>CM052706.1:62854249-62884482 GCA_028551405.1 Uromys caudimaculatus
GGCGGGTAGGTGGGAGGAGGAATTCCCTCACAGAGGTGGGGAGGGGGAGGGGATACGGGCTTTCCAAAGAGGAGACCCAGAAAAGGGGAAACATCGGAAATGTAAATAAAGTATCAAAAATAAAAATTAAAAAAAAAAAAAAACAAATACTGGCTCTGAAAGTTATAAAATGAAAGGAACCAAAGAGAATCTAGAAATGTTTTCTTTTTAAAAAGATTTTAATTTTAATTACGTGTGTATATGGGCATATGTTTGTTGAGTGTAATGAGCTGAGCTTACAGGTGGTCATGAGTGCCTGGTGTGGATGCTGGGATTTGAACTCTGGTCCTCTGGAAGACTGCTGTAAACAGCTGAGTCACGTCTCCAGTCCTAAAGATGTTTTAAACTGGTACATTGTGAGAGATTAGAGAAGCTATTCCATCCTTTAATTACAGCCATGGGGAATGATAAGCAAATGAACTCTATTGATTAACTATATCACTGAGTCAGAGGCAAGAATTTAACAAGGTATAGCTGAAAAATCCTCAGACACTGATGTCTGAAAAATGTGTTATATAACAGTGTAGATGTAAGGAAGACTAAGCCTAGAATTCCCCAATTTAAGATATAGAATAATAGAAAAAATAGAGTAGCAATAGAAAAATTACTCAGGGGAGAAGAGAGAACTGGTAACTTGCAGGGTTTTAAGGGTTAGACAGGCACCACACTGTGGTCTACACTTCCAGACACTGAAAGATAATGATACAGTATCCAAATTGGGAATTGTTCTTCAATGTATATCAATATGACCCCTCAATTCTTATCACGTGTAAAGACAACGATGTCATTCACCATGCAGGAACTTAGATTTGGCACTGCATCCTGTTATAGAAAGTTAGGTGATGTGTTCCAGCCAATGAGAGAGCAAACAAAACAGGAGATAGGGGATCTAAGATGCAGGGACCATCCCAGTGAAGAGAAACTTTGGAATGCCCGCTGGATCATTCAGTAGCAATTCCATGGGGGAGTCAGTCAATATAGGTAGGGAGAGCTTTGGAAGAGATGGCAGGAAAGGCAAGGAAAAGCCTGAGATAAACACTACAACCAAGAGGCTGGCATTTCCGATGGTAAGATTAACTATCATACGGTTACCATGACATTTAGCCGCCCCCTTTAAAAAGGCAAATAAGATGCAAATAAAGTGTAGAATGGTTTTAAACCATCTTACAGAGGGTAAGAAAAGATTCTGCTTTGGGAGAAAAAGATGTGTTATTCCCACATTACCTCATAAATTTGTCAGGAATAGTAATTAAATAGTCTTAATACCACAGGTACTTTTTATTGTTTCCCAACCTTTAGAGTAAATTGGAGGCAAAAAAGAGTTCATTAGACCAGAATATGAATGTTAAAAAAATCCTCATGGTGTAAGAGCCAAGACACAGCTGATAAAGAAAGGGGAAGTGAAAAAAGAAGACAGTATCATTGCTTACTTTACACAATAAGAAGTTAGCTTGTGGGGCTGGAGAGGAGCTCAGAAGTTAAGAGCACTGCTTTCGCAGAGGTCCCAGGTTCGATTCCAGTACCCACATAGTGATTCACAATCATTTATCTATGATCAAAATGTCAACGAGATTTCAGGGTAATCTGATGCCCTCTTCTGGCCACTACGGACACCAGGCACACATGTGATACACACACACACACACACACACACACACACACACACACACACACACACACACACCCCTCTACAGGCATGTCTGAAGTCTATATAACCATCTATCTCATTTGAAACTACAAATGTAGCCAAGAGGGGAAATAAAAAAATCCAACTTGTTAAATGTTGAAATGAAGAAAGTTAAATGAGTAGGGGCTAGTGTTAAGAGACTACATCTATGGCAGGGCTGTAGACCTTGTCTAGATAGAGTAATAAATATAGAAAGGACCATATGCTGAATTCTGGAGATTCACATCGGAAACACGCTAGGAAGAGCTTGCCTCTGGGGAGAGGGGCTTTGTTCTTCTGTTTCCTTGGCCCCCCTCCAACCACCAGTGCTTAGATGTGTCTTACTGGAGACAGTCCCTGGCCTTTGTGTCACACAGCATGTATATCATAGATGGCTTCAAATCCAGAGCACCCTTTTATAATCTGAATATTTTCCTGAGTGCAGTATCTGGATTTTCAAACTTCTCTTTCTCCATGTCCTCTGTCACTTAAAGCTTAGTATATCTAAGGAGCAGGAGAGATGACGTTAAGACCACTTGCTGTTCTTCCAGAGGACCCAAGTTTGGTTCCTAGCTCCCATGGTAGGAAGCTCACAACTGACTGTAACTCTAACTCCAGGGGATCGGACACCTTCTAGACTAGCGGTTCTCAACCTGTGGATCACAATTCTCCCCAGGAATCATATATCATATATCCTGCATATCAGATATTTACAATTCATAACAGTAGCAAAATTATAGTTATAAAGTAGCAACAAAATAATTTTATGGTTGAGGTTTCCATAACATGAGAAACCATACTAAAAAAGGGTCCCTGCATTAGAAAGGTTGAGAATGACTATTCTAGACTATGAAGTACTTGTCCACACATGGCATATGCTTTTAGAGACATACATACACATAAATAAAAATATTTTTTAAAAAATCTGTTTCAAATAGAAATCATTATCTTACTCATGGAATATATTTCTCTATTTTTTTTTGTTTTCAACAGTAGAAATATACATATCTTTCTGTGACATTTTTACATTTACAGAGTTGTACAGCCATTTCCATAATCCAGTTTTGGAACAATTCTGTTTCTCTAAAAAGGCCCCCTATATTTGCCTGTAGCTTATGTTTCCAGCCCCAGTCCCAGGCAGCGGTTACTCTACCCATGTCTCTATAGGTTTGGCTTTTCTACACATTTCATGTAAGTAAGGTCATATGTGTACTCTCTTATGACTTACTTCTTCACTTAGCATGGTCTGAAGTTCATCCATGTCTTAACATATGTGCCTACTTAATCCTCACTGTATGGCCACACCAGAACTTGTCTATCTGTATGTCAGTTGCTGGGCATGCCGATTGCTTCCAGTGTCTGTGGATGTCAGCTGATGGCATTTAGATTGTTTCTAGTTTGGGGACGGCAAGAATGGTTCTGTTCTAACTATCGGTGTGAAGGTCTTTGTGTAGACCTGTGATTTCATTTCTTTCACATACATTCGAATGCTAGATTCACACTTAACTTTTTTTCCCTGCCGCCTTGGAGCTGTGGTGGAACACATGCTGGGCACACACTCTGTCACTGGGCTGCACTCCCAGCCCTTATGTTTAACTTTTCAGGAACTTTCACAGTGTTTTCCAAAGTAGATGCACCATTTTACAGTTGGGCCAGCAATGAATGTGGGACTTGGTTTCTCTGTATCCTTGTGAGAGCTTGCGATTGCCACTATTGTGATTTGGCTATTCAAGTGAGTACAAAATGGTAACTCATCAAGAGTGGCTATCCAATAGTTATACTTTGTTTAACTTTGGCAATGTTTGAAACTACCCTTGACTTTCCCCTTCTTACTCTGCTCCCTTGTTCTATGATGTGCTTCTTAAGGATGTCTAATTATTGTTGTTTACCCTAATTTCTATTGCTTTATTTCTTTAGTATTCTTGGTTACTAAAATAACTTCCAAACTTTTTTCTCATGCCAGCTATTTTCTATACTATCAGAAAATAGACTTTATAGCATGCAGACATGACCTTGCAACTCCTTTCCCCAAATCTCTGCATGGCCTTCCTGTTGCCCTTCAGATGATGTTTACGTCTGGATTCTGCTTTCCTCACCCCGGGCCCCCTTTGCTCTGCTAGCTCACAGTCCTACAAATTTGCACGGCTTCACATCTGTGCCCTGCATGCATCCTGGCCGTGACCTACTAACAATTAGTTGGCCACCTTGGATCTTCTTTCTTTGTGCTTTTGAACATTGTATAACGTTCATCCACCTCTGCTTACAAATGCTTCTTTATTCCCAAGGTTATGTGTCAACAATAACACTTCTTGGAGTCCCTCACTTTTCCTTATTAGTTAGCCAGTATTATTATTTTTGATGTGTGTGTGCTTGTATAGTGATATACTGCCTAGGCTACACATCAAGACTCTGGGTTAAATAATAAAATACTACACATACCTGGGAGTTGGCAAGTATCTTAGACTGACCCACATGAAACTATCCTTGTTCTAAGTACAAATCTCCTTTATGTGAGTTTTTGTGTCAGCTTTCTGTCACAGTGGGAAAACCCTGGGAAAGTTAAGGGAAGGAGAAGAGGTTTATTTTGACCATAGCCATGGTCCATAGCTAGTTGACTTCATTGCTTTTGGGCCTGTGCTAGGCAGAACATCAAAGAGCATGCAGCTAAGCTCTTCATCTTGTGATGTCTAGAAAACACAGGATAGACCAGGGTCCCAGTATCCTTGTTAAGGGCCCATCTCAAATGACCCAACTTCCTCCACTAGGTCACAGTTCCTAAAAGCTCCACCACCTCCCAGAAGTGCCTGCAAATAGGGAGCAAACCATTCAACACATACACTTTAGGTGAGGGTACATTAAGATCCAAACCACAGAGATTAATCAGTGAAAGATTTTATTTAGTTACTTGTTCTGTTTTTCATCCTGTGTCCAACAGTAGGTAGGCATTTGTTTAAAAGGTATCCACTGCTTAGCACACTTGTTCACAGGCAAATGGCGAAATTGTTCTTAAATACCTAGGCTTTCATTCAGTGAAATGCTATTTTGAAAATCTTTTCATTTTCTAGTTTAGAATCGCATGTATCCAGGTAGCACACATGTGCAGACCGAGCAATTGGGAAGCTAAGGGAAAAGGACTATAACCTTTAGGCAAGCCTGGGCTACACATAAAGACGCTGTCTTATATAATAAAGACTCACATAGCTCTCCCTGTTTTTAATTTCTCATGTATAAAAGACAGTACAAATCATTGTAACATGTCTCTTAATAAATGCATCTTGAATGGCTTAAGGTCATGTGATCTCCACGTACACTTTAGTGTTCGTTCCTATACTAATTGGCAGTATAACAGTTTCCTAGTTCAGATAAAATAATAAAGAATATTTTTATCATCTCATTTCCAGCCTCAAATACTAAAATGATTTATATATATATATGTATGCATGTAATGACTATATCTATAAAAATTTCATTTGACATGGGAGATAATATGGGCAATGAAAATAAACCTATACAGTCAAAAGCTTGTTATATATATATGAATATGATATATGTATATATAACATATATATGGTAGAGAGCAAATGTATTTGTTTCTGAGTTTTATACCCATGAAATAATGATGTTGTCTGAATTGTAATTTTTAGAAAATAAAACCATCTAAATGCTTAGTATACTATAAAGGAAAACCCATACTTCATTTAAACAGATTTACATATTAATATTTTAAAACATGATTTTTGGAACTTAACATTTCTTAGTGCATATGCGGCTGAGGGATCTTCTCAGAAGGGAAGGAGGAAAGATTCTAAGAGCCAGAGGTGATGGGTGACTCCAAGGAGACAGCATTTTCCAGAACTTACACACACACACACACACACACACACACACACACGCACGCACGCACGCACGCACGCACGCACGCTCCAATGTGTGATCAGAGAGAGCGTGGCCGCGCCTACAAACGGCTCTGTCACAGTTCTCCTGAGAACTTACATTATCAGATCCACTAGTTGCATCACTATAGGTGGCACCATAGGTGTGAGCTCTGTTTCAACTATTGTTTTGCTCAGTTGTATAACTTCAAGTCATTACTTGTGCATTTTACATAGTCTATAAGGAAATTATTTTTTAAAACCTGCGGTGCACCTGACCATTAGTTTCACATCAAAATGCCGTTTCTCCACAAACTTACATAACACTTAGGAGTTACCAAGACGTGCAGAGATTAGTAAGGGCTCTAAAGAACGTGACTTATTTCATAACTTTGAAACTTGGACAGCGCCCTAGGGGTGCCACCTACCTTAGCTCCGTTTCTTAGTGAAATCCTGCCCATTTGCAGTTTGGAAACGTGTGGGCGTGGTTCCCTTGGCTGCTCCTGACCTGTGTGGGCGTGGCTCCCCTGGCTGCTCGTGACCTCAGCTCACACCTTGGTCTGCCTTGACCTCACCCACACTGAAGAAACATAAATCAGATTTTTGACACGTAAAGTAGGAGTCACGACTGCCGAAGTCCTCAGCATTCAAAAACTTGTGAAACGCTGCATGTCTAGCAAAATTTACTTTTTTATGGGAATATAAATTTTTGTTGAGGTAAGCCCTGTTTATTTGGGGGGAAAGGAGAAAAAAAATGAGCCAGTGATTATACGTTTGCTGTGCTTTATGTGCTCTCTCTCTCTCTCTCTCTCTCTCTCTCTCTCTCTCTCTCTCTCTTTCTCTGCTTGTCTATAAAAGAGATTGCCTCTAGAAGACTTTAATATTGCATATTCTTATATGAAGTAGTAGATTAAACTTTCATTACAGTCTTTGTGCTAAGACAAGAGCTTGCAATCACAATGTAAGGATAAATGCTTCCTCTGCAGCTCTATTTTAATGCCTTTGTCTCTGTTGTGGTAGCAAACTTCACTCATAAGCAGGTCTCATTTAACCTTGCCTTGCCAAATCTCAGACACTGTTTTTTAAAGAAGGGCGTTTGTCACTTGATTGAAAGACAGAATTCGTAGCTTCTGCCTACCAAGAGCCTCTTGTACAAGTTTTAAAGCTGTAACCAAAGTGCTTAAAATGCCTTTCGAGATTTTTCTATAGAATGGCCATTTTCAACAAGTTGAAAAGTTGGGAGATCATGGGTTTGTTGTAGAAGTTAGGTTTCTGAGGGCTTTGTGGTTTAAAAGCACAAATGTCTCTGGAGGTGATTCAGTTGAGCATGCATCTGAACATCTCCATGTGCCTTCTCAAGTGAGACGCTGTGGTACCATCCTTACCCAGCGCTAACCTTTTAACGTTGATCTTTGTTTTATCTGTTAGTGTTTCAGCACTGTCTGTGTGTCTAAGATACTCAAAATCTGTCACGCGTGTTTTCTTTTCAACATTTTAGAGTTTTGCTGATGGAACATTTGACATGTTGTAATGCCCTCAAAACAGGATAACTTCCCCTAAAATATAAATTTTAAATTATTTTAGGTGCTGTTTTTCAACTCTAACCCTTCCATCAAGAATGAAACTATTTAAAAATTAAGATGCCAACAGGTAATTTCTTGTAAGTTCATACTTTTTGTCTATCTGTGAGTTTATTTAGTAAGAAAATGACAAATGTATATTAATATATTAATATAAAGCTGTATTGTCCCCCGTGCAAAGCCTTCCAAAAACATTAAATAGTTCAGCTTTAAAAGACCTATATAACATAAAGCTATTTTACTTTTTACTTATGTTTTATTGTTTTTTTTTTTCTTTTTACAAAGTGACAGATTCTAGCTTTCTATCTGGTATCAACATCTCAAATACTCAGTGAATGAAATCAGAATAAAATTAGCTTAAGAGGTAGTAATTCAGGTTAGGTGAGTAATGTTAAAAGTTGGATTATTAAGAGACATGGCTTTGTATAAAAAAGAAAAGGGAATCTGAAGAAAACAAGTTTGGGCCAGTTTATTTTTGTTGCTGTAACACTAAATTCTTTGTAGTTTTTTTTCTTCTTCTTTAGTATTGTATAGCTTTTTTAATACTTTCATAGTTGCAATCTGAAACTGAAACAAACCTTTCTTGTTTCTAAAGTAAAAGGAAAATTTCAACTTTTCAAATTGAGACTGTGAAGATTTCTAGCTCCTTGCAATCATATGTTAATGGGTATCAATATTTTAGAAGTCAATATGCTAGCAAGTTTTTTTTTTTTAACGGCATATTGTTTTTTAATGTCAAGTTGGATGTCAAGTGGAAGCAGTGCCATTTTCTTCTTCACATTAGATGATTCTAGATTATGTTTTAGGCAGAAACAATTGAACTAGCAACTTGCAATTTTAAAACAGTATAACATTCTCTTTAAGGAGTTCTCAATTCCATGTAAACAGTAGCCAATGAAGACTGATAAAGGAAAGGTCAAAGGTCAAAGAGAAAGGAAAGCTAGAGAAGAAATAGGGGAAGAGAAAAGCAGGAGAGAGAACGCCACTCCTCTCCTTGGTAGTCTGATCTTTGGGCTGGATCTAAGCAATGGACTAAATTTTCAGGGTTTTTTTGTTTGGTTTGGTTTGGTTTGGTTTGGTTTGGTGGCTATCATAGGATCAGGGGAATCCCCTTCAAATCAACCCTCATGTGATTGTTTCCTTTGGCAACAAAGGAAAGATTTTTATAAAAGATTTTTAGAAATCAGAATCTATTTCAGTTATCTAAATCTTTCCCATTTCAAACTATATATATATATAGTTTACATATATATATAGTTATACATATATATATACATATATATATTTGAGACATAAACAGTAAAATAAAGATCTAAAATACAGCCTTGTCTAGGAAGTATCTAAGCACTACAGAATCCCCGGGCTGCCGGAGCGATGGGCTTGTTTCATAGTAAAACTGTACTTAATCTAACTGTGAAGATTTCTTATTTCTGTTATATAGCCTCTACATTTATTATTGTCAACAGCCACATCCTTGGGATAGAATGGCTTTTCTTTTAAGGGATAGATGCTCTTGCCCATGAAGTAAGGAATAAAATTGTTTCACTTTGAGAAAAGAAAATTTATTCTTGTAAAAAAAAAAAATGCTGATTCGTTCTTAGCTGAGACATTTCCACTCCTGGTGGCCCCAGAAAAGCGTTAACCGTGTCTGTTTCATATGCATGTGTGTTGTAGATCACGAGCAGCCCTGTGGCCCCAGGCACAGGTCATTCTGCCTGAACGGGGGGATCTGTTATGTGATTCCTACTATCCCCAGCCCGCTCTGTAGGTGAGTGATGTGACTGGGGGAGAGGGGGATTTCAGGTTCAATATTTGATTTTACAAGAAGGTAAAAAGTATAAGATGAAGGGGTGTGGGGATGTCAATTAGCTTCTGACAGAAGACAAAACAAAGCAGCAGATAACAGTCTCAATGTGGTGGCCATTTTCAAAGCTGGTTTGGTAGTTGCCAACCTAGGCAGATTATAAAGAAGAACACACTCAAGAGATCCTTCTGAATTTAAGAATTTTAGCAGTTTAGGGGAAATGATCTGGTCAACATTGGTAGAAGAACATCACGAGAATTCACCAGTCCACTAAGCTCAGACAAGACATTCTGCTTTACCGAATACTTAAGTACAAGATAACAAGTTGGTCTTTAACCTTCTCTTCCAATAGATAGTAACCACTGTTTTAAGAGATTTAAAGGACGTCTTAGTTCACCCTCCAAATTCTAATTGTTCAGTTTTAAGTTTAAAATTTTTTGTTGTGACTTTTTCTTTAACCTATGGATATTATTTCTTGGTTATAATCCCTTAATGTAATTAACCACATCCTGGTCAGAATATTTGAACCATCAAGCTGAGCTGTCTGCACCAAATAAGCTAAAAGACAGCACTAAGAATGCCAGGATTTGGAGATTCACTAAAATGGGAAGGAAGCTTGGTTGCCTACGGCTTTTTTTACTTGGATAAATGTGTTTTTAGTAGATTTCTGAAAAGTTACCCTCAATGAAAGAGAACAGGCAGTTTGCTGGTAAAATACCAACTTTAAGAATGTGCCTAGTTCTTTCCTGTTTCTAGTTTTGAACAGCAGCTAGTGAACAGCCAATTGCACACTCTGAGCTTATGATGGGTAGAGGGTGAGGCTTGGAGAGCTGGCCACCATAGTGTGTAGCCATAAGTCAGTGGGGTTGCCCCGATCTGGCAAAGAATGAACCATGTAACCAGGAGCTGCTCCACACCCAGGAGAAAGGGGGATCCAAGATGCATGAGACGGGAGGGCAGGGAAGGTTGAGAGTCAAGGATAGAGTGTCTAAAGGTTCAGGGTGTTGAATGACAGACATATTTTAAACCATGTATTATTTTATTTAAAAAAATTTCCTTCTAATGACCTTAAGCAACATTCTAATATAGCTGTTATTATTATAAACTGTAATAGCAGTATCCAAGGGTGATAAATTCCTCTTCCATCCCTTCCACACTGTGCCCTGTATTCCCAATCATCTTGTCATGGAGAAACCCAGACTCATTTCCGACTAGTTTTGCTGGTTCAGCCAGTTGTCACTTCGTATTTCTTCTTTGCTCTATCTCTTTAATCTCTCTAATTCTTTCTGGTTTTACTGTCAGATCTTCCTGGCCCCAGGTTTGTCTAACAGAAATATTCCCAAGCTAACTCCTGGAGCCCCATTTGTATCACTGTACCTGCTTTCAACAACAGACCCTATGCCTGCACACTGGCTCTCCATGAAGTAAAACTTTACTGTTTTGCTTATTAGCTTTTAGGGCTTTTACAGTTTGGTCCCAAACCTACCTTTGTAGCCTTTGCCTCATGCTTGGTCAGTGCTTGTTCTACAAGCAACTGCTGGCATTGGATACGCCTGGTGTTATGCTGATTGCCTTGAATTTACAACTGTCCTTGCTTTTCTTTGTATGTAGCCACATTCAAAACCTACTAATATTTCAAGGCTATGTTCTCCCTAACCCTTGACCCCACCCCAAATCAGAGCTGACTTCTCCCTGTGTACTTCTACAGAAATGTGGGAAAGTTATTACTTTATATGTTTGATCATTTGTATACTCAGTACTATTTTATTAAAATATTAATAGTCCCTAGTCAGTCTCACCACCTGTAGACTGAATGATCCATTGTCCATGGTGAAGTTTTAGAAATATTTTTAAGTCTGAATCAGTGATCAGTATTCTGTAGGGAAACAGGTAAGTGAATTATTAAAAGAAAATTTGAAATTCTACAATGACGATGTCTAAATATGCTCTGCAGCTCTGACACAATCTCTCTGTGCATACAGTAAGTGGCATTTTCTCCTCTTGTCTGTACATTTTTCTTCGTTGAACTTTCTTAAAACCTACTCTGGCTTTCTTTATGTAATTTAACTAGCTAGACTTTTAAATAAATGATTTTAAGATAACATTTTAATTGAGCAACTGGTATTAATTCTTCAGTACTACTTGGGCATGGCAGCTCAGTACCCCTGAGCTGGAGGCAGCAGGATCGCTGCAGGTTCGTGGCCAGCCGGGGGACGATGTGAGGCTCTGTCGCTGGTGTTTGTTAGAACTGGCCTTGAAGCCTGGTTCATGGACAGAGTTTGAAGTGGTCAGCCTGTGCTAGAGGAGAGTGTGAATTCTTGGTGATGGGTTCAGAGTTGCGCCTGTTCATTAGACCAGCTTCTCGTTTCCCTGAAATCCTTCCTGTGTTTTTATGTTTGGTTTCTCAATAACTAAAGAGCTATACCAAAAGTTCCTTCTGTAATTTTGAATCTTCAATGTGGTTTCTGCTAATTTTTACTTAAAACATTTTGAAATAATATTATTAAGCCCATATAAGTGTATAATGGATTATTTTCAATGGTGAAAGGGAAAGAAAATGTCCCTTTCCCCATTTCATGATACTGACCTTCTTTGTCCCTAATAATGCTTTCTGTCTTTGTACATATAGTTCATTGACATTAGGGTGGCTAAACTAGTTGTCCCTTATTGAGCATTTGAATAGGAGATTTTTTTCCCTTCAACTTTTTATTAAATGTAAGCTTAATACAAAGCTTATTAATAGTAAGCTTTTAAAAAAAAAAAAATCCAGTCTGAAATGTTTTTCTTTTAATAAGAGTTAATCAAAATTTGTTTTTCTGGTTATATTACTAAGTTTTTAAATCCGTTTGTAACCATCTGCCCTTGTGATCTCTATTGTGCTTTAAAGATTCCTTCTGATCTTTTCAGTGTGTTTTGTTTTGTTTCATTTTGTAGCGAGATCTCACACTGGCCCTGGCTGGCTTGGAACTCCTCTTATGTAACCCAGGCTGGCTGGGATCCAGGCATGAGCTGGTGCCATACCCAGCTTCCTGCTTGCCCTTAGTTCTAGGACCTTGAACTGTGTGCATCTAATTAGGATGTTTCACACCTGTGCTAAGCCTAACTCCGTGCCGCTTCCCCTGCCAGAGATTCTGTACTCCTCTGTGTGTGAGGTACATGGGTTTCCTACTCCCTGTGAAGCCTTCTGGGTCCTTTTTAAGCACCTGTCACCCCAGGGTCACACCAGCATGAGAGCTGACACTTGAAAATTTTAATTTTTATTAAGCCACAATTAAGTATTTTTTCTTTGTCATTCTAAGAATTCGTTGCCAGACCCTATCATGAAGCTTCCCCCTTGGCTCACTTATGAAATGTTTATATCTGTGTTTAGGCCTTTGCCCTATTTTATGTTAATCTTTGTATTTGGTATGAGATAAGGTTTGTCAGTTGGTTGGTTAGTTTTTTAATGTACCTGTGCAGTTTTTTAGTATCATGTGGTGAAAACTGTCTTTTCCTCATTGAATGGTCTTGGTATCTTGACCGTGTATGTGAGGGATGATGTCTGGGCCTGTAACTCTGCGCCATTTGGTCAATAGTCCACACTTAGATTTTTTTTTAAACTAGGTTTATTTTTTTTTAATGTGTATAAATGTCTTTCTTGTATGTATGTGTCTTAGTTAGGGTTTCCATTGCTGTGAAGAGACACCATGACCAAAATAACTCTTATAAAGGAAAACATTTAATTGGAGCTGGCTTACTGGTTCAGAGATTCAGTCTATTATCATCAAGGTGGGAGCATGGCAGCGTCCAGGCAGACGTGGGGTTGGAGGAGCCAAAAGTTCTACATCTTCATCCAAAGACAGACAGGAGACTGACTCCCACGCGGTTAGGAGGCGGTTTTCATTACCCACCCCACAGTAACACATTTTTTCCAACAAGGCCACACCTCCGAATAGTGCCACTCCCTGGACCAATCATACTCAAACCATCACTGTCTGTGTGTACATATGTGCACCATGTGTGTTTCTGGTGCCCAAGAAGATCAGATGAAGCATCATATCCCCTAGAACAGTAGTTATAGATAGTCTCAAACCACCATGTGAGTGATGAGAATTGAACCCAGGTCCTCTGCAAGAGCAACCAGTGTTCCCAACCACTAAGCCATCTCTCTAGTCCCCTGCACTTACATTTTATCACATTTTAATTGTTTAACATTATTTATATGGGAGGGAGTGTGCATGCCATGGCATGTATTGAAGTCAGAGGACAAATAGGTAGGACTTGGCTCTCTCCACCTGTGGGATCCACGACTCAAACTCATGCTACCCTGCCCAGTGGAAACCACCCTCACCCACCGAGCAAACCTGCCAGCCCTTCTCACGGCATTTTAATATTGTACTTTTATAGTTAGTTTTTAATTCAGGAAAGGAGAATTCTCCAATTTTCTTTTTCAAGAATATTTTTGCTGATCAATGTACCAAAGTCCCTAAGACTCTGAAGATGGGCTTTTTGTTGTTTTATATAGAGACTCACTCAGTTTTAATCAGATTACCTTGACTACTCATACATCCTTCTTATTTGCTTATTTATTTTAGACAGGTCTCACTAAGTAAACCAGGCTAGTCTTGAACTCACAGAGATCTACTCACCTCTGCCTCCCAAGTGCTGGGATACTGCTACGTCTGTTCATTTCTTTATTCTGGGCCAGAAATATATGAAAACCAAAGGGGTTTAAGGCCTTTGGTGTAGAGAGGATCTACACATGCTTCTGGCAGGGGATGAGAAACAACAGTAAGATCAGGTTGACAGCTCCATGACTGGGATCCTTTGCAGCTAGGCTTCTGCTCAATGTGGAAACTTCATCCAGTTCATCATGTGTCAAAGATAAAACATTAAGCTCATCTTTTCAACTTCAAAAGAAGAAGAAGAAGAAGAAGAAGAAGAAGAAGAAGAACAACAACAACAACAACAACAACAAAGGCCCACAAGATTTTAAATGAGATTGAATCTTTATATCATATATGAGGGAAATTGACATCTTAATAAAGTTGAAGACTTCTGATTCCTGTACATGTTACAAAACCTAGTTAAGATTTCTTCAGTACTACTTGTCCTATAGTCTTACTGTAATATAGTTGCATATACTGTTTTTGTTTTTAAAATAGGCATTTTAATAGTTTTGGTTGGTATATTTAAAATTTTAAATTTCATTTTAAAATATTTGTTTTTTAAAAACAGGATTTCTCTGTGTAGCCCTGGCTGTTCTGGAACTTGCTCTATAGACCAGGCTGACCTTGAACTCAGATCTGCCCTCCTCTGCCTCCCAAGTGATGGGATTAAAGGCATGGGCTACCACTACCTAGCCTATTTTTGTTAAATTTTTAATTAATTAATTAAATTGGATCATTGATTTGAAACCCTCCTTCTCTCCTCAGTTCGTTCCCCTGCTGTCTTTTCTGACAGTCTATGTATTTGCATCCCATAATTGGACAACTGGGCTTTAATACTTACTCAGTCCCAGCTCCAGCTTTTTACTCAGATTAACCTAAAGTATAATCTTTATTTCCAAAAGACTTAGGGGGATGGTCTAGGTATATATATTAATGATATTTTTCAAAATTTTATTGTATTAAATATATATAACATAAAATTTATTATTTTAACCATCAGTGTATTAAGTCTACTCAATATTGGGTGATTACCACCACCCATCTCTGTGCTTACCTTGTGGATCAGGAGCTCAGTAGCATTTAAATAATACCTTACATCCACCCATCCTATAAAATGCATTTCTGGAAGTGAGATTGCTGGGCTGAAGATAAATACATTTGTGACTTTAATGTGTTACAATGTCACTCTCCAGAGAGCTTTGGATATGATAGTTGAAGTCTCACTAATAAGGTCTTTGGGTGCCTCTTTCTCCATCTATACCCTGGAAAAAGACAGGACAAACTTCTAGAGTTCCGCCAATCTGATAAGTAAAAACATCTCAGAATCCTTTTAAGTTATATTCTAATTCTAAGTTGAGTTGACTATGTCATTGTTTAAGTATAATTGAAATATTTCATAATGTATTTGTTTATTTTCATAATTGGAATTTTTATTCCTTTCCCAATAAGACTTACATTTTAAATTTGGATTTTTCTCCCTATGACATCAGTCATCGAAATTATTTATAGTTTATTCTTTTTAACCTAACCTGTTTACTTTTTCCATGTAGTAGCTTTGTTTTCTTGAAGTCAAATTCTGTTATTTCTTAAAGTTCTTTGAGTTTTAGTCATACTAAGGAATGCCCTCCTTGGTCTAAGTTTATAAGGAATTCACCCATGTTTGCTTCAGGTACCTCTTTAAATATTTGGATTCTGTATATTATGTGGTTAAGGATCTACATTTGTCTCCTTTAAACTGTTTGCTTAGATTGTCTCTGCTGCTAACCATAGAAAAGCATCCCTCTCATTCTAGAGGTTAGTAATCATGGAACTGGCATTTGGTGCCCTCACAAAGGAAAGGCCTTGGCTAGCTCGCTCCGCCTGTTAATAGCTCACAGTGGGTGTAAGTCAAGGCAAGCATTTCGGAGAGAACAGATTGAAGGCAGGATAGCAGCTCTGTCCTCCCAGCATTACTGTCTGTTAGCACGTCAGTCCCATGAGGACAGGAGCTTACATTTCTGTGCCAGTAGGTAGCAATCTCTCTTAGCTGCTGAATTTTTATAGGAAGTTTAATATACAATAAGACTAGGTGTCCCCTGCACATGCTTTTTGATATTTCCATATGAACTTTGGAATTAATTTATCTATTCAGAAGAAAAAAGAACATGGTTTGGGGGGTGGGGTTGTTTTAATTGTGTTAAAAATTTAAGGAACATTTATTTGTTTGTAATGCGGAAGGATTGAGAAGTGTGTTTGCGTTTGTCCAGAGCCTCTCTCTAGTACTTCAGGAATGCCCTCAACATGGTATAAATGTTTTGAACATCCCCGAAGGGAGCTTATTCCATACACTTTGCATTTGATTATTAAAACCAGTTTTCTCTATGAGGTTAAAAAGTAAGTTAAAGTAAGTTATTTCTATGCTTAGGACTCTTCTGGGTCTTTCTCAGATAAAAGCTAATGGCTGACAAAGCACAGCCTTCTCCAGTGCTCTGGCCTTGTGTCTTGCTCTTGTCTTCTTTCTCATCTCCTGAGCCACAGTAGCCGCCCCACTGTTGCCTGCACTAGGACTGCTCAGCTCCCGCCTATGTCTCCCTTCTGTGCAGTGCTTTCCCTGCGATGTCTTCAAGGGCAGCACCCTTACTGCCTTTATATTTTTATCACCTCTCAGGGAAAGCTGAGGCCCACTTTCCTTCTCCCACTCTGATTCTCCAGACCCCTCACCATCTACTGATAAACCACACAATGTTTATTTAGTCTTTAGTTTCTAACTCCCTAAGGTAGAATATACGTTCCACAGAGAAACTTACATGTTTTTATGTGTTTTGTTTTTCACATCTATATAGAACAGCTGTAGAGCAGTTATTGGGTGATTATCTGGAATCATTGGAATGAATGAATCCCCTACGACTTTGTGGAAGTCTTTTATAGTTTGTAAAGTGTCTGATAGTGGTTGGGTTTTCACCAGATAGGGTCAAAATTAGTAGTGTGTCTTGAAACACACTCAAAGCTTTCTATCCTTTACAAGGACTCTCAGGGAAGAATTTATCATTTTATGTGCTACACACTGTAGCAGAGGCTCTTACTGTCCAGCATACACTCATTTGTTCTGCATTTCCTAGTCTTGCTTGCAGATATGTTGAGTCCATGCAACAGATCCTCACAGTGGATATCAACAAAAGGGACACCAGCCACTGGCAAGTCTGGCTTTAAAGCCAGCTCCTAAAACACTCTAGCCCTCCTTTATCCTCCTGGGAACCCAAGGCCGTATTTTCCAGGAAGCAGAACCGGGAGGTAGAGAAGATAGCCGGGTGGCACTGGGCATTAGGCTGTATAATGAATGGGAAACACTTTTGTTGCATTAACCTATCAGTGTTTGAGAGTTTGACTTCAAGGCAACAAAAAGCAACTTAAGGGAGAGCACTGGTTTCCTACTGCTGTGATAACACCATGGTCAAAAGAAACCTGGGGTGGAAAGGGTTTGTTCGACTCACACTTGTACATCATGGTCTATCGTCCAGGAAAGCCAGGTCAGGAGCTCAAGGCAGAAGCTTAAACAGAGACCCTGGGGGAACGCTGCTTAGTCATTTCCTCTCGCCTGCCAGCAACCTTTCTTATAGAATCCAGACCTACCTGCTTAGAGATGCTGCTGCTCCTAGTGAACCAGGCCCTCATGCATCAATTAGCAACTGAGAAGGTGCCTCCCCTTGAGACATCTCCTCAGCTGAACTTCCCTCTTCCTGAGTGGCACTGGGTTGTAGCAGGATGACAGGTGAAGTTAACTATGACAGGAGAAGGGGTTAATTTTGGCTTTTGGTTTGTCAGGAGCATGAGGCAGCTGACCACACATTACATCCTCCCTCAGGAGACAGTGTCAGTGTTCAGCTCCTTGTTTCTGTTTCAGTCTGTGACCCCAGCTCACATTCAAGGCAGGGCTTTCCTCTTCAGTCCGACCTTTCTGGAAACACCCTGGAGGTGTGTTTCCATGGTGATTATAAATCTAGTCAGGCTGATAATAAGAATGACCAACACAAATATCTTGCAATGTAGTATGTTTTCAAATTTTTCATGAAGTTGAACTGGTACCAAAATTTGGTACTTTCTGCTTTGTGTTGCTTTCTGCTAGGGGAACTAGTAGATAAACTGCCCCATAAAGTGTATTTGGGATTCTGTACGAGGGTGTTATTGAACTGCTAGCGCTCTTCTTTAGAAGGAGTTTCCTTCTCCCATTAGCTAATCGTCTCTTCAGAGCATCTCAAACTTTTTCAGTCTGACAGAGTATGAAATTGAGAAAGTGCCCAGTGGGGGCTGGGGAGCCTGAAGAGCCCTGACAGAAGGTGCCCAGTGGGGGCGGGGAGCCTGAAGAGCCCTGACAGAGAGTGCCCAGTGGGGGCTGGGGAGCCTGAAGAGCCCTGACAGAGAGTGCCCAGTGGGGGCGGGGAGCCTGAAAAGCCCTGACAGAGAGTAGCCTCTGTTTTACACCTACCTCATCCTTTTTATAAATGATCTCAACCAATAGGTGTGAAGTGAAACTCCAAATAAAGCTGGGGTCAGATGGGAGTGCGCAGAACTGGTATTTATGGACCCTCGTTATGTGTCTTCCGTGACGCATTTCACTGGAAGATTTTTGAGGTTTGAAGTAGACCCCATTTACTTTCATATTCTGATATAACTATTTCATCGAATCCCCACAAGACTATAAGTTAATATCATCATAATAAGCATACTAAGACCCAGTGCTGTCGTTATGTAGATAAGTGATCAACATAAATAATTAGCCACTTTAACAGTAAGTTGTTAGGAAGTAATTTGGCACATTTTTTCAGTTTCGTGAATGAATTTCTTTTTTTGCTACCTCTAAGAAGATTTGTATGAGAGACTATGAGCTGGTTCTCTAACTAATTAACTTACTTTATTTCCCCAACTTTTCAGTCTACTCTTTTTCCGACATTATATCTTTATCTTCTTTGTCCTATACAGTTAAGCATACATGTTACATTAAAAACCAAATTAGCTTGGCACGGTGGCACACCCCTTTAATTCTAGCGCTTGGGAAGCAAAGGCAGATGGATCTGTGAGTCAAAGGTCTGCCTGGTCTACAGAGTTCCAGGACAGCCAAGGCTACATAGTGAGACACTATCTCAAAAACACAAAAGCAAACAAAAAAGCCTCAAAACTTGTTTGTTTAACAGTATGAAAAATGAGCCTTAAACTCTCATAGTTAAAACAAAATTTTCACTACTCCATGAACTAGTATTAATGTGTCTAAGGAAGTAACAATGTTACAGACGACCGTGACAAGACTAGGAGATGTGACAGCCTGTATTCTACACTGTAAGTGGACCTCATCTCTCATCATCAGACACGCACTGAGTAGCCTTACAGAAACTAGTGTCTAAAGTAAGCTTGCTAACTTCTTGGTTTACGATGGGTGTAACTCACATGGATTTGAGTTCGTGAGAGCCAGGCATTTTCTCTCCCTATGGACTAACGCAGATAGGAAGCCAAATTTGTAATCAGAATATTTAGTTTAAAACATTATTGACTGGGGAAAAAAGTCAAGAAGGTAATCTAATTTCAATGTATAACTTCCCTGATGCATTTATTTCCATGAGAGAGAAAAAAAATCTCACATCAGGCTGTAGCACATCGTGTCGCCTGGCCAGAACTGCCTCTGCTTGATAGTGCTTAAATACACACTGCTGATGTTTGCCTCTGTGCCATTACCATACCTACGTTTCTTTGCCAGCTAACAATTTGTCTAGACAGCTCTTTTTTTGTACAGGTTAATGTATATTAAGCTAGTCTCCATTATTTAAATGAACTTTGCTTTGTTTGGCTTAATTTTGAATTAAATAACCTTGTTTCCATCAGTTCTAAATATTGTATACCACCTCGGTTTCCTGCTTATACCTAACAGTCAATCTGAATATAGTCCAAGTATAAGAAATGAATATTCTAGCCTGAATTATTTTCCTTTATGTAGTTTTCTTCTAAGTCTTGCCTTTCAGTGATACCATTCATGTGGCTAGTGACCACTCTGAGGGAAGGGCCTCAATTTTTAAATCCCATGAGGTTCTTTCATACTTGAGCATTAGCAGAACACGTTTTGGTTTAAACTTGTTCCTAAGGAAAGGCTGGGGTTGTTCCTACTCCTTTAGAATAAAAATGTTGGTCTCTGAAAATGTAGCAGTGCCGTGGGAAAAGCACCCAAAGGTAACTGGGGTGGGTGGAAACAGAAGGCGTGTGGAAAAGGGACCGTCACCATGTGAGTTTCCCCTTTCAATGGCCATTTGCCTGTGGACACGCCCTGGTAAAACTGGGTAAAGCCCTGCAGGCAAAATACTGCATCTGGAACTTAATGGCAGAAGTTAGGTTAGATAACTTAGTCAGCAGTTAGAACTTAGAAGTTAGCAGTGAGGTAGCAAATGGGGGTTGACTGCTCATGGATTGCTATTACTTTTAGATGTGATTAAAACATCCTAAAATTAGATTTGGGATAACAACCCTGTGAATATAGTAAAGTCGTTGAGTCATATATGTTGAATGAATTATATGTTATAGAAATTATATGTCTCAACAAATGAAATGAAAGCAAGATAAAGATATATTTTCGGGTATATGAAAATGAAGATCATTCATTGACAGTCAGCCTGTACTAGAGGGAAATCCGAACTCTCCAGATTGGGGGAAAATAGTGCCTGGGCCTACAGAAAGGCACGAAGAGCACTTAAGAGTGAAAATGTATACACATACAGAAACTCTTAAGTTTCAACGTAGGTAAGATATATATGACTATCTAAACCAAAAGTGTACTGTGGAACACACCATGTCAAGGCCTGCCCCATGACCGTGGGCCACAGAGGAGCAGGTGTTGATGACAGGGGGGGAAGATTTTATGACAAATTAAGGACACACGTTTCAGCTCTAGGAACATAATACAGACTTAGCTGGAAGGTTCATAGATACGTTAAAATGAACAGCTGAACAGTGCAAAAAGAAATCATTTGGGGTAGACCAATATCAACCTATCAACTTTATTAACTGTAAATGGGCTAAACATGCCCGCTAAAAGAAGCATTCACACACACACACACACACACACACACACACACACACGCACGCACGCACGCACGCACGCACGCACACACGCACGCACGCACGCTCGCACATGGGAGAAGGGCTCTGCGGAAAGGAGAGAGAGAGATGAGAGGACCGGAGATTTTAATAAGACACAGTAATGGATGAGGGAAAAGAGAAACAGTTGCATCGTAGAGACAGGAGGCCACAGCTGGAGCCATGGTAACTGCACTGGAGGAGGTGACCCTCAAGCAGAATGTCACTGACACGAAGGAATAGAAGATGTCATTTTATGTATTTACTGTTTGCGGCTTTATAAACGTGAATAAGGTTTTGATCTAATGCACTGCCTTTTCCCCTCCCCTCCAGGTCTCCTACCCCTCCACTCTTTCCCTCCCAACTTCAAGTGTTCTTCTCTTTATTTAAAACCCACAGAGTCCATTTAGCGCGGCCTACATGGGAATGGGCATGGGCCCATCTGGAGCATGGGTAGCCTCTCAGGGATCATATCCCTGAGGAAAAGCAGACCGTCTCTCTCCCCCAGTAGCCACCAACTGAGAATCGCTTCCCAGCTAGGGACAGGGCCACAAGAGCCCCTCGTTGGTCCATGCTGGGATTTTGCCTGGCTCAACCTTGTGCAGGTCTGGTGCCTGCAGTCATGGCTGCCATGAGTTTATGTGTGCAATGGTGTGTTTCGTCTGCCTGGACCTGTTTTGCTGCACATGTCCACTACTTCTGGCTCTTAGTCTTTTTTTTTTTTTTTTTTTTTTTTAACCAAAGAATTGTTAATTGGGAAGGTAATAATCACAGATATGTGTGAAACTAGCAACAGGAATTGAAAATGCAGGAAATATTTAAAAAATCAGTGAGGCAAATAGATAAATCCATGAATTAGATTTCAGTGGTCCTCTCACAGCTCTTGATAGGACAGAATATCCCAAGAATTACTACCAACCACCCACTAGACCAAATGGCTACCAACAGAACTTAAAATCTATATTCTATTAAATGTTTATGATACAGTTGCAAAGATATAACTTCTGCTAGGCTAAGAAATCTCTTAGTAAACTTATGGTTGAAAATTTTAAGAACAAAGATTAGCAAACACATAGATCAAACCTCCCCAATCACCAATTTTTATAGACTATGGGTTAATAATGGTCTTACATTTGAAAGTATTTTTTAAAACTATTTTTTACATAGGTGATTGATATGAAATTCTAATCTCAATGTTAATAATAGTTTTATAAACACAGACATGCTCATTTACATATCATCTGTACTTGCTTTGCTATATTGTTGAGTACTGCTAAAGATACTATGAACCACAATACCTAAAATATCCACTTTCTTTTTACAGTAAACATTTTCTGACCCTTGCCAATAAAATATGTTCTCTTATTACAAAGTATTTTAGAGACAAGAATTCATATTGTATCCCAAGATGGCCTGGAACTTACTGTGCAGCCCAGGCTGGCCTGGAACTTACTGTGTAGCCCCAGGCTGGCCTCAAACTCGTGGAAATACTTCTGCTTCAGAACTCCAGACATCTATAATGAATCTAAATTGCTGACATCTATAATGAAAGAATGCAGTATTACTGCAGATATCCTGCAAACACTGAGTGTGTGTCTTCTTCCTGAGAGCATAATTAGACTAGATTTGCTCTCTAAGTTAGGTTTCTGTTGCTGTGATAAACACCATGATTAAAAGCAACTTTGAAAGGAAAGAATTTATTTCACCTTACAGGTAACTGTCCATCACCGAGGGAAGTCAGGGCAGGATCCTAGAGGCAGGAACAGAGGCAAAGGCCATGGAGGAATGAATGCTCTTACTGACGTGGCTTATTCAGTTGGCATTCTTGTACAGCCCAGGACCACCTGCCCAAGGGTGGGATCACCACACAAGGGGACGACTCCTTCCACTCCAGTCAGTGATGAAGAAGATGCCCCAGGAATATATATGTATACACGTATACTATATGTATACGTGTGTGTATACATATAGTGCTATTGCTTCTTCAAATCTATGTTCGAATATATTTATAATATATGTTATTTATACATATATTTGAATATATATGTATATATATAAAATCAATGGCCTAAAAGTCAGCAGTATTAAAATATTTTATATTCTAAGACTTTTCCTACACTTAAATATTTGTGTGTGCATGTGTGCACATGTGCACATGTGCGCGCGCGCACGCACGTGTGTGTGTGTGTGTGTGTGTGTGTGTGTGTGTGTGTGTGTGTGTGTGTGTGTGTGTATGCCTGCACATGAACCATAGCACAGGTGGAGATCAGAGGATAATTTGTGGAATTCAGTTTTCTCCTCCACCATAGGTTCCCAGGATCAAGGAGGTTATCAGACTTGGTGACAAGCACCTTTCACCACTGAGCCATCTTGCCTGCTGTGATTTCACAGATAATCGGTATCTACAAGGGAATGACTTTGATCCCAGCACTCTAGGAGGCAGAGGTGGGTGGGTCTTTAAGTTCAAGGATAGCCTGATCTACAGAGAGTTCCAGGGCAGCCAAGCCTAGACAGAGAAACTCTGTCTCACCCTCCCTTCCCCCAAAAAGAATATGAGCAGTCATCACCGTGTTCCCAGACAGTTAAAAGCAGTTCACTGGTGACAGTAAACTGAGGTCAGAGGAAGACCCACGTCTCTGTGAAGGATCAAGCATTCCAGTGTTGATCTGAATCAAAACAGATCTAGTGTTCTTATAATATTAAACATTTTTACATCATACTGTGTAGTAGCGCTGTTTGGGATAAAGTCTTATCTCTAGTCTCTTCCTCAGGCTCTATGTTCCTATCTATAGACAGACTTTCCATTGTCTTTGTCCAATAACATTTCCCAGAAGTTAACACACATACCCACAGATTTGTTTATTCAGATTAAAAGTGACCTCACTGGTTGGTTCCTTGGATCTTGCAGTATAGCGTGAACCTTACTCAGAGTCAGTGTTCACTGTAACATACAGAACACAGATAGCTAAGGCGTTTGTCCAGAGATCTACCAGTGCCTGGCAGAGAAATGAACAGAGGTCTCGGGACATTTTCCTCTGATTGTGATTGTTCTTTAGCAACCGTCCCCTCCCATTGCTTTAGTGAGGGTCCTGGAAGCTATTGGCATTTTAAAACATTGATAATAAGTTCACAGTGCTAAAAAAAAAAAAAAAAAAAAATCAAACAATAGTGATAAGTATACTGAGCACAGCTTCACTTTCCCGTGTAAGCAACTTTAGCAACTTCCAGCAGAAGTGGTTATGTATCACTGCCCTATGTTATTTAGTGATGGGATGTGTTCTGATAAATGCATTGAGCGATTCTGTCGTTGTTCCAACATGATAAAGTATTTACGCAAACATAGGTGGTGCAAGACAGGTCGCTCAACACAGCTTCTTTGTGCCCAAGTGGTGTACGAAACGTGGGTCTGCAGTCCTGTGTAGCAGAGTTAACTTCTTTATAGGAAACTTCACGGGTAGACAGCATTCTATAATGATGCAATATAGCAATAGTAATTAACAGTAATGTATAGTAAATACCAATCCCAGGAATAGTTAATTATTATCATCAAGTATCATATCCTGTATTTGGTTATATATGTGATGTTAAAACATTCATTTATTTTGTGTCTGTATGGAAGATGAGCACATGCATCCCACAGTGTACCCACAGAGGACAGCTTATGGGAGTCGGGTCTCTTCTTCCACCATGTAGGTTCCGGGATTCAAACTCATGTCGTCAGGCTTGGTGGCAAGCCTTTACCCACGAACCCACCCACCAGGCGCTGTGCATGCAGTAATCTTGGAGGACCAGCAATGCATCGGTTTCGTTGAATGAACACCCCTGCAAACACGAATCGCTTTAGTTCAGGTTGTTTCGTGCAGACAGTGCCACAACAGATGGCCTTTCGTTTTACAGATGCAATTACATTTCAAGAAACTGGCCTGGCAGAAGGGGATATATGTATTTGTAATTCTGGTAGACATTGTCCAATTGTTTAACAAGGCATCCCAGTCCCTACTAACTACATATGAAACTGCCTCATTACCAAGCAGAAATCTTCCCTAGTTTGGACTTTACCAACCTGGCAGAGGACAAGGATAACTCAGTATTGCTGTAATTCACATTTATCTTGTAGCAGGTGAGGCTGCCCTGTTTGTATTAGTCAAGATGTACAGAACAGAGCGAATGTAACAGACTTGAGACAGCTGTCTTAGAAAGGCCTGCTTGTACAGTACTTGTCTGGCATATAGTTTTACTTCCATAATACTTTAAATGGGAGTGTGTTTCTTACTGTGTATGCAATGCAGTTTATACTGAATAACCTGCTTTTCTTTTGAAAGTCTGGGATGATGCTGTTTGCTAGACAGAAATGAGGTCATGACCTACTCCCAGGAAAACCTTGGACACCAAGTCTCTGAAAAGCCTCTGTGCTAGACAGTACTTCACAAATGGTATCACAGGTCATTACTGGAGGACTGGTCATCTCATACCTGCCTGGTCTAGGGGAGGACCTAGGAGCACGTGCCTGGTGTCTTCTGGAGCAGTCCCTTAGCTTCACTTTATGCCTCTGCTCTAATGGATGGTTGCCTGGGGGATGACACTGTGCTCACCCCATTCTCAGCAGGTCATCAGTCCTGGGAATCACAATAGAACTTACCCCTGCTCACTTTCCCTTCTATTAAAGTCTTTATTTGTATTTTTAAATGGCTTTTTTTCCCAAGGTAGTTTTATGTTCACAGCAAGGGCAGAGGCTCCTGTTCACTCTGCCTTTTACGGCCTCACTGTTTCTTCCCATGGCCTTGTGTTGGAATAGCAGTATTTTCCAATGTCAATAGTTTTCTCTGAGTCTATTGTTTGACAGTGGAATTTTACCAGTTTTTCATCCCCTGCTCTCCTCTCTCATGCCCCCCCTTCCACTCCTGGTGCCTTTCTTCTCAGGGAAGCCCCCTCCTACTTCTGTGGCGTCTTCTGTGTGTGGCTCATTGAGTTTACATACCTTCTTGCCTGAGCATGGGTGGGAGGTTACTTACTAGAGCAAAAGCGATTTCCCAGCGACCGTACCACTGCTGTCCGTGGGTAGAGGAACCAACATCCTTTGCATCCTATGGGCACTTGCACCTCTGCACCGTCTGTCTCTCCATCCCTGCCTCCATCCCTGCAAGCAAGATACTTAGTTCCTGCAAGTCAAAATGGGCCGCTTTGCCTTCAGGAAGCCCCCCTTCTTTCTCTTTCTCTCTCTCTCTCTCTCTCTCTCTCTCTCTCTCTCTCTCTCTCTCTCCTTCCTTCTATTCATTTATCTATCTATCTATCATCTATCTATTTATCTATCTACCTACCTATCTAAGACAAGGTACATACATACATACATACATACATATACATACATACATACTACATACATACATACATACATACTACATACTACATAGCTCTGGCTAGCCTGGAATTCACTATTTAGACCAGGCTGGCCTCAAACCCACAGTGATCCCTGGCTTGCTCTCTCTCTCCCAAGACCTTGGAATCAAGGCACATGCCACCCCCATACCTGGCTTGGGAAGCGCTCTTAATGGTGCCCACTGGCCTTGCTAGTCCACTGAACTCTTTGTGGCTTCTACTTCATCTTTGCTTCTCCTGATATTTCTCACACACGTTTTAGAATCTTTGGATTACAACTTTTCAAGCAGTGTGATGAGGAAAGAGAGAGAGTCTAACCTTTGAAGAACATGTATCACTTTCCCTCATATCCTGTTGGCTGTAACCTACATGTCCCGTGACTATCTCACTGAGAGGTGGGGCAGAGAAGTGTAATTTGTGTAGCCATGTGCATGGTGACAGGTTCTATGATTAGATAAAATAATAAAAGGATAATGAAAATAGAGGGGCATGTTTCTGCCGTATTTCCAATCTTTCACTATTCCATCATGAAGACCACTGCTGTCTAAGATATACATATTTAAATGAGGGATTGTATGCATTGCATTGGTATAGATTCAAGGCTGGGTGTGAACTCTTCAAGCTAGGATATGAAATGTCTCTCTCTTTAGGACAGTGATTTGTTAGGAAGACTTAGTTATCTATAACGTTAGCTACAATGCTTTCCACAGACTAATTCTTTGAGTAGTTCTTCAGTTTCACTTTAACGAGATAAGCATAGTCGGGCATTATTTGAGGGGGTTTGAAGTCAGTTTTTATCGCTATGATGAAGTGACCAAGAAAACTGTTTAGAAGGAGTTTGGCATAGCTTTAGCCATCTTGGTCCCTCTCTGTAGGTGAGAGTAGGGGAGTAGGGAGCCCATCCTGATGGACAGGACACAAAGGATGCCTGCAGAAAGAAGCATCCTCATCCTTCCCTTCAGATGGTGCCAACCATACTCCCTTTAGCTAACGCTCCCCGGGATGCCCTCACAGGTATACTGAGGGGTGTGCCTTTCCCAATCTCCTAAGCAGTTCTCAACCTAGTCCCACTGATGTGGTTAACCATCACCAAATTTAGGTTTGTGAAAATTGACTATTTTCTGTAAATTGTGAGGTTCTCTTTTATATGCAAATATGATCTTTGGGAGATAGTCCTTTTGGCATTATTAAATATTAATAAAACATGGATTAGCACATAGACTTGATGAATCCTCAGAGGGTATGATCTGGAGCATGGGACCTGGTCTGGTTGTCTCTGTACTAGAATATCCTGAGTCCCTCTGGAGACTCTGCTCAGGTGACAACAGAGAAATCCAAGGTGAATGAATGGGTGAGCAAGAACAAGACTTTGGGGTGCTCTTCTGTCTGCTTGGAAGCGCCCTGGACTATACCTGGCATCCATACTAAGTGTGTTACTCCTCCTGTTGGTCGCTTTATTTGGTTACAGCAAATAATGTCGGTTCTAACTGTTCTGGGTCTGTTAGTATTTTTTATCATCTTCAGCAGTCTGTCTTCCTTTTTACTCTTTCTCAAGTCTAGAGGTTTTAAAAATCTGGCCATTTCTTGGATAAAAACCTCTCAGGAGGCTCCCCAGGTGGTCTTTTCAGATCTTCTTCTGGAATTAGTTTTACTATTAACAGATGCTTCTTGTCCATTCTAAACTATAAGTCTGTATGAAGCAAAATTCTCTTAAATGCATTTTGAACATAAAAGTAAAAAAATATTAAAATATTATAAAGGAAAAATATTAATCAAAAGTCAGATAATGTTTATATACTTTTTAGTCCTACAATTTTTTCAGGAAAAAAATATAAATTAGACCAAGAATAGCCTTTATCTCAGAATTCGGGAGGCAGAGCCAGGCACTCTATTAGTTCAAGGCTACCCTGCTCTACATAGCAAGTCTCAGGCCAGCCAGACCTACACAGTGAGACCCTGTATCAATAAGTCAACCCATTGATAATTCTTTCAACAAATTAATTCTGAAAGTCTTCCATATGTTAGCTATAAACTTTGAGCTAGATTAAGATGCCCAAGTGGCCATTTGAGGTATAATTTCAACCATGAGTCTTGCAGTCTTGTCCATTTAATGAGAAGTAGCTAAGGCCAAGTGCAGGGATGCCCCTGTAATACTGTGTTCTAGAGACTGAGCCAGGAGGGTTCCCAGCTGGAGCTGCATAGGACACACACACACACACACACACACACACACAGAGAGAGAGAGAGAGAGAGAGAGAGAGAGAGAGAGAGAGAGAGTAAGATTATCAAGAAACGGCGCATATAAGAGGCATGAAAATTTAATAAAACAACAAATTTGACATTAAAGCCTACTAAAATGCAATATATGCAGTGTACTAACCTTTTCTATGAGTTAAGGTCTAAACAATGAAACTGAAAATTACTGGCATTGGTGTGGGGGAGCTTGTTTTGTGCCTTTGGTCAGAATTTTACTGATCTAAAATAGTTATAAACCAAACAGGAAATGTAATAAAATTGACAGGAAATTTAAATAAAAACTTAGTCTTTTAAACCAGAGTTTAATTTAGAGTATTCTGACCTTGACAAATAGCATTTGAGATAAAATTGTGTGTTTAAGTCTTTATATTTAAATAAATGTCATTAAAACAGCCACTCTCCTCTGAAAAAAAAAATGGAGGCATCAAACTCTGCTCAATTTGGAGAGAAGAAAAGAGCATATGACAAATTTTGCTGACACACGCACAGGCTAATGCTGTTCCGGCCTAAGTATAGTCATTGCTGGGCTGTCCCACGGTTAACAGTGTCAGCATTTCTGTTAGGAACACGTTGTGCTGGAAAGAACTTACTGTAATTTACTGTCTGGGATAAAAGCAAGCTATTGTTTCTGAACTCCAACCAAGGGCTGTTAACACAATAGGGAGAAACTACAGCAAACCTTTTAGATATCTGATGCTATTTTTTAGCTTCTTACATATTTTAAAAAAATTATGACTATCTAAAACTTCAGGAATAATTATTTTTGCCTTTATCTATTTTATGTATGTATTACTCTTTAAAATGTTCTGTACCCATGTGATTTATTCTAGCTTTATACATAAATTTCAGAATTAAATGAGAATTTAGTGTATCAAAATTTGCATTATTGGGCTGGGGCATAGCTCATTGGTAGAGCGTATGATTATCATGTATAATCTCTGAATTGTGCTCTGGCAACAACCACAAAGAAATCTTTAAATTATCTCTTTCTATGTTTTATCATGTGTTTCTAAGACATTGCCTACTTAAATCATTCATGCAATTAAGCACCCTGGTGTGCCCAGTGTTTCTGAAGCAGTTTCTCTGGCGTGCCCCAGGGTGGCTGTGAGACACCAGAGGTCAGTCACTTGTTTCAGGTAGCTTTTCTTTCTCCTTCACTTACCTGCTTACTGTGTATACCTAGGACTGTAGTTAGGAGCGTGCATACTGCGGACAGATCCTCAGCCCCCAAAATAGATAGATGCTCTTAGAGACCAGCAATGAAATAGCAGGAATATACTCCCCCCCTCTTCTTTTTTGGTCTCTTTTTAGGTAATGATTTTCCCTTATAATATGCATTTTTTCTGAAAATTTCCAATTACCCTAAAGTATAAATGCCACCATGTTTCTTAATGTCATTCCCTAAAAGCACAGGTTCTGCAGGTGAACAGAGAACAGAAGCAAATGGAGGCCCCAGCTCTCCTGTAGATTGCATCAAGACTGATGCAAACTTTGTTGGGCCTATTCACAATGGATTTTTATCAGATTACTAGTTGGTTCTTCACAATTTTATTGCTTTATTGTTTGATATCCCTTTTGAAATTTACTTTTGAGATTATTATGCTGCCCTGGTACAGCATGTATATATAGCAGAAAATTAACCCATAGAATATTGTAATTCTGAAAGAATTTGCATTTTTAGTTTTCTATTCTTACTCATTAAAGGTAGGAGGGTAAGTGAACCTCAAAACTATGATTCTTTTACTGTTTTTATTTTATTTTATTTTATTTTATTTTATTTTTTTACTATGTCAGTTCTTTTTCTCTCTCTCTCTTTTTTTTTTTTTATTTTTGATACTTTATTTACATTTCCAATGTTTCCCCTTTTCTGGGTCTCCTCTTTGGAAACCCCCTATCCCC
>CM052706.1:62884982-63017680 GCA_028551405.1 Uromys caudimaculatus
CCTGAGAGGGATCTTTGTCCCGGCGCTAATTTGCTGTGGAGCCCTGTGGCCCAAGCTGAGGTTCCCGGCCACGGAAACTGGGCGGAATCAGTGAGCTCTGGGGCTCGTGTTGCCCCCGCTCGGGGCTTTTCTGTGTTCCTGGGAGAGAAAATTTTCTCCCGGAGCTGCTTGACTATGGAATCCTACTGTCCCAGGCAAAAGTTTCCTGCCTCAGCCGCCCGCTGTTGGGATCCAGGGGGGTTTCTAAGCCCACCTACCTCGGTCCCTGTGTCTCTCGGGTTCCGGGCAGTACCTGGTGAGCTGTGGGGCGTGTCTTTGGCCCTCTCCCGGCTTCTCCGAGCTCCTGAGAAGGATCTTTGTCCCGGCGCTAATTAGCTGTGGAGCCCTGTGGCCCAAGCTGAGGTTCCCGGCCCTGTTTTTATTTTTTAACTTAAGCCAGAGTGCTTTGTTTTATTTTGACATTGTCTTCCTAAGTTCTTATGCAGTGTGTTCCTGAATGCTTGAAAGCTGTTTTCTGAGAATCCTTAGTGGGATGGCTAGAAACCTGTGAAAAATCATGAAATTCCCAAATACCATGTGATATATATAGTCTCTATCCTTCTCCATTGGCAGATTAATCAAGGGGTCAGAATTTCCCAGGTTCAGGGCCCCTTTAAAATATTTTTTTGAAAAGGTAAAAGCATAGTCATATAAATATAAAGGAACTTTCCAAAGATTTTTAACTGATTAGTTATTAAGAAGTCAATAAGATATCATAAACAGTTCAAACATTCAAGCAAAAGATGCATACAGAGATACTAAGAATTCTGAGAAGACCTGATCAATACATACAGAATTGGTCAATATTTGCAGGTCACTAATCACTGTGTCCCACCAGATAAAGTTTATTTGGATTTCTGTAAGAAAGAGTTCCTTGCAATACTGTACATGTCTGAAATTACAGACTTGTGAAATAGCACTCTGAGCCTCCCTCATCCCATCGTGGGTACCCGGTAATTCCTGTGAGACACAGGTTCCAGTAACTCAGGCTGGTTTGGAACTCTCTTGGTACTTCTTCCCGGGTCTCCCAAATTCTGGAATTATAGGTGCCACATGCCTGGCTCCTAGCAATTTTTGAAAAGTTTTTACACATTCCAAATTCTTTCATAATTTTTATAAATATCTTGTTCATGATTAGTAACATCAAAAGTTGTTCATTTTTTTCTTTTCTTTTTTTTTTGGGGGGGGCGCTTAAAATCTTTTTTTTTTTTTTTTTGGAAAATTGATGCACGTGGAATTTAATAGTTAAGACAGGTGCAGGAAAACAGGGATTGCTTGTTTTCTCTTAGATGCAGATCTGGGTTTCTTTTTTTTTTTCTTTTTTAAATTATTTATTTATTTTTTGATACTTTATTTACATTACAAAAGTTGTTCATTTTTTTCAATGCTGGAGATTTGAACTTAGGACCTTGTTTACATGTGTACAACTACTGAGATATATCCCCTTTAATTACATTTGTGTGTTCGCATGTGCGCACGCACGCACACGTGTGTGTGTGTGTGTGTGTGTGTGTGTGTGTGTGTGTGTGTGTGTGTATGCATGCATGCACATGCACCCCTGCACACACATGTCATGGCACACGTGTAGAGCCAACAGGTGGAAGTCAGTTGTCTCCTTTTCTAATATGGGTTCTCGGAACTAACTAGGTTGTCAGGTTTAGCAGTATCTTTATCAGCTGAACTATCTTGCTAGGTTTTTTGTTTGTTTGTTTGTTTGTTTTATTTTGTTTTGTTTTTTGAGACAGGGTCTCTCTGTTTGCCCTGACTGTCCTGGAACTCACCGTGTAGACAAGGCTGGCCTCGAACTCACAGAGATCTGCCTGCCTCAGCCTCCCAAGTACTGGAATGAAAGGTGTGTACCACTACCACCTGGCTTAACTTGATGTTAAATTATTAATTTTTTTTAGGTGGGCATGCAGAATTATGTTCTATCCTCACTCCTCATACATGTGTGTCATAGTTTGTCCTCAGTTGCTCCTCTCCCCCACTGCTGTGTCCTGTGCTCCCTAGACCCCTCCCGCTGGTTCCCTTTTTCTTCCAGTTAGCCCCACTTCTGCTTTCTTGTTACATGAATTCTCTTCTCTCAGGATCCCTTCCCCATGGGTGCATGCACGTGAGCATACACACAAGTACACACACACACACACACACAAATGTATGCTAATAGATACGCACATATAAATAAGAGAACACTTGTGATATTTATCTTTCTGGATGTGGCCTGTTTTGTTCAATATAATAATTTCCAGCTCCATTCACTTTCCTGCAAATGTCTGATGTCATTTTTCTTTGTGCCTCCTCGAAATTCTATTGTGTACATGTCCTACATTTGTTTTGTTTGCCCATGTATTGATGGACAGCTAGGCTGATTTTATTGCCATGCTACTGTGGCTGGAATGGATATGCGTGTATCTTTGAAGCAGGATACAGGGTCTTCAGGCATGTGTCCAGAAGTAGTATGTCTGAGTGTGCGGTAGCTCATTGTTTAGTTCTGGAGGACCCTACTGCTGAGTCCCGTGGTGGCTTCACAAGGTCACACTTCAGCCATCGGCGAACAACTCTCTCTCCACATCCTCTTCGGCCTTTGTCATCATTTGTTTGCTTGATGCCTGATGGCAGCCATTCTGATAAAGATGGAGTGGATCTCAAAGCAGCTTTCCTTTGCTTTTCCCTGATGGTTAAGGATGTTGAACACTTAGTGAGTTCTCGTTGGTTGATTGTACATCTTCTTTTGAGAATTATCTGTTCCATTCATTGATAGGTCAGTGGTTCTCAGTGTGTTTGTCACGACCCCTTTGGGATCAAATGACCCTTTCACAGGGGCCTAAGACCAGCATAAAACACAGATATTTACATCACAATTCAGAACAGTAGAAAATTATAGTTATGAAGTAGCAACAAAAATAATTTTATGGCTTGGGTTCACCACGACATCAGAAACTGTATTAAAGAGCTATGACATTAGGAAGGTTGAGACCCACTGGATTAGGTAACTTGGGTTTCCAATGTTTAATTTTTGCATATTTAAAAAGGATTTTTAAAATATTTATTTTCAGGGTTTTTTTTAGCTTTCTGAGAGTGTTTTGTCTGTAAAAATGTATGTACACTACGTGCACACCATATCCCCTGAAACTGGAGTTACGGATGGAAGCTGGGGACTGAACCTGGGTCCTCTGCAAGAGCTTCCAGTACACTTCACTGCAGAGCTGTCTCTCTAACCCAGGTTTTTTGTTTGTGTTTAAAGAACAAAATGTTTCTTAATTAAAAAAATAGCTTTTTTTTTTTTTTTTGAGAAAAGTTTTCAACAATTTGCCCAGATCAGGCTGGCCTTGAACTTGTGATCTTGCTCACGCCTGTTGAGTAGCTGGGATTTACAGCCTGTGCTGTGCTGCTCAGTTATTCTTGGTCATAGAAGTGCTGGTGCAGGCTTGTGTGAGTGAGGAAGTGTGTTGATACCACACTTCTTCAAGTTCTTTCAAGTCTTCACCATTCAGCAACGAATCTCTGAAAGTTACAACACTCACTTTGTTCTGAAACATTTCATAAGAGTCTTGGAATGAAGTTCCCCAGGCCTCTTGGCTGTCATGAGGACAGGAAACCACACCTAAGAAACTATTCCCCAGATTTCATGTGTAGTATGAACATTTAAGCCAATTCCTCTTGACTTGGAATCACCCAATTTCCTGAGGTGCTTGGCCTGGTAGCCAGGGACATTCTTCAGGGCCTATAAGCCAGAGACCAAGCCATTAGTACTGAGTAGGCTTGGTCAGATGTAGGACCCACAAGTAAAAACACCGTAGTTCTGTAAGAATGGATGGACACTAGATAATTCAAATCAACAAAAATCAGGTAATTCAAACTTTAGTTTCTGTTTATAAAAGCAATGTTTACTGAATTTTTGTAGTATATAAATATTTTCTGAAGAGAAGTTTTTTTTAATATAAAAAGAACATGGCATTAAAATATGAATAGTAACCTAAGCAAGTATCTATAACAATTGTCCCTCCATAGTTCATAGAGTCCCATGCTCTTCATGATTTGGGATTAGCATTCTGCTTTCCTGTATTGTTTTCTGAAGTTCAGTGGATGCTGGGAAATCCTGACTCAGGCCTTTGGTTCTGAGTGGATGTTCTATAAACACCCATCGTCTGAGAACCTTGTTCCCAAGAGTCTATTCTTTGAAGAATTAAGCCACACTTGTCATTTATTTCCTATGTGACTCCGAGCCTTTGCCAAACATCAAATTAAAACGGAAACTGTGTTGGAGATGTCTCGGAGAGTAGAATGCCTGCGGTGCTCTTTACTGCGTTCCTAATTCTCAGCACCCAGCTAAAAAGCCAGGAGTTTATACTCCTCGTGCTGGGAGGCGAGAGGAAAGGATCCTGGAAGCACACTGCTCCATTTCTCTAGTCTAATTGGTGACCTCCTCCAGGTTCAGAAAATATGAGTGAGAGTGATTAAAGAAAAGCACCCCAAACCGCTCTCTGTCCTGTGTACACATGTGCACACACGTGCCTGCATACATGAACATATTCACACACATACATACCAAGCCCAAGAAGGGAAACATGAGTCTTTTATATGGCAGATAATGGCTCTCGTTAATTTTCTCCTATAGCCAATAATATCACAGTGGAGAAGGACAAAATTCTTTACTGGAGTGTATTGCATGACTATTTCACATGGGTTTTGCTCTGTATTTAAAACCTATTATGGTGACTGGGCGTGATGGTACATGCTTGTGACCACAGCAACTCAGGAGGCAGAGACAGGATCACGCTAGCCCAACTGTTCAAAAAAGGCACGATCCCATCTTAAAGCAAACAAGCAAACACACAAGCATATGGAGTCAAATATGTTGAGAAACCTCCAGGAGCATCTAGAGATTTTAATGTGATGAGTTCTATTCTAACTACTGTCCTTATTTCTCTAACGTAAATGATAGCAGTTCCTAGTCTAACTACCATCTTTAGTTTTATAATATATATGACAGTGATTCTGAAGTATCCTTTCTGGGTATAAATGATATTTTGAGGATTTTTTTGTATTCAAGATTCAATTTTGGGAAAGTAAAATTAAAAACTTATTGAAGCAATTGGGCCATTTGGTTACAGCATCCTGGTGACTGAGAAAGGGTTCTTGGCTCTCTTTCCTCAGAGGAACAACAACATTTAAAATAAAAGTAGAAAGGATAGTTACGAAGAACCTTGGTCCCCGCCTCTTCCTCCTCTTCCTCTTTCTTTTTGAGCTAATATTATTCTTCCCATAAATAATCCAGGTTGTAAAATTCAGCATCAAGCACAGAAATGTAGATGCTGAGTCACTGCTCTCTGGGCTGGTCCAGGAAAGAACAACGTTTCCTCTGTCCTGATACCCCAGCCAGGGAGACACCAAGAGCCAAGAACACATGATAAGAAAATGGAATTCCAAAACAAGTCTTTTCATATTCTAAAAAGACACCTTAGTTAGCCCCAGGCAGCAGTCAGTTAATCAACGATGCTGAGGTGTTATTTGTATATGTATCCATCACTCCATATTTCAAACGAATCAATAACTATTCTTCATTGTGTTTTCGTTTCCAATACCAGCAGTCCGGAACCCATGTAAGGTCATCACCTTTGGCTCTGAGGTTAAAAAAAAGCTGAGAACTGCTACTTACAAACAAAACTACTTTTCTTTAAATACAGAAATGCATGCAGTCATGTGCATCTCTGTTATTCTTAGTATGGTCTCATCGCTTGCATCAGCCATAGCTTTTGACCAAGTAACTGATTTGTTTCACAAGGAAAACTAGGTTCAGGGTCATCTGGAACTGTAAAGCATGAGAGAGGCAGTTCAGTAGACAAGTCACAAACGTACCACATACCTTACTTCTACCTCTACACACATACTTTTTACATTTTAATTAATTTATTTTTTTTACATTTCCTTACGGTGTGCCATATGAATGTGGTACAGCTTTTGTATGGAGGTCAGAGGGCAGCTGTAGAGTTGCTTCTCTGCTTCTATCATGCCAGTTCTGGGGACAGGGCTCAGGGCATCAGGTTTGACAGCAAATGCCTTTACCCTCTGAGCCATCTTACTGGACCTTTATTTTTGCTTTGTTTTTAGGCATGGGACTCACGCTAACTTTGCTCCTTTTCCCCTTAAGGGATTCTAGGGATAAAACTCGGAGCATTCTGTGTCTGAGCAGGTTCTAACTGCTGAGTTGTACCCTCAAGTTCAGCACACATCCTTTGTATAGCCCACTAAAGCGGCAAAATCTTCATTAATATAATGCAAATTCCTTACGTAAGAAACAGAAATGTAAGTACAAAATCAACTTAGTGACTGATGTTTTAGTGGTCCTACCTTGTTTAAAATCAATTTAATTGGTTCAAATTTTTAAGATATCTTAAAAATTCTATTATAAAACATAAATGATATAAAATAACCATAGTTTAAGATGAGTATCAAAATAATGATTTAGGTGAACAGTTTTACATTCTTAAATTTTGGGGGTTTGTTTGGTTGGTTTGTTTTTGTTGTTGTTGTTTTATTTTTTGAGACAGGGTTTCTCTGTGTAGCCTTGGTTGTCCTGGAACTGCTGTGTAGACCAGGCTGGCCTCAAACTTACAGAGATCCACCTGCCCCTGCCTCCCAAGTGCTGGGATTAAAGGCAGGCGCCACCACCACCCACCCGGCAACATCCTTTTTTAACAATATGTAATGACTAATAGCTTTTTTGATCAGTGAACCCATATACGTTTAGGGAAAATAGACCTAGGTCAAATAAAATGTATGCATATTATACTCAATATTCTTTTTATTTTTTTTTTTTGATACTTTATTTACATTTCCAATGTTTCCCCTTTTCTGGGTCTTCTCTTTGGAAACCCCCTATCCCCTCCCCCTCCCCGACTCTGTGAGGGAATTCCTCCTCCCACCTACCCGCCCACCCATTCCCATATTCCCACCTTGACATTCCCCTTTACTGGGGCCTCTAGCACCCTCAGGCCCAAGAACCTCTCCTCTCCCTGATGGCCATCGAGGTGATTCCTCTGCCTCATATGTAGTCCAAACCATGGGTCAATAGATGTGTATTCTTTGGTTGGTGGTCTGAACTCCAAGATGACCAGGGGGAGGGTCAGGCCCATTGACGCATACTCAATATTCTTAATCAGAGAAAAGACAATCTGTTTTTATTAAGTCAAAATTAAGCTAATTTTTTTAATGTAGGAGTACTCTGTCTGCATGTACACCTGCATGCCACAAGTGGTCCCTCTTACAGACAGTCCTGAGCTAGCATTTAGTTGCTGGGAACTGGACTCAGGGCCTCTGGAAGGGCAGCCAGTGTTCTAACAAAGATCTATTAATATAACTTGAGTTCTTAACATGTTTCTTGGTTTTGATGATAATAATTTTCTTAAATTCATTAATATTTAAGATATTAGACTATTCAGAATATGCATCAGGCAGACTAGAGTTCCTTGAATTTGATTTTATACTCAATTATCTCCTCTGTGGATGGATACTTTATCCCCATGTCATCCTGTCTCTCTCTCCCAGTGAAGGTAATCTTGAGTGTCAGCTACCTGCTTAACTGCTTGGATAGTTGAGCCAGGGCCTCCATCATGATCTTACTAATGGGAAGTAAACTTGTTAAACCCAAGTGAACCACAACCACCAACAATGAAACCCATAAAATAAATGATAGAGAATGTGATGTCCAGAATGTGAAGGGAGCCAGCCAATCTGAAGCCCTGCTCCCTTGGGTTCACCTCTGAGACCTGGGAGAAGATGCTCAGGTGTGCAGTCTGCCCCAGCCCTCAGGCCTGGTGTGCAGTCCTCTCTGGCTTATAAGCCCCAGTATACAGGCTTCTCTGACACCTCAGTGGATCTCACTCTACCCAATGAGTCTACTGAGCATTTTAATGAATAGTCTCTAAATGTTTTAAAATTTCTAAAAGAGAAAATCAGATTTTCACAAAAAAAAAAAAAAAAAAAAGGAGCATGCATTAGAAGTTTATTTGAAGAACTGCTTATTTACAAGGAGACCAAAAGGCGTTGCAGTTGACTCAGAGGGAAACTCAGTACTGTGCACACATGTGAATAGACATGAAATTGATGTGGGCCCACACAGCAATCTGTTCTCGAATACCAAGCAGAGTGCATCTGTATTCTCCTCAGGTTTACGAGTTGTAAAGTAGCTCAAAGGTAAACGTACAGGCCTCTGTGGAGTCGGGTAACCAGAAGGAGATGTTTGCCTTGTGTCTGGGAACCTGTTTTGTGGATGATGTCAAAGTCTTTCTCTGAAAAGCAATCTACACAGGAGCCTTGTAGCCGTTGGCATTTTGGTCAACTTGGCCATTTAGACACAAAGACAGCCAAGTAGAACTTCCGACCAGAACTTACAGAGTTGAAGCAGCAAGAGTGTAGGAGAGGTTTGTCTTCATCTGTACCTGTACCACTAGCTGGGTGAGGCCCTGTGGGCTGCCCTGCTTTCCTCTCAGGCTTGTGACTTGTCCAAAGATCAACAAGTACACTGCATTCCGCTTTGTGATAGGAGCTTAACTTGACAAAGCATGATCTGATGGAACAGTTACCCACAGTGACTTAATGAGCTCTGGTTTCACCAGGACTCTGGCAAACAGTAGGTTGATCATGTGATCACAAGTCCCAACCAGAGTCGCTTCCTGCTTTTGTGACTGTGTCTGAGCACCATTTCCCATCTGCAGCAATAGCAGTGGTATTGCTTGGGCACATAGAAACCATTTGCTGGGTGATTGTACAGACTGAGCTCTGTTTAGGAAATGGGGTTTAGAAAAACAAACATGTAATCTGTGGAAGACTAGTTATAGAAAAATAAAATGAATAAACCTACATCTGCAGTGTTGCTGCATTTGGCACATCATCTCATTTAATTGTAGACTGTTGTTTTGTCCCAGCATTCCTGGACCCCATCTGACTTAGTGTTCTATTGCTGTGAAGAGACACTGTGGCCATGGCAACTCTTATAAAAGAAAAATAAAAGAAGGCACTTAATTGAAGCTTACTTCTAGTTTCAGAGGTTTAGTCCATTAGTAGCATGGTAGGAAGCATGGCAGCACACAGGTAGGTATGATGCTAGAGAAGTGGCTGAGAGCTCTACATCTAGATCAGCAGGCAGCAGGAAGAGAGAGAGACACTGGGCCTGCATTGGGCTTTTGAAACTTCAAAGTCAACCCGCAATGACACACTACCTCCAATAAGACCACACCTACTAATCCTTCCCAAGTAGTGCCATTCCTGATGACTAAGCATTCAAATATACGAGCTTATAAAGCGCCATTCTTATTCAAATTACCATACCACCCTATGTTTTACCAAATTCTTTTTAAAGGGAATTTCAGAATTTTGTGGATCGCTTTATGAACCACAAAAAATGTTAAGTTTTGGGAGGGAGTTTGTTTGTTTTTGTTTTTGTTTTTTTAAGGTCAGTTCTTGGCATGCCTTATGGATAAAATTTGACCTTTGTATCTCTAAATTTAGTAGAAGGCTGTGTTTCAAGGAAAAAACCCAAAACACCTCTGATATTAAATACAACTAAGTCCCTTTTGCTTTTATCTTTGACAATATGTCATAAGCTTTATAAAACATCTGGAATCAGGTTGATCTTTAGAACACCTTTATGGAGCAGAAATAACAGCCTCTGTGCTTATAATAGAACAAATGCAAATGCACCCAGTAGCTGCTCCGTTTATGCATTTTGTTAATGCTTTTTATTTTAGTAACCTTACTTCTGATTATAGACTCCCTCGTTAGTGTTCTCAGCAGAAACAACAGATGCATCTCTCTTGACCTCAGTGTTTAGAACAAAACTTAAGTGCATAAATCTTCCGACCCTCTGACTTTGTCTGATGACACCTCTCTCGTGGTGCCAGCTGTAGCAGAGAAACAGCAAGCAGCCACTCCCTTTGCTCTATTACTTTTCCAGCTGCCTTTGTCTTCCCGACTTGCTAAGAGCTGAAATCGCCCTTCAGAGTCAACTCAGTTCAGCCCACTGCTCTTTAGAAAGCTGAGGGCCGATGAAAGGCAATGTGGATCTTGCTTTTACTTTCTGATTGTTGCATAATGGAGTTTATACAATTATGTGTTGGCGTCTGAATTTTGATTATCCCTTGGGTAACTGTCTTTATCATCCACTCTCTCCTTCAGAATACAGTCCAAAAAAGTTTCATTATCTATAAGCCTTAATTTCTACACAGGAATACTAGCAGCTGTGACTTTTGCATAGATCTAATGCTTAACTTCTTTTGTCAGGAAGTGAACTGTTGCTGGCTTCTCTTTGTCTTATGCCAAGTTGGGTCATGAGATTTTCCCTGCAGCCTGGGAAGGTAAGATGCCAGCATTAACATCGTGCATTTAAAACTGTGGTTCAGCTGCCCCAGTCTTTCTAGATGTTCCTAAGAACCCTTAAAAGACCTGAACAGGGAAAATCTCTAAAGTTGGAAGGCCCACTTATATATTATTTATATTTAAATACATTTTACATATACTGAAATATTACTTAAAAGTAACAGCAATTTTCTATATAAATACTTTATATATGTATGTCCATATATATATTGTCTCTAAGATATAAGTGATGAAAAGTATACATATATGTTTTGTTTGAGACTGAGTCTCATGTAGCCTAGGATGACCTCAAACTTTACAGTGTAATTGAGGCCACCCTTGAACTTTTTTTTTTTTTTTTTTTAGATTTATTTATTTTTATTTCATGTGTGGGTGTTTTGTCAGCATGTGTCTGTGCACCATGTACTGTGCCTGAGGAAGCCAGGAGAGGGTGTCAGATCCCCTGGAACTGTAGTTACAGATGGTTGTGGACTGCCTTGGGGGGTCCTGGGCGTCTAACTGGGGTCCTCTGAGGAGCAGCCAGTGGTGCCCTTCTCTGAGCTATCTCCAGCCCAGCTCCTGAATTCTGTATTCCCCCTCCCCCGTTCTGAAGTTCTGGATGCTGCTGTTGCAGGCATGAGCGCCTGGTATGTGTACTTTTTAGTGTTTTACTTCACTTTCCAACCTTTTAAGAAGTAATGGATTTTATTTCAGGGTGTGACTTTTAGAATTTTCTCCCTAATATTTTTGAGGTAAGCAAAATGGAGAAGGCAGAGACTGAGACTTCAATAAGTTATTTTGTTTGTGTAAGGAAAAAAAGACAACATTATGAAAGCTAACAATCACAAAGGTTTGTCTCAGTCTCCCCTGAAGTGTTCTGTGGGTCCTCCTCTCAGAGTGCTCACCAGGGCAGACTGGCCTGTGCACACTCAGTGACAAAGATTGTGCCTTCAGCTTGCAACTTGCTCGTTGCGTGCTCACAGCACTTCAATATTTTGCTGGACTTTAGCTACTTTCAGCAGATATTTGAAATTTTCAGTGATTCACTTAAACTAAATCTTACAAACCACTGTAAGCAGTAACTCACCTGATGGCAAACGTGGATGGTTCTCTGTGTGGACCGTCCTGCTGCTCCCTGAAACGCATCCTACATTTGAGTTAGCTGGCTAGCAGTCATTCGTGAAGAACCCTAACATATGCTTTTTAACTAGACTTAAATCGGGCCAACCCACTTGAAGTACCCACAATGATCAGTCCTTAAGGGTACAAATGTCATACACTTAACATAAATAGCTATTTTTGCAAGAGTAGATATTGACTAAATATCTCTAGGCATAATCAAGCCAGTAGATGTTTAATGCTTTTGTGGCACCAGGTAATGAAAGTGGCAAAGGTTGCTTATACATATCTGTGTATACATCTGCTTATGCATATCTGAGTTCTTGGCTTATACATATCTGTGGCATTTGACAGGATTTTAGCCATGTGTTTGTATATCAGATAACCTCGGACTAAGTGGATCCAAAACACATCAGTGTATTTTCTTGAACTCCTTGAAAAGGTTTTATTTTTGGTTTGTTCTCATTTTCTATGAGTTTCAGGCTGAACTTTGATTGTCATATAGGGTTCGTGAAGTTGGGTCAGCTCTGGGGTCACAGTGTTAGGATTCTTTTCTTCCTGGGTAGAAGTGGGATGGGTTGGAGTTGAGGGGTGTTAGGGGGCATTGTTGTTGTTGTTGTTAGTGATTCTTTTATAATACGATTCTTGTGTCTCATTTCTGGGAAGTATAATGGTAGCATCATTACTGGCCACTGTGCTCCTAGGTTCCTACCTGGAGTCTGGCCTTGGCTTTTGAAGAGAGACTACTTGCATTCCTCTCTCACCTGGATAGCATCCTGCTGTCTTAGGACACTGATAGATGTCTTGATCGATTATGAAAATAACTAAGTAAAATAATCAAGGCAGGAGTTATTACCTTGGCTTCATGTTGTAAAGCTTAAGTGGCACACAGCAAGATCAGGACATATGACAGGTATACATCTAGTTTTTTCTAACCTGAAGTCCAGTGTTCATTTTTTGGAATACAGCCACATCTGTTTAGGATTCATAGCTTCTTGGTTCTTGTGGCTTGTGTTTGTTTTGTTTTTAAAGGGAGTTACCCCAAATATCCCAGCCTGGCCTTGAACTCATGGTAATCCTCCTGTCTCAGTCTCACAAGTAAGAGTTTGGTTCCTTTACTCTTGCTGAAGACCTTCAGCATCATAGCAACTTTCCCTGAACACTAAAATCAGATGAATTTTTCTCATGTCAAGTACACTAAACATGGCTTCCATGCTTCTGGTGAAACTCTTTGGTGCATCTAGGAAACCATTGTATAATGTGGATTCTGTATTTGGAAGATGCTCACGTCACTGGGCAATTGTACATATTCTGGCACTAATCGTCAGTTCCAGGAAAGTGTGTTAGCACTTGGCGTTCATCAAATTAGATGACACAACCTTTTGGACTTGACAGCCTGTACAGAAGTGAAGGCCAGGAATACTTTAGCAAGAGTTACATAAAGACAAGGGCTGCTTAGCTCTGTGCAAATGCCGCCGTGACACTTGACCTTTAGCTCACGCTAGCACCATTCCATGTCTGCTGTCTCCACGCTGCAGTCCCTGACTGACCTTTGCTTGAAATGTAACATTTTCGTAAGTTGGCCAGAGCTCTCAGAGCAGACTCCCTATGAACAGCAAGCACTGGATAGGAGTGCTCGTTTATATGTTAATTATCTGGAAAAACAAAACTTGCTTGTAGGTTAGCCAAGTAGTACAATGCGTCTGTTTCTTTCTCTGAGTTCAGATTTAATGAGGTGAAGAATAACATTTTCTTTATGCTATTTTGCTTTAAATGTCCGCCACTGTGTTACTTTTTCCCAGATGTGGATGGCAGAGAACTCGGCTGATCGCTTCTCTCTTGTGCCTTTTTCTGTTTACTTCAATCCTGACCTGATCTCTGAGCTTCACACACACCATTCCTGGACTACACAGGGCTTTCTTTCAGTGGCTACAACTTTCTAAAAACAAAAAGAAAAAAAAACCCAACCTCTGTAAGGCATACATGATAATTGAATTCTATTTAAGCACAACAATAATCTTAAGGAAGCCGGGCAGTGGTGGTGCACGCCTTTAATCCCAGCAGTTGGGAGGCAGAGGCAGGTGGATTTCTGAATTCGAGGCCAGCCTGGTCTACAGAGTGAGTTCCAGGATAGCCAGGGCTACACAGAGAAACCCTGTCTCGGAAAATAATAATAATAATAATAATAATAATAATAATAATAATAATCTTAAGGAAATTGTGAGAGAGTTTTTACTTATATTTTTGTGCATCTAGAACAACTCTTGGAACTGAATTCAGAGCAGGGTTTTATCTTTTGGAAAGCTGCCCTTCCTGCGTTTGTTTTGCCCTCTGTGTGTTGGCTGTGACAGACCCGCTGGGTTCTTTCTAGGGGACTTATCAACTCCTCCCACCCTCCACCCTTTCGCCTAAGAAACCTCTCCCTGACCCCAGATAGATGCAGGTGTAAAATTGGAATACATGCCAAGAATTTGCTGAGAATGATAAGAACATTTATTTTTTAAACAATTCTTTGCTAAAATAATTTAGTTATTTGGTGATATTAGTTATATTTATTAGTGATAAAAGAAAATTTACATATTTGCTACTGAATGACAGGAAGCATCTCCAGCACTTTCCAAGGCTGGTGGGTATTTTGTGATCCTCCTTCACCATGATATATAGCCTGGAGTGGCAGAAGCATATTAGCCCATTTCAGAAACTACTAGAAATTCTGCCCTAATCCCAAGCCAAAATTCATTTAATTTTTTTTTTATTTAAAAGCTAGCAACTTAAATAGCAATTTTAAATTCAAATATTCTAACAATGTAATCCAAAGATATACTATTTTGATATTTTTATGCTAAGAGAAATATATCAAAGCCTTTATTTCCCATAATTAAACCATTATGTTTTTATAATAGAAAACTTTGCATGCATAGTAAAAACACTGCAGTTTACAATGTACACTGGTCTTAAATCTGAGCTGAGGTGTAACAGACAGCATCCGTCAGGGTTGTGTGCTGACTCCATGCACAATGTAAAGTGTGTGTGGTGTGTTCAGGAAGAAGCTGCAGGGACACGCTGTCCTGTAGGGAGATAAGGCTGGCAGAATCACCATGGATTCAGTTTAACTGGGAATTGTGTTTGGGACGTTGTATGTTCAGATATCTTTCATTGTTGCCAAATTTTCCATGACCCCACACACTAAGTTATGTGACCTCTGTGACCTCATGTAAGGTTATGAACCATAGTTTATGAAGCTGTATTCTGAGGAATAAGTGTGTGTGTGTGTGTGTGTGTGTGTGTGTGTGTGTGTGTGTGTGTGTGTGTGTGTGTGTGTTTCTTTTGTCTGTGTCTTTGTCTGTCAGTCCTGGGAAGTGGAAATAAAACCAAAAAAGAACAAAATGAATTTTCACTCACCTTTTTTTCTTCTCATGTGTATTTAGTTGAGTCTGTGGGAATAATAATCCTTTCATGTTTTATTCATTTATTTATTTTATGTGTATGATTGATTTGTCTTCATGTCTGTCTATCTGCACTCCATGCATGCCTGGTGCCTTCAGAGACCAAAAGAAGGGATGTAATTACAGATGGTTGTAAGCCTCCACGTGGGTACTGAGAATTGAACCCAGGTCCTCTGGAAGAGCAGCCAGTGCTCTTAACCACCGAGCCATCTCTCCAGCCCCAAAGAGAAAATAGTATTTTAGTGTTTATACTGTATGTAACTGAGTTTTCCCCTAAAATATCTTTCACGTGGTGTTTTGTATCCTGCACTTAGACTCCTTTTCTTTCCTGTCTGCACAAAGCAATCTTGGCAGCGGTTTAAGAAAAGCACCGTGTTGCCTGAGGCCCCCACAAAGCCAACAGCTGTAACCTCCTGCCTTCAGCAGGTGGCATTAGGAGTATAAACCTCTGCTCTTCAGTCAGTTAAAATTCACTCCCTGTGCTGAACTATTCTCCTCGTACGTACATGTAGGCCGCTAGCTATCCTATCGGGTTAAGGGTTAAACCCTTCCTTCCAGCTGGAGACCACATGTTGTCCACTTCAGTGTGTGACCTTTATCTAAACTTTTATCCTGTAGGTGCATTGAAAATTATACAGGAGCTCGTTGCGAAGAGGTTTTCCTCCCAAGCTCCAGCATCCAAAGCAAAAGTAACCTGTCGGCAGCTTTCGTGGCGCTGGTGGTCCTCGTCACTCTTGCCATCGCAGCGCTCTGCTTCCTGTGCAGGTAACTGAACCGGAAATAGACTCTCAGAAAGAGGAAAGCAACGACAAAGCAGCAGCCTCTAAGTAACATGCTCTTTGCTTCTAGTGTTTCCACAGATACTGTTTTATATCTGGCATTATCTCTCTAATACAATTTTGTTATAAACTAATAAGTCACTTTAAAAGCATCTTAAGCAGTTTTGACTCGTTCTTTGTCACTGTCAGCATCATTTGCCTTGACACCTCTGAGCTAGGTGGACCCACGCTCACTACAGTACTGTGCTTAAGTCTCTTGAGTATTTGGGTGAGGTATTTCTTAGTAAGTTTTGAGTATGGAAAGCAAAGTGACTCACCAGTGCTTTAGAAACTTAAGGTGTCCAGCTGATGTCTGCCTCACCATGTGCTAGGTATAATGAACATAGCAGCCAACAAGGTAGAAACATCTCCGAGGCAGATAAAGAAAAAAAAAGTTAAATTGGAGGAATCGGTAACTCCTAAGAGAAACAAAGGGAAATGTACATGTTTCAAGGCCGTATACCAAGGATTACTTTTATTGATTCCTTTTGACTGATCTTTAGTGTTTGGGGGGAAAAGTTTTTAAAAAGAGAATATAGAATTAAGTTTGTGGTTATTTGTATTAATAAGTATTAAATGTACACTGGTTTCTCTCATATGACTTGAAAATGGAACTGAGAGTCGTCATAAACCAAGTTGGCTTGAGAAGTTAATATTCTAAGACTAAGATGCCAATAAAATGTCTCATAAACCTTGATTAAATTTTGGAGGGACTTTGCTCCTTTAAAAGATGCATTTTGTATATTTTATTTCAAGGTATCATTTAGTAGATGTTACCTTATAATTTTTTCATCTGAATGCTTCAGATACAGAGTTACAAGTTCATTACACCAGACTGTGTTTCCCATGGGATCTGCCATTCGCATGTGCCCTGTCTTAGTGTGGTCCTGCTAGTCACACAGCAAGGGTCAGAGTTTAGTGCTGGGCTGTGTAGTTCAGTGATAGTGTGCTTGTCTGGCAGGCCTGAGGTTCTGGGTTCAATCCATTGAACAGTGATAAGAAACAGAGCTTATTTCTTTAGCCAGGCACTATGATTACTATGATTGTGTAAATGCTACACTTAAGAACACAGACTTTAAATGGACTGAAAGCTCCATCTTAGAACCAGGGAGTATCTTGTAACAAACCTAAGCAGAGAGAACAAGCAGCTCCAGCCGGACTCAGCCAGCAGCAACTGCTAGCTGTTTGAATGAGACATCCTGCTTGTTTGAACTTTAGTTGGCTTGTATTATCTACTGGTTGCTTGCAATTACACAGAGGCCCCTAGGTTAAAAAGGAAAAAAAAAATCCTCAGCTGTCGACCAGTAGAATCACGAGGAAGAAAATTTTAATCTACTGAGTTAAGGGTAGCATATTATGAAGTATTAAATGAGCTGTCTTGGTTTGCCCTTCACTCTAAAACATTTGGAATAACTGAATAATGATCTATTCTTATTCTATCCCTCTATGTATGTTTTCCAGGCTAAGAGAAAGATCAACTTAACTAATTCTAATTTCTCATGATTTACATTCTTATATAGATTTTTATCTTCTTCTATTGATTGGGCTACTCTGTGTACTAAGTCCTCTGACAATCTAGGTTTGACTGTCATAATTATCAGCTGACTTACTATGACTTCAATTTGTTCTTCAAATTTCATGCTTTAGAATCAACTTTTCCAAAGCCCTATGTTAATGGTGTTTGAAATGTTGGGCCTTTGAGTGGTGATTGGGCCATGTGGGCCCTTCAGAATGAATGGATTAATCTTTTACTGCACACTGGAAGGTGGGTTATCACTGGAGGACTTTATTGTCAAAGTGAACTCTCTTCTGACTTGCTGGCCCTGTCTCACTATGTGATACCCAGGGCCACAGTTAGAAGGTCCTTATGGGATGCTAAGCAGTTGTCAACACCATATTCTTAGACATCTCAGCATTCAGAACCATGAGCTAAGTGAACATCTGTTCTTTACAAATCACTCAGTCACTGGTATTTGTATAGCAGCAGAAAAAAGATTGATGCAGGCTGGAGAGATGGCTCAGAGTTAAGAATACTGACTGCTCTTCCAGAGGTCCTGAGTTCAAGTCCCAGCAACCACATGGTGCCTCACAACCATCTGTAATGGGATCTGATACCCACTTCTGGTGTGTCTGAAGACAGCTACAGTGTACTTACATACATAAAATAAATAAATAAATCTGAAAAATGATGCAACCTTGTTTTTAATCACTTAAAAACAAAAGCTTTCTTATTCGTAGTATATAATCCTTATGGGTTAGCACATGGATTGGTTGTGTTAAACATTGTCATAAGGATTCACACTACAAAGCAGCCATCATAAGTGCTGTTGGTTGCCATGCAAGAGGGAAAAGAAAGCTCCAGAGTGCCTCAAACTCAAAATGATCTGTCCCAGAAGTGACACAGGTACTCTGACAGAATTCCTTTCACAGGCCTACTCACCAAAGAGCTCTGGTAAATGCAGCTCACCCATGTGCTGAGTAGAAAGCCAGATGCGGGTGTCACTACTGACTAACGGACTCAGGGGAATCTAGTGTTCCACTGAGAGTAGCTAAGAGTGGCTTGCAGTTTGGTTGGTTGGTTGGTTGGTTGGTTTTAATCCATAGATCTTTAATGCTGGTACAGAGTCTGCATGAATTCCTTTACTAACCTTTGAATTTGTAAAGGAAGTGGTATATCCCAAGTGTGGCATGGAGTGGTAAAGTTTTCTCTTTTTTTATTTTTATTTATTTATTCATTCATTCATTTATTTATTTATTTTTGGTGTTTTTGAGACAGGGTTTCTCTGTGTAGCCCTGGCTGTCCTGGAACTCACTCTGTAGACCAGGCTGGCCTTGAACTTAGAAATCCACCTGCCTCTGCCTCCCAAGTGTTGGGTTTAAAGGCATTCACCTATAATCTTAACACTTAGGAGGCTGATGCAGGAGGATTGCTGTGAGTTCCAGGCAAGCTTGTCTACCAGGGGAAACCCTGCCTTTAAAAAAAGCCTCAAAAGCCTACACATAGAAACTGTGGGATAGGAGGAGTGGAGGGAGATATTAGCATGATTGGTGCTCACTGAAAAGGAAACGTCCAGGCCAGGAGGCCAGACCCGAGCCAGTGGCCCAAGGCCAACCTCTACCCTTAGAGAGAGCCTGCCTCAAAACACAAAGGCAGAAAGAAAACAAAGAAGCCTCTAATCACAAATGTTAAGTGGATTTTCATTCTGACCCCACAGCATTTCTAATGTCTACTGGGGGGAAAGTTAAGAGTATCAAGTAGTCCAGACTGTAAATATTCTCAGCTGATTGACAGAAATGAGTGCAAAGCAGATCTTAAGGAAGCTACTGTCATTCTTTACCTTAAAAGCCATCTCACAGTATAAGATTTCTCACTGACACAGAAAAAGAGAGGCTCCACCAATCAGAACAAACATTCTAAACTAACAAATCTTAGGAAAACCAAATAATGATCTCTTCTGATTCTAAGCATGTCTTCCAACAGAGTGTGCTGAGGGGAGGTCAGCTGACTAGTCTGTTCACTATTCACTGTACTACTGACTTGGAAGTAGAATGTTCATTTGATAATGATTGGTTATTGAACTACTTTGTGTAATATTAGCCCTGATAATCTAGATTTGGCTGGAGTAACCATGAGCTTACAGTTGCTTAAATTCATTCTACAAATTTTATGCTGCAAACTGAGAGTGGGATCAGATATTCAAAGTATTTGTGGGGAGAATCAAACCATGATATAAGTATGTTTAATATGTACAAAAGATAAATGGGAGCAGAGCAATGGCTCAGTGGTTAAGAGCACTGTCGCTCTTACAGAGAAACTGGGTTTGATTCCAAGCACCCACAAGATGGCTAGCAACTGTCTATAACTCTAGTTTACAGAGGATCTGACCCCTTTTCTGAGTTCCTCAGGCACCGGGCATGCATGTGGTGCATATTCATACATGTAGGCAAAACACCCATACATAAAAACAAATATAAATATGATTTTCTTAAATAAGTAAATTATTTGTTTACAAATGAGCAGATTTTGCAAACGCCAATAGAGAAGTTGACAAAATAAAATTATAATTAAAAATGCAGCATATTTTAGCTTAATATTTTTAAATTTAGTTTGTATTTTTAAACAGATTAGAAATAGTAAAGGGAGGGATGAAGGGAAGGCAGAAACAGAAAGAGAGGAGAGGGAGAAAAGAACAGATAACTGGAGGAGAGATGAAAAATGAAAAAGTACCCCAAGCAGAAGAAAAAAAGAACCATAAGATATTAAGGAATGATCAAGAAACGTGGCAAACAGTGACTATGTCTGATTCATGTTTTTTCAGGAGTTTGGGGGAAAAAGACTTGGGACAGAGACAGTGTTTGAAGAGGGTGATAGCTGAGACATGAATGTTCAGTTACCCACAGATTCAGCAGTTGTCAGTCAGGTTGAGGAAGAACACATGCCCAGCACAGCCTCATAGAACCACAGAACCCCGACTCTAAGGAGAAAAGACAGCAAGCCCTCCCAGACCCAGTGATTAAGTGCTGCTGAGCACTCAAGAGCCTGGGGCTGCAGTGACATCTGCGGTGTTCTCAGAGGCAATGACCCGCAAACCCCAAACCTCTGCAGTAGTGAAAACACCTTTCAAGAATGGGGGGAGAAATGGAGCTAATTGTGGTGTGTAGAGCTTAGAGCTAGTTCCCAACAATTCTTCTGCCCCAGGGCTAGAGTGGAGTTGACCCTCCAGTACATGTGTAAGATGCAAGAAGGAAGACCAAAGAAGTGGTATATAAATCTCAACAATAAGCACATTGTCCTGTGTCTGTGTAATATGTGACATATATGTGGCAGTATGTGACAAATATGTCCCAGTATATGCAGTCAAGAATGGCCTTGCTGCGTATCTTCCTCACCCCACCTCCAGGTGTCATGATGAAGGCACGTGCCACCACACCTGACTGAGCATTGATTCTTAAACTATCCACAAACATTGTTAGTCACCCTTTTAATTTTATGTCTTGTTTTACGTAAGTTTTCTTCCTAGTCATTAAAGTCACCTGAACATTTAGAAAATTGATATAATTTAATTTAAAGATAGCAATTGCCTTATAAAAATAACATATCAAAATAGTTTTCAGGTCAGACTGAAATGTGCTTGAAATTACATCTTTTCCTCGTATATGTGTCCATATATGTGTGAGTGTACCTGCACATATGTGTGCAGGCCAGAAGACAGTACCAGCTGTCATGAGCCAAGCACTATCCACCTTGCCTGGCCTGGACTTACCAAATGTTGTAGGCTGCCTGGCCAGTGAGCCCCAGGGATCTGCCTGTCTCTGCCTTCCCAGTGCTCAATTGCAAGGGTACACCACCACACACACTTAAAGATGCGGGTTCTGGGGATCTGATTAACGGTCTCCTCATACTTGCAGCCAAGTGGGCTATCTTCTTAGATCCTTTTTGCATTTTTAGTCACCACTTGAGCAGAGGGAACACATGTCCTAACCACACGGGCTGAATCAGTCTGGCCATTATTGCTCATGAGAGCTACACAGATGCTGTGTGCTGTTGTCTACTAACTTTGTACAGTGTTTCTGGGCTTAGAAACATTCTTCTAAGAGTGAAACTAAGCCAGGCATGTAGTGTATGTCTGTGACCCCAGCACTTGGGAGGGTGGTGAGGTACCTCTGTGACCCCAGAACTTTCGAGAATTAGAGAGGAAGATTGCCAAGTTCTAGACCTGCCTGGAATACAAAATGAGACCATCTCCAAAAAAAAAAAAAAAAAAAAGAAGAAGAAGAAGAGGGGTTGGGGTGGCTGGAAAGCTGTCTTAGTGAGTAAGTACTTGCTCTGCAAGCATGAAGTTGTGAGTTTGAATCCCCAGCACCCACATAAAGGCTGGGCATTACTGTATGAGCTTGAAACTCCAGTGTTCAGGATGGGGGTAGATACAGGTGGGAACCAGCTCACCAACCAGCTAGGCTGGCTGACATGGTGAGCTTTGGGTTCAGTGAATGGCAATGATGCTGCCTGTCTCAAGGGAGTAAGGCAGGAAGTAAGAGAGAAAGAACCTTCCTCTGGCCTCTACATGGGCAAATGTGCAAGCAAGCACGCACGCACGCACGCGCGCACGCACACACACACACACACACATACTGGCAGTGAGGGAAGAAAGAAAATGTTTAATAAGTGAAAACAAATAGTTCTCTATCGGTTCTGACCAAATGGCGGTTGAAAGTGCTTTGACCTGAGGCCTTGGACTTTCTGTAACTTAGGAAATGATGCCACCTGAATGATGAGATCCAAAATGTCCCCCAGACCCAGTGCTAAAGCCCTGTCTAAAATTGGCATTTTAGGATTAAAGGCCAGTGTGCTTTTAGAAAATGCCGTTTTGCTATGGCTAGATGGTGTTGATTCATTTTCACTAACATAAATTAATACATTAGGGTTGACATTAAAAAAAAGCAACTTTTTACATTTCAATTTTCATTTTAATATTTAGGATAGTTTTTGAGATTCAAATGGTCACAAATTATAGCCTGTATAAGGTTATAATCAGATGACCCAAAGCTGATGAAGCTTAGGTTCAAAATTATTTTTTATTGTCATGAATTAGAGTTGTTCACTAAAACAATCCCATATTTCATAAATGGGTCCACAATAGTGTGAGTAATCTCTTTACAGAAACACACCCTAAGACAGCATCAGTGCCATGCTTGTAGGCTCAGTTCAGTGGCATCCAGAGTGCCACTACCACCCCTGCAGGCAGGTTGGCTACAGTGGGGGAGGGGTACAACATTAGGGCAGCTCTACAATATTAAGTGGAGAGAATGTACTTCCAAATATTCAAGATTAATTTTCTTTCTGATTCTTCTGACATGTTTTCAAGTTACCCAGTTTTTCATTTGTATTTCTCTTCTCTTTGATGCCAGGAAGGGCCACCTTCAGAGGGCCAGTTCAGTCCAGTGTGAGATCAGCCTGGTAGAGACAAGCAATACCAGTACCCGCCACAGTGAGTAAAGTCCAAATGGGATGGTTAGGGGCACAGGTGGGACCCTTGCTGTTGTGTGTATGGACTTGTGTTCACAGCCATTCAAAGAATCTCCCCTGGATTTCAGGCTAGTCATTACTTTTCACATGAAAATCGTTTGTTGGTTTGTTTTTTAAGGCAGTGTTTCTCTGTGTACCGTAGCCGAACCCACTCTGTAGAGCAGGCTAGCCTTAGAGATTTGCTTGCCTCCACCTCCTGAGTGCTGGAGGATTAAAGGCATGAGGCATCACCGCCCAGCAGATTAATTTTTTATTAGCAGTGTGACTGAAGTAATATTTTTTTCACAAAATAAATATGTGAAATTATATGAATTTCAGCACTTAAAGTGATGCACTCAGATGTAATGTGCTACAGCAGATCTGAGGAACAACGTTCCAGAACCATTCTGATGTGGGCTGTGCTGGGAGGCTGGGGCAGGGTTACCTTAGGAGTGAGAGAATCTTTGGGAAAGCCACAGACAAGTCAGTGTTTTCAATCTGTCTTAAGATTTCTGGCAAAATAAGACAGCGTGCACTGGATTTCCTCTCTCTTACTTGAAAACAATGAAAAATGAACAAGCCACATGAAGCAACAGTTGACCTCTATTCTCAGTATGCAGTTGCATCTGTGCATGCACACACATGCACACACACACACACATACATGTGCACACATACATGCACACGCACACACATGTGCATACACATGCACACATTTGTATACACATATGCATGCACACATGCACACACACGTGTATACATGGGCACATAGGTGCATACACATATATACACATGCACACTCATACACATACATGCATGCACATGCACACACGTGTGCGCACACACATGCACACATAAATGCACACACATACACACATGCACACACATGCTCATGCACACACACACAAATGCACATACACTAAAATGAAATAAATCTTTTTTAAAAATGCTGGGCTTGATAGATGGTTCTATAATCCTACTCTGGGAACAGCCAGAGACAGGAAGATCTCTGGGGTTTGCTGGCCACATAATCTGACTGAATCAGACACAGGCTCAGAAGTAGACCCTATTCAAAAGCTACTAATGATCAAGGAGGGGGAAAAATGACAGGAATTAGCAATATCAACAACAAAATTAGGTAGCATTTCTAGCAATACTACAGATAAGGCAGTAGGGGAAGATCTGGCATAATCTAGATTAAACAGACAAATCCTGTGAAGAACAAAAACTACCAAAGAAAGGCTAACTTGAAAGGCTGGGGCTGCAGCTCACGTGTGGTGTGCCTGCCTAGCATGCAAGATGCCCTGGTTCTGTCCTCAGCATTACCGAAAACCAGGCTCTGTTATGCACACCTATAATACCAGCCCCTGAGAAGAATTACAGACAGGAAGATCAGAAGTGCAAGGATATCCTCAGCTACAATGAGGCCAGCCTGGGCTCCATGGAATCCTATTTCAAAAAAATAAAATCTGGAGAACAAATGAAAAGTTAAAAAAAAAAAACATAATTAAAATAGTTCTATATTCATTGATTGAATTTGTGTAGAAACTTTTCTTCAATGATAGTCCAAGCCCAAATACCTGAACTTATACCAAACGTCCACTGAAGCAGCAATTTTTCATAAACTCATTTAGAAATACTGAAGAGAATACAGAATATGAGACAAGATGATAGTTTAGTGATGTTGCAAGTTTATTAAGAGGTAAAATATATTTCCATTTATATTAGAAACTGCTAGATATAGAAACCTTAAAAACAATGCATCTTTGTAACAGCGTCTCAAAGTATACAGAGATGGAGCTAACAGAAGTAGTGGAAGACCTGTGGGAATCTTAGTGAGAATGGCCTCCATAGGCTCATGTGTTTGATCCTAAGGTGGTGGAACTTCTTGGGAAGGATTAGTGGGGGTGGCCTTGTTGTTGGAGGAGGTGTGTCACTGCAAGTGGACTTTGAGGTTTTTTAAAGATTCATGCGATTCCCAGGGTGTTCTCTGTCTCCTGCTTATGGGTCAAGACAAAAGCTCTCAGCTGTATTCCAGACAATATGTCTGCAGCTTATTGATATGCTTCCCTGCCATGTTGGACTCTTAACCCCCTGGAACCATTATAAGCCAAACAAAGCCTTCCTCTGTACATTACATTGGCCACAGTGTTTTATCACATCAGTAGAAAAGTAACAAATACAGATCTGCACCGTGAAATCTCCAGTAGTGCTAAGAAAAAAGAAAAGACAGACCCAACTAATTGTGGGGATTTCTGTGCTGATGGCTTTGGAAAGTATAATATTCAGATGTCAGTTCTCCTTAACATGAATTTTCCCAGAGACTGGTGCAACCCAATAAATTGCAGCTTGTGTTTTTGTGGTAGCTGACGGGGTGACCGTGACACACCACTGGGAATATCTGCAGGGCCTGGGACAGGGACGCAGTAATTTAACAGCACATTAAAGGGCTCAAACTACTGACATCCAGCTTATGGCAAATCTGGCATAGCTTAGACAGCATGGTGCTGGTGTGAAGAGGAAGTCAGGGCTCTAGACACAGGCTCCACACAGCAGTCCCCAGGATGCCATGGCAGTCACATAGCCTCAGGCAGGAAGATAAATTCATTTTCCCATATACACAAATAACTCATAATGCATGTGAATGTAAGAACTAAGATATAAACCTCCTAGGAGAAACTCTTTGTGCCATCATATTAGGCAAAGATGGAGTATGGGAAGCACAAATGGTAAAATATTTGATATACTGGACTGTGTGCAAATGACAAATTCCCATACTTCAAATGATTCCACTGTAAAAATAAAATACAAGGCACAAATAGGAGAAAATATTTTCAAATCACATATCTGGCAGATGGTATACTATACATAAGAACCCATTCAACGGAAGTGTCTCAACTCAACAACAGAAAACTAGAGAACTAAAGTGCACAAATGGTTAATAAGCACGTTCAAAGTACTTGACATTGTGATTCACCAGAAGAAGAAAAACAAACAAACAAACAAACAAAAAAAACCAAAAGTAAAATACCAATTAACGCACTAACTCTGCTGTGATTTTTAAGTCTGTGGGATATGGAAAAGTGCAGTCTAGTGCTGCTGTGACTCTGAAGAGCTGTGGACAGTTCGTTAGGCACGTGTTTGTATAGCCCAGCAAGTCCCTTCCTTGTCGGCTACCCAAGTAAACAGAAACTTGGGTTATATAAAGAACCCGGATGTTCACAACGGCATTCCTCCTGTAACCAAGGAGTGGAAATCACCCAGAAGTCCATTGTTGTGCCTGTAAAATGGACAGCCGTAGCTCTGCAAGCACATCATTGTCACACACTGTCACACACACTGTCACCTGACTCGGTTGTGCTGTGAGGTAGGACATGCAGAACTCCCATGTGCATTTGTGTTAAGATAGGTGAGTGGCTTCCTAAGGTTCAGGGTTGGAATGCGCAGTGACTGCAGAGAGCCCTGAAAAGTATTTCCAGGGTGACCCATCTGCTTGAAAACTGGGTTACAGCTGAAGCCTGTTGATTTTGAGCCAGTGAATTGTATATAAAGGTGAATGCTGTAGGTGGTGGGTTATATCTTAGAAAACTTGCTGCAAGTCCAATTTTCAACTAACCATGCCAGGGCTGGGTCTGTATGCATTGAAAGAGGAAGCTACACACTAGCATCAGGCACAAACAAACCCAGAGTGGATGAGAGATGACACATAAGACCTACAATTACAAGGCTGAGAAAAACTGGAGAAGTACTCTACAAAGTTGGACTTGGCAAAGATTCTTGTGTATAAATAACACCAAAACAGTCACTAAGAAATGTAGACATCTTGGACTTCACTAAAATGAAAAGCTGATACAACTACAGGACCCTGTCTACAAAAAGGCAGTCCACCCAACGGGAGAAAAGGCTTAACAAACAATGCAGGGCTAGGATTTAATTTGGAAAATTTATTTCACATGTGTATGCATGAAAAGAAACAAGAGGCTGTTTTTAAAAAGGTGTGACCCTCCTGGGAAAATGTAAAGAAACATCTGTTTACCTCAAGCCAGAGCAGACAGACCTAAGAAAGATTCTACCAGTTTCAGCTTGACCCAAGAGATGAGTTTGTTAGGGATTTTTACAGCACACCAAGAATCAAGGCCTGCCCACTGAGCTCCTGCTCTGTATGGTTCTTAGTTGGCAGCAGCATTGGTACAAACCTGGACTCAGAGTGCTACCTAGTGTTAAGTCAGAGAGGTGACGGCAGGTTCAACAAGGCGCAGACAAGTCAGACTCCGCAAAGATGCTTACAGAGCCCTTACAGATGCTTGCTGCTCTCAGTAACACTGGCCAGCTCTAGAAAGGATGGCCCATTTTTGCTGCAGTCTGGCACACAGAACCTTTACATGGCATCTTACTGCAAGATGGAGCTACTTTGCCAGGACTCAGGGGACTAATCCCACTTAGGAGGGAGTAAAGAGGGGCAGGGGGCAATAAGTCAAAGGTAATAAGAGACAAATGTGAGCAACATGCGTGACACACGGGTATGAAAATCCCATCACGAAAACTATTGTTTTAATACCAACTTAAAATTAATAACAAGAAATACTCCTGAGTAAATAAATCACAACAAATAAAAACAACCCAATTCAAAAATCGGCAGAGGATTTCCACAGATGTTTCTCCAAGAGCTTGTAAAATGTTCAGCACCACTAGCTGCAGGGGACATAAAAAGGAGAGGGACGCCGGGCAGTGGTGGCGCACGCCTTTAATCCCAGCACTTGGGAGGCAGAGGCAGGTGGATTTCTGAGTTCGAGGCCAGCCTGGTCTACAGAGAGAGTTCCAGGACAGCCAGGGCTACACAGAGAAACCCTGTCTCAAAAAAACCAAAAAAAAAAAAAAAAAAAAAAAAAAAAAAAAAAAAAAAAAAAAAAAAAAAAAAAAAAAAAAAAAAAAAAAAAAAAGGAGAGGGACTCCTCACACACTGGGACAGTGACTGCTAAGGACCATGTGTTGACAAGGATGTACGGTGTATTCTTGGTAAGAATTTAAAATGTTAGAGTCACCTGGATAAACAGTGCAACGGGTCTTAAACCAAACCACAGAATTACCTTTTTATCCACCAGTTGACCAGTGTGCGGTTACACACATGACCAAGCGCCTGTACACCCATGCTCTTAGAAGCTGCATTCATAATAGTCAAACAACCCAGATGTCCACTGATGTGTGAATGGATAAAATAAGTGGATGCATATAAATGGACCATTACTTAGCCTTAAAGGGGAGTACAATTCTGACACTATAATATGAAGACTCTATATATGAAGAATACTGTGTTCTAAAGACATTATGCTAAGTGAAAAAGCCAGACTTTAAATAATCACTGTGTAACTCCACTAAAGTAAGATCCCAGAGCAGCCAAGTGCACGAGGACAGACAGCGTCCCTGTGGTACCAGGGACTGTGGAGAGAGCAGTGTCCCTGTGGTACCAGGGACTGTGGAGAGAGCAGTGTCCCTGTGGTACCAGGGACTGTGGAGAGAGCAGTGTCCCTGTGGTACCAGGGACTGTGGAGAGAGCTGTTGTTTAATGAATAGAATCTTAGTTTGGAATATTGAAAAGTTTCTGAAGATGATGGTGATTCCTTTTATGTGACTGTATTTGATGTCACTAAACTTGACGTCACTAAACTTGACAATGCCTAAATTGGTGAATTCTGTTACGTATGTCACAACAAAGTCCACCAGAGTGAAAGACACACTGTAATTACTGAAGTTATCAGGTGATGCATTGAGCTTCCATGTGATCATTTTGAGCACAGTCCTTCGCTGCGCAGCTTAGTGGCAGCTCTAGTTAATGCCTTGAGTGGCCTTTTGCTTACTCTGTAGCAGTCGTGTCCGGAGCCACACTCCTTGATAAAATGCTTGACGGTGAACCAACTAGTCAAAGTCCTCCAAGACAACTGCAGGGTTTTATTTTTAACTGGAAAGGTTAACACAGATGGGGCCCAATCCAAAGGGTTATGTGTAGAAACTACACTCTGGCATGAGTCCTGACCCTACGGGCATCTCTCTCTCTTTCATGCCTCTGGATATGGTTTCTCAGAGTAGTTGGTGGACCAGTAAAACTCAGTGATGGTTTGCTTTTTATAAATTACTTACAAATAAAACATGTTTAGCTCTTTCCTATGTGCAAAGACACATTTGTAAAAGGAAAAAGAAGTCTGGAAAGATGGCTCTGTGATTAAAAGCACATACTGTTCGACTCTCAGCACCTATGCTGCGCTGCTCCCAACCACCTGTAACTCCAGCTCGAGGAGGGTCCTATACCTCTGACTTCATGTATACATAACCTGTCCTGTGCCATATATACATAATTTTTAAAAATATTAAAAAAGAATAGGAAGCTATTTTGCAGCCTACACTGGAGAGAATCTTAAATTCAAAATTTTTCTTTTATTTTTTTTTTAAAGATTTATTTATTTCATGTATGTGAGTATACTGTCACTGTCTTCAGACATACCAGAAGAGGGCATCAGATCCCATTACAGATGGCTGTGAGCCACCACGTGGTTGCTGGGAATTGAATTCAGGATCTCTGGAAGAGCAGTCAATGCTCTTAACCACTGAGCCATCTCTCTAGCCGCCCCTCCCAATTTTTCTTTATATATTAGTTAGGGTTTTGTTTATCTCTGAGATTGAGTTGTACTCCATAGTTTAGGATGCCCCGGAACTAACTGTATAGTCCAAACTTGCCTCAAACTTGAAAGAATACTATTGCCTCTGCCTCCTAAGTGCTGGTATTACAGGCGTGAACCACCATGCCGGGAGGAAATGAGTATTTTTTAATGGAAGGTAAAAGACCATGAGACAACAACCAAAAGCTAGGAGAGGGTGGGTATCAGCTTACAGAATTAGCATATCTGACCAGGCATTTTCCCAAGGCCAAAGTATCTAAGGCTGTAACACAGCACAGAGATGAGATCTATGTAGTAAGATGAAAGCTGGGCTCGGGGTGAACCTGTTACAGACACTGGGGACGCTCACCCACCTCAGCTCAGACCTGTGCTGGGACAGGTCAGGGAACATAGCGGTGAATGACACCACCCAGTGGTGGTGACACTGGTCTTGATTCAGTCCATCAGTGGCCAGAACAGGTGTACTCACATCATCCTTGCACTTTGGGAATGCAGACTTCAAGGCAGTCTTCCTCACTTGCTGCATTAGAAAACCTACAGCCTCAAGTTCCAGCACATATTTACATGACAACTTGTGAGAGTCTGGAGTAAGTGGCACTTTCTTTAAGAGGAAAATTGAGTGTCAAAGGTAAAGGTTCTTTATCCAGATACTAGTAGAGAAAGAACTTAAACCCAGATGTGTCTGGATTCCAGCTCTTCCTTTCCTTTCTGTCTTTTTTAAGAGCAGAGGTGTGCAGAGGTCACAGGACACTATTACAGAGTCCGTTCTGTGGCTATCAGTAATGGGTTCTGAGGACTGATCTGTTACTAGCCTGCGTTGCTGGGTTGTGTTGCTGGCCGCCAAGTCCATGTTCCTTATTGCACATGGCCTTCCACAGGTCCCTGGGGATTGCTGGCCAGAGCTTTGTCCCCAGGATTCTCCTGTCCCAACATTTCTATGGCAGTCCCAGGATCTCACTCTTCTTGATGCTGGTGTCAGAAGAAAGGCCCCACTGTCTGACTGTTCATTGCTCACATACAGAAATGATGCTGGTTTCCTGTGTTGACCTTGCACCCTGCTACTGTGACTAGTTGGTTTACTGGTTCTGAAAGTCTTTTGTGGAATCTTTACTTTCCTGGGTATAAGATCATATAATTTGTGAACAGGTAATTTTACTTCTTTTCAGCTTGATGCCTTCCTTTTTTCTTGCTTAGTGGCTCTAGCCAGTCCATGTTGCCTAGCAACAGTGCAGGCAAGCATCCTTGCTCATCTGGAGAAGTTTCTCCACTTCTCCAGTGGGTGCGATTTCACTGTGGGCATTTTCATGGTGGCTTTTATGTTGAGGTAATTTCCCAATGAATTGTTTTTAATAACAAAAAGCTGGTTTTTACCAAATATCTTTCCTTGCCAACACAAATGTTGTGTTGGGCAGTGGTTTGTATCTCTGTCCCACAATTTCTCCATGCTGGGTTCATCTGTTCCTCTTTATACTCTTCTGGTTCCAGCTTTCAGCTTTCTTCCTCATTGTCCCTCCTTGTCCCCAGCGCCCCCTGAAAGCTCCTGGTGAGAAGGTCATTTGTTAGTCTTTTCTCCTTAGGGTTTTTGGGATTTTTTTGTTTTGTCTTTTCATATTTCCTTTCTCTTTGTGGACACTAATTCTGTCCTTTATCATGTTCCTGTGGGTGCATTAAAGTCTCTAGTAAGTTACACCAGCTTATCTTGCTTCCTTTTTGATTATCTGTGTTTGAACTCTCAAATGCATGCCACGGCATATGTGTGGAGGTCAAAGGACAACTTTCCTCAGTCAGTTCTCTTCTTCCATCATGTGGGGCGTGGACATCAAACTTTCATTGTCTTGGTGGCAAATGCACCTTTATCTGCTGAGTCATCTTACTGGTATTTATCTCGATTCTTTGAATACAACTCATCTCCCTGTGCTTGTTTGCTGTATGACCCAGGTGACCCTTCTGCCAAAAATAAACACACTGAGACAGATCTTTTAATATTTTAAACTTAGGCCTAGCTGGGCAGACTCTCAACTAGTTCATCTAAGTTAACTCAACCATCTAGTGCCGTGCTAGCACATGGTTAGCTATACGTTCCAGACCCATAGTCACCTCTATATCCTCTCAGGTCTCTTAGCGAAAAGTCCTCCTTTCTTTTTCCCAGAGTCCCTACCAGGAAGTCCCACCTTCCACTTCCTGCCCAGTCATTGGCTGTCAGCCTTTATTCTACAAAAAGCTACATTCCAGTCTTAACAAATCAGCAGCAGGACATCGCCCGATCCACCCCTTTCGCCCGATCTCCTTTACAGCAATTTGATTTTTAACAGGATCATCTCGAAGATTCTTCTTTTGGGCAGGTGAGGAAGGACAAGCATTCACATATAGAAAGCTGGGAACGGGCTGTTGGGAGGACAGTACCAGCCATCCCAGCAGCATTCAGTTCAACCGAGTCATCAATTAACTGTTGCTTAGATGGAGGAAACCTTAGTACAATGTGAATGAAGAGCATCAGCTACTTTGCTTTTGGGATACATCAGTATTTTAATGTATCGTTCCTCTCCCCCCCACCCCACTCTGATCTCAAGGTTTCCTGGTTTGATTTTTAACAAAAGGTATCATCCAGTTGTGTTTACTCTCTCAAACCTTTTACAGGTAACCCTTTTGTGTGATCTTTCATCCCCTCCCCACTTATATTCAACCATTTATATAGCAACCCCTCTTCATGCCGGTTTCCTCAGACTGGTGGGGTAATCCTCTGACACACAGTTATTCACTGAGCTTAGCGATCAGACACACCTGAAAGGTCGGGTATCAGATCTTTAGAGCAAGTGACTTCTCTGGACATTTATGTCATTCCCCACCCCTATTTAAGTTTTCTACCAATTGGCTAGAGTACTTAGATTTCTAAGTTTATTTCTACTGTAATTCTTTGCATGTTGAGTATGTTAAATTTGCAGCACAAACCACTGGTCTTTTGCTACTGACCACCTCGATCAAGATCCAGGTTTAAACAAAATTGAGAAAGCCAAAATAACAAGGCCCCTTGGACACATCCCTCAGTATCCCTCACTACCATTTTGCCTGCAGGATTCCTACACCTCAATTTCAAGGTTCCACTTCCCCTTTCCTTGGATCAAGGGACTGAAAATGAATTCTTGAGGCAACCCTTATCTAGCGGACTAGAGCCCCAGAATAACTTTCATTTGCTAGTATACAGAAAAAGCAGTAGTTGGGCAGTGGTGGCACACACCTTTAATCCCAGCACTTGGGAGGCAAAGACAGGTGGATTTCTGAGTTCGAGGCCAGCCTGGTCTACAAGTGAGTTCCAGGACAGCCAGGGCTACACAGAGAAACCCTGTCTCGAAAAAAACAAAACAAAACAAAACAAAAACAACAAAAAAAAACCCCAGAAAAAGCCGTAATTGTTAAACCTTGTCAGATTGTCAAGCCTTGCTTGAGAAGACAGCTCAGTATGTAAGCATACCTTCATTACTGTGCTCAAATCAGTTTTTAAAAATGTGATTTTTTTTTTTTTTTGCAGTTTTGTAAGTATCAGCAGTTGCCATTTCTAGGCATTTGTTTGTGACAAACCAGCAATTATTTTTTAATACTTGTATTTGATTTCACTTATCTATTGTCCACTACAGAAATGTTACCTACCCATCAGTTACCTTGTAAAAATATCCTACAAAAAAGACCTGGTACAAGTCCATGTTAATTTCTGCCCATAAGACAGTCTAGAAGCAGGCAGCCTAGGTCCACTGTGAGAGTCCAACAAGACAAGTGTATAGAGACCCAGGATCCCTCTGTGGTCCTCACCACAATGGAGCACTGACATCTCTGCAGTGTCCAAGGTGACCTGGCCATATTCCAAGCACTAAGGAGAACGGAGCAAACAATGGTCATGCCATTGTTAAGAACACGCGACACAGTAGTATTAAGAAATACAGGCATATGAGTAACTGAAAAGTCAAAGTTTTTGTCACAGCGTACAGTGTAAGCCTGGACGCTGAGGGGACTGCCACTCACACATTTCCCTCAGCTCCGGGTCCATTGTTAGGGGAACAGCCTACACCCTTCATCCTCTCATCAGAAGAATAAAGACAATACCAGTCGAGTGGGTTTTCAAGTATATTTTATTAGTGTAAAACCAAAATATGGTGATATGATTTTCAGAACTATGTGATACTGTTCCCTTGCAGTCTCTTTACTATGAAGAGGAAAACACAAAAAAGAACAACTTTATACAGTAACAAAACAAAGATACTTCTTTATCAGAAAAGTAAAAAGCCAGTAATACTTATTATAGCTTCTGCAAAACTTCTCAAACCATTTCATGATTCTGCTAAAAGTTCACCAACCACCACTTAAACCTCCATCTTCCTGGTGGCCCTCTCAACCTCCCAGGGCACTTCCGCAGTAGCCACAGAATCTGGTGCAGTTCAGCTGCATTGGCTTTGCTTGCACCTAACAGCAGCCTCACTTCTTGCCTTGTGTGCATACATCAGCGCTGTCCTTCATCTGTATAGTAAAAAATCACCCCAGAGTGATTTCAGAGCATCACTCAAAGCTACGAAACACACATAGCTAGTTTTGTTTAAAATATTTGTATCTCGAGTTTCCATTTTTCTAAAAAAGAGAAACCCCCGAAGTTGCAGTGTGAAAGCCACTCCCAACAAGACGGCTCATTTAGAGGTCCCCAGGTGAACGAGAGCCATGATGGTTGTGTAGCTATGGAACAGATCCTCTTCCCTTACCTCATTACATCTCCTCAGTATAAAGTTCCCAGTGACTATCCGGTCACACCCAATCTCCCCATTTCCAAAGAAGCCAAATAAGGGGACACTGGGAAAAAACTTTCTAAACGCATCGGCCTCAACATTCCTCTTGGCTCTGTAGTATTGAAAGCCTCGGCCAACGCACGCAAACATGAAGCCAATGGTGTTCTGTTCAGGGATGTTGGCTGCTTTGAGGCGCTGCATGGCAGCCTCTACAGTCTTGGCATCATTTACATCCTCGGTGAGGAGAACCGTGGCACTCTGGATTCGGTGCCCACTAAATGACAGTCCAACCACACCTGAGGCATCAATATCCAGAGGGTTCCTGGAAATAGAAACAGAAACCATCAACACCTCCTGACTGACTAAGGGGAAGGGGTCTGCTGCCTTTGGTAAGTGGAGCTTTGGTCTGAGGTTTATCCCTCTCAGACAAGGATTAAAATAAACTTATTAAAAAATAGGGCAGATCAAAGAAGGCAAGCAACAGCCTTTTTAGCCACAAATACAAAGCTAGCTACACGAAAGCTCCTCCTGGATTAGCAGTACCCGTAACTGCCTATCTGACCACTCTAAATGGAACCTAGGCTTATATAGACACAAAAATACCCAGCAGCTCTGCAGTGGTGCTGTGGCAAGCACTCCGTCACTGACATCCCCATCCCTCGATAGCTAGTTAAAGTATGTTTTACATTATGGCACCTTCCTCCGTTTTAGCCCATCTACCGCTAAATTATGAAAAAGATAAATTAAAACTATAATCATGGAGGATAATTTCAACTCTGCAGGTTTCAGCTTTGTGCTGACTAGCCTGAACAACTAAGATTGCAATGCTTCCTTCCTGTCTTTGACCCTGAAATTTGACTCATTTGAATTTTAAAGCTTCACAATTGGGGTAGGGGGTGGCTAGAGAGGTGGCTCGGGTTAAGGGCAGCTTCTGCTCGTACAGAAGCTCCCAGTTTGGATCTAAGCTCCTACATCGGGTGGTTCATAACCACCTGTGACTCCAGCTCCAGAGAATATTAACATCTCTGGTCTCTGAGGACACCTGCACACACGTGCTCACAGCCTACAAAGACATACACACATCACATAATTAAACCTTTAAAAAACTTTTCTGTTACATTAATTTTATGTGTATGTCTAGGTGAGCACATACACATGGCATATGGATGGAGAGCTCAGGAGTCCTTTCTCTTTCCACCTTGTGTGGCCCAAGGATTGAACTCAGGTGGTCAGTTCTTGTGACAAGTGCCTCATCAGCCCTGTTAAGACTTCTTTTTAAATGAATGAAACTTTTATCTTTACCAAAGAAAATGCATTGTCAGTAAGTTATAAAACATATAATGAATGCCCATTGGGAAGAAACATACACCTTAAGTCCCTATGACATTTATCAATAACTGACTCTATAGAACGGGCAAGGTTCTCTGGGTTAACAAGAAACTAAGTAAGGCACCAAGCATCATTGGTGCAGATACATACACACAAAATAAATGAAATCTGGTATACATTTCCCAAAAATGAAGACCAAGGAACACTAGTAAGATAGCCATAGGCTGCTGGCTCCTTGGGGGAAAAGGTCAGAGATGCCACAGGGGATCCTGCCCCCATGCAAGTGGTTGGAGCCTGACAAGTTTTCCCATGAACACTAACACTTGGCCCATGTACCTCCTCCTCCACAAAAACATGTAACAACTTTACACGGCTACAGTCTAACCAAAGAGAACTTGTGAACCACAATAGAGGTTGAAGTTTGCTTCAGACATAAGAATTCAACCTTCAAGTAATTGTTTAGAAAGAGCTTGAGAGGCCCAACTGTGGGGCTTCTGCTCACTTGCTGCAGACCTCCTTGCAATAGTCCTTCCTGTGTACACTCTGCATATGCACAGACCTCAGCACCAGGCTAGTCTTAGTTCATTTAAGATAACTTCCACACAGGGGCCACTGAAAACTATTTAAAGCAAGCTGCTTCAACCTCACCTTATAGTTCCCCTTTCCTTTAAAAGTCTCCTTATTTGTTTCTATGAAACCTCTATTTCCTAGTTAGCAACTCAACTCTATACTGAAATGAAAGCCATGTGCGTTTGTTCATTTTAGCCTCACTCAAATGACTTCTTCATTTGCAGGAGCAACACCACAAGGAGGACCAGAGCTGTAATATATATCAACGGTAAATGCTGAAGGAGCCTGATTCTGCCGTTCTTAAAAAACCGTCTTTGATTGCCAGCAGAATTGTTTAGTGAACATCTTGGCAAGAGCAAAATGGAATGAATTGGTATATTAGCAATTCCTTTTCTTTTGTATTTTTTTTTCTGAGACAGGGGCATCACTTCATAGCCTAGCCTGGCCTGGCAGTCACCAGTATAGATCAGGCTGGCCCTGAATTCAAGAGACTCACCTGTTTTTGCCTACTCAGAGTTACTGGAATTAAAGGCATAACACCACCATACTCTGCTTGATTCCTCTAATTTCTTTTTTAAAAACCTAAAAGTAACGAGAACCTGAAATCGTTTCCATTCACCCATAGGAGAAGAGCAAAGTACTCATGCTTACTTCTCACAAGTCAGTGAAGACAAGTTGTCCACCTGGCCTCCAGCCAAGATGATATTCATATTGCTGAAAGTGCTGACTACCCGATGCAGGTAATTACTGGCTCCCAACTTACAGCAGTTATAGCCAAAGACAAGGACCACACGAAGTTCAGGGTTGTCCAGAAGACCTGCAGAGAAGTGAGGGATAAAGACAACCTTAAAACAGCAAAAAACTGTTGCTCCTGCTGCCTGGCACTCACAGTGTGTTCTGCAGTGCTGACGTTCTCAGTTCTCCAATTCTTATGGTTTGAGATGATTCAAGTCTTAGTTAAAATATTTCCATTAATAAAACTTATAGCTATTTGAATATGCCTCAAATAAGCAAGTACAGAGCGTTACACAGACGTGTTAACAGTGAACAGCAGTGGTTGTAGCGCCACCTTAGTTCCACACACACCAGCGACCTGGAGTTCATCTTATCAGATATGGTCTGAACGCAGCTTCCATCACTAGCAGGCAGCAGAGCTCAAGAGAGCCAGTGGCCATCTCTCTCCCAGAGCTTCTACTGAGCCTCTGGCACCTGTGTTCACAGCACTAATTTGAAGCCAATCTGTATTAAGAGGTGGCTTCAGGGACAGAAAACAGTACAGTCCCTAACTACGCTGATGATTCCATTTCACTCAGCCACACAACTTCCAAAGCAGGAAGGACCACTCAGCAAGACTGAAGCCAGCTACATGGGGAGGAGAGGGAGTCCTGCAGACCCAGTGCTGGGAGACTGTGCCAACTGATAATCAAGAATCCACCACATCAACACTGAACTCCATGCATGCTAATGACCTCAAGTTTTGTTTTATCAAATGTTATCCTGTTCTGCATCCTGGGAGCCATCCCAAGAATCCAGTTAAACTTTAATGATAGCTCCTGTAAAGACGACAGACACGTGGCCTTCCTCTGCAGAGCCCATGTCCACTTTCCCTGAGTGTCTCTCACCCTATGCTGAAATTGACACTGAAAATCTCCTGTTAATAAACTCCGACTTGACTCTACTCCAGCTCATCCTGGACTTAGTCTCTGTGCTGAAATCTAGTTAGCTTTACCTGCAGGTCACAGCATGGAGCAGCATCTCCACCCCAATGTTGCTGACAGATAACCAATTCTGACAAATGCTCCTGGGCCAGTTCTAATTCTCATCGTAAACTGTAGGTTTGCACAGTGGAAATAACAGTACCTCCTAGCGCCCTACATCTCAAGCCAGTTCTACAGACTAGCCTGACACATTGAGACAAGGCCCTTTTGTTTTGTAGAACCAATTTTCTGAGTAGGAAAAAGTCTGTGGCAGCAAGAGTCAAGTCTATTTTAGAAACAAGATTGTTACTTCCAGGGAAATGACTACCTTGGGACAATGACATAGCTATTCAAAAGAAGTCAGGGTGGAGACACTGAGACACAAGCCCACTATAGCCCTAGGTCTCCACACCTGCACCTGCCTGAGGAGTCTCCAAGCCTCCGCAGCCCATGCCTCTCTCCAGTTACACTACAGGATCAGGGTGCTTGTACCTGTCTGTGCAGCCCTCTTCAAGCAGGGCTCCCACCTTCAGCTCTTCCTCTCCTGTTTACACGGCTCGGGGAAGTGGAGAAGCCATTCTCAATGTGTATCCTTCCTCTGATGCATAAACCCAAACTTTCCTTTGTTGTTACACCATTTTTTCTATGGCTGGTCTTTTAGTTGGGCTAAGCTTCTTAACTTTTCCAAATCCATTTCCTCATCTGTAAAGAAAACTAACTATCCGGAACAGGTACAGGACTCAACAGGTGACTTACATATTAGCAACATGGAAGCAGACCAGGGAAGTGATCAGAGGAGATTGGGAAGTGACAGTCTGAGTGGTGCTGTGTAACTTTTTTTTTTTTTTTTTTTTTTTTTTTTGGTTTTTTGAGACAGGGTTTCTCTGTGTAGCCCTGGCTGTCCTGGAACTCACTCTGTAGACCAGGCTGGCCTCGAACTCAGAAATCCACCTGCCTCTGCCTCCCAAGTGCTGGGATTAAAGGCGTGCGCCACCACTGCCCAGCACTATGTAACTTTTATGAGCAGTGGTAGTTTAAGCCCATCACCTCTGCAGGTGGGAAGGGTGAAAAGCCTTCACACTGCTTTGCTGAATCAGTAGCCAGTGGCTACTATAACACATTTCCTATCAAAGCCTGGCCCTACTGCAGTCACGCTTGCTTCCTCAAACTCTGCTGTAATCTTAACTGTTCACCAAGTTCATGACTATCTCTCCTACTTTTTCTTCTAAAAACTTTTATAATAAATGGTTACTAGAAATATTTTTAAAAGCCTGTTTTTCAGCTTTAAATAACAAAAATAAGACAAAATTATCAGTAAGAGCTTACTGAAGATCAAAAATTCTTTTGAAATTCAATTATAATTAAATGCATGCATGCATGCATTCATGCATGCATGCTTGGGCCTTACCTCATAAGGGTCTATAATTCTAGATCCAGGGAATCTGATGTCCTTTTCTGCTCTCCATGGGCAGCACACACACACACACACACACACACACACACACACACACACACACGCTACATACACTTACATACATGCAAACAAAACACTCGTACAAGCTTACTGGTAGAATACTTATAAAAATGTTCATCTCTAGTCATCAAGGACTTCATGGCAAATAAAATAACTTGAATGGATTCTACCAATCATTGCCAGCCTTGTCAGCAGCAGCCTAGCAGCTGCTAGCTGGCCAGAACTAAAACAGAGCAAGTTAATCAACAAAGTGAGTAAGTAATAGCAAATAACAATGCTGGTGTCTGGCATGCACTTTTAAATCCAGCACTCAGGAGGCAGAGGCAGGAGGATCTCTGAGTTTAAGGGTAGTCAGAACTACATAGTGAGGCCCTGTCTCAAACCAAACAAATCCACCAGTAAATAACAATAACTTACCCACTTCAGTAAGTCGGTGTCTTTCGAGTGTTAAATTCTTGGGGTCCTTAATAAAATGAAAGGGCTGAATTTTTATTCCTTCAATTTGAGGGAATAATAAAGCAAAACCAGATTCTCCAATTTCTATTTCCTGAGGTCGGTTGCTACCTGATCCCATTGGAGTCACTAGGGAGAAAAAGACAAGTCTCATGAGGACATCTCATAGAAACTGGACTTAGAGATAATCCACCCATTGCATCCTCTAACTGCAGTTAGGCTTCAACCTCAATGCTTACAGCACACTTTTAAAAATATTCAGAAAGGAAGCTTTACAAACAAAAGGTATCCAAACTGAGCAGTTGCTGAGTCTGGAAGACCTTGTTTTAGCTCCCAGTCTAACTCTAGTTCCAGGAGATCTGCTACCCTCTTCTGGTGTTCATGAGCACCAGGCATGCATGTAGTGCACAGCCATACACACAGGCAAAATGCCATACATAGACATAAATCTTTTTAAGTGTTAAGTTTCTAAAAAACTCAAACCAGGGTGGGGTGGAAATATTCAAAGAAAAGAAAAAAAAAAAACCACAGAAGACAAACCCCACATAATATACTGAGTTTAAAACATGAAAGAAAAATGCAGGTTGTTTGTGATGGTGTCTTGGTGGTTAACCTGTCAGGATTTAGAATTACCATCGACTCTGGGCTCTGTGAAGGATCTAGATTAGGTCAGGATAAGACAGACCTTGAACTTGGGCAGCACCATCCCAGAGCCTGGAGTTCTGCAGCAAGGCTGGAGCAATCACACTGGGCTCAGTAAGGACATTATGACAGCTTTCTCAAGCCTCTCACAGGACTCCCTACCAGGATGCACCCTTGAACTGTGAACTAAGCAAGTTCCCCACCCAGACAGTGTTCGCCTAGTATTTTGTTGCAACAGCAACAAACAAGTGAGCTACTCCTACAAAGCCTAGGAGGGAAACCTAAACAGTTTAACTGTGTGAGAAGATGCAGCAGGATGGTCTAAATTAAAACTATAGCAGAGCGAGTCAGCCTCGTCACAAGTTGACAAACAAGTACCTAGAAAGCGCACATAAGGTATAGGTATTAATTAGACTCCAAGAAAACACTCCCAGGAGCATCGATCGTCATACCCACCAGCCAGGCTGCTACCACACGCTGTGTGACCTGGAGCAGGGATGCACGGCAACTGCAACCCTCAGGCAACTGCAACCCTCAGGCGTGGCTCGAGGACACCACGGTAGAAATTTGGAAAACTAGCACTTTCTTTTTGAATTAAATATACATCCGTGCTAAAATCCAGCAAGTTCACTTAAGTTTCAGAGAAACACAAAAGTAACATCCTCATTCACAATACCTAGGACCAGAAACCCAATCTATAAAAAGCAGACTGGGAAAAGAAATCTTGTCCCTTATATCACAGAATGACTCAAAATGCTTAAATGAAGGGCAGGGGACATGGCTCAGTTTGGTAAAGTGTCTGCTATATAGGAATGAAGACCAGAGTCTGGAAGTCCTCCCCACCTAACCCCAAACAAGCAAAGGTCAGGCAATGGAGGAAGCAGAAAAAGGAAACCTAGCTAGAACAGTGAGCCCAAGTTCAGTGAGAGGCCCTGTGTCAAAGGAACTCAAGAAGATACTTGACAACCTCTGATCTTCTCGTGCATACACTTGGACAGACGGATGGACAGACAGACAGACACACACACACCACACACACTCTTACACTCACGGGCACCCACACACACATTTTAAAGGAATTACTGATAATTGTAACATAAATGAATCTCTCATATTGAGCGAAAGAGCTGAAAACACAAAAAGGACAGCCATTATGACACTGACAGGCAAGACTAACCACACAAGTCAGAAGAGGAGTTCTGGGAGGCTGTCAGGAAAGAACAAAGAAACTACCAGGCTCAAAGCCCAAGGCCTTAGTCACTGTTCTGTTGCTGTGAAGTGACACCATGACCAAAGCAACTTTTTTTTTTTTTTTAGTTTTTCAAGACAGGGTTTCTCGATGTAGCCCTGGCTGTCCTGGAACTCACTCTGTAGACCAGGGTGGTGGGGAACTCAGAAATCCACCTGCCTCTGCCTCCCAAGTGCTGGGATTAAAGGCGTGCGCCACCACTGCCCGGCGATCAAAGCAACTTTTATAAAAGGAAGCATTTAAATGGGGGCTTGTTTATAGTTTCAGAGGCTTAGGCCACCATCATCATGGCTGGCAGCATGGTGGCAGACAGGCAAGGTGGTGGTGGGCAAGTCTCTGGGAACTACATTCAGACCCACCAGCAGAGGGAGGACTAGGCCTGGCATGGCCCACCCCCAATGACAAACTTCCTCCAACAAGGCCACACCTTGTAATCCTTTCAAACATTTCCTCTCCCTGAGGCCAAGCATTTAAATAAGAATGGCCCCAGTCCAGGAGGCTATGGGGCCATTCTTATTTAAATCACCACAACCAGCAAGGAGAGACCCCAGCAAACAGCAGAGGCCACACCTTGGCTGGAGAAGAGGAAACAGGATTTGATATTTAGCCATGAACATAGGAACCTGAGCAACACAAAAAGCTGCTTCAGAACAGGGCAGCAACAAAGGGAAAGCTGCAACTGCCACCCACTCACCAGGGACACAGGCCGGCCACCCGAGGCTGGCCCTTTCTTTCCTGCCCCTATTCCCGTAAAAAGGAGGAACTTGACTGTGTCTAGGAAAGCCACAGTGGATGTCACGAACAGATGTACAAGGACATTGCATAACCAGGAATCAAGATAAAAAGGCTACTGGCCACTTAATGCCAATTCAACCCTGGAAGAAACCCCTGCAGCAGGCAGCTATTGCTTTATCAATGTGTGAGCAGCTACAACAGCCCCTATTTATTCATCTGCAAACACTTGGAGCCCTTTCTGTTTCACTGTACAAGACTCCGAAATGCAAACAAAACCTTTCAGGACACTTTCGTGGGGATCTGGGGGGTGGCAAGAGTCTTCATGCTTGTGCAGCAGGCAGGCACTTCAGCAAGCTCTGTTCAAAGCTCCAGTGAAAGACTGACCCCCTTATGAGGAAAGTTAGACCCCTAGCACTTGGAGCCAAAAACAGAAATAGGCCTGAAATTGCCTGCTTGATCAAATCCCACCCAGTTGCATTCTTTCCCCTAAGAAACCAGTGACCTTGGCCTGGCCCCTGGGCCAGAGGCACAATGTTTCAGGAACTAGTTAACCATAAAAATGTTTGTGACTTCCCCATAACGCAAATTCTTTCCGTTCCCCACCCCTTGCTTTGTGGTTTTTTCCTTTAAATACCCCTGACTTCAGCTGCTCAGGGTAGGACTCCTCTGCCCCCGCGTGGGTTATTATGAGCTCCACCCCAGTGCACTGGTTCCCCCCCCCCCCATTAAACCTCATGTGATTGCAGCAAGGACGGTCTTTCGTGAGTTCTTGGGGGGGTCGCGCCATCCCGAGACTTGAGCGAGGGTCTCCCCAGCTCGGAGGTCTTTCACCAGAAAATAGCAATGGCTAACATCTTCTCTGCACGGTTTGTTCTAAATGTCACAATGGGTTGCGTCACTACATCTTCACAGTCCTCCAAAGAAACTGAAGCCTTATGGATGCTGGTAAGCTGTCCAAAGTAACAGGCACACTAAGTGGTACAGCTGGAATCCTAACCCATGTGTCTTAACCACTGCACCATCGCTACATCAACAGGAAACAATACAAACACTAACAGCAAACATGTGCCATGCTGGCACATGCAGAGAAACAAGTCTCTCTAGGCAAGGCCCACAAACCTGTCACTCAGTCGCTTCTACCTGCAAGAAACAAGAGTGGGTGAGCTGAGCAGACTGGACTGGCTGCAGGTCTTTCCTAATCTGGGGTAGGAAGAATGAGATCTTCCCTCCCTGTGATTGGCTGAGAGAAGACAGAGTACACTTTGCTCTTTGGCAGCCTTGAAATCTGAACTATGAACCTCAACGACTTGAGAGACATTTTAAGTACAAAAAACACCATGGCAAGGATGACTGATGATATTGTTTTAGATGACTGGAAAAGTAAATGTACTTTTCAGCTATAAATATTTCACCAATCCATGGGACCCCACAAAAAAACCAGGCAAGAAATAAACTGTTAATTTCTCTCACCTACAATTCCCGGGGTCACAATCCCAAGGACTTGACACTGCTTGGGGAACAGCTTCTCCAGGGCACATGCTGTCTCCATGGTAGTTCTTTTCCTTGCTGTAACAATACAGTTGTACGACTGTTAAATATTATCCAGCTTTTATTGTCAAATCTGACTATGTTAAAAACCAAAACAATATTTAACAATAAAACAGGCTATGAGACTGGGGGTGTAGGGCAGTTGGTAGAATGCCCACAAGAAGCCCTAGGTTCAATCATCAGCCACAGCACTGCATAAACCCTAAGCAGGTGCATGCTGTAATCCTAGCTGTAAGGTGGAAGCAGGATGATCAGGAGTTCAAGGTCATCCTTGGCTATACAGTGAGTTTTGAGGCTGGCCTGGGCTACAAGGGACTTTGTCTCAAAGAAAAAAAAAAAAACAATGAATGGATGGATGGATTTTGGTTCCTGTCTTATCCAAATTCTAGCCCTAACCTTTGCCACCACCACCTTTGCCCTAAAGGCATCAGACCTGGCTCAACACAGAGTCTGATAGGTGCTATTTACTGGACCTCTCTGTTCGACTGATTTCACAGCATAACTACTACTTGATTCCAGTCAGTTAGATTCAAGTCAGACAATGCCCAAATCAAACAAAGTCTGGGCCATAGGGCCCATCTTGGATTCTTGGTCCTTATTTCCTCTTAGCAAGCCAAAAATGCATAGTGTCTGTAAATAGCTTTGGAAATAAAACCTCACAGTACTACTTTATACATGAGAAGGCTTGGATAACCCAAGGCAGGCTCTTGTTTTAATAAAGTACACCTGGAGGATTAAAGTATTTTAAAACAAACAAAAAATCTTTCTGAAAAACCCCATTCCATCCATCCATCCAATTGCACCATGAGGTTAGATAGACATCATCTACAGCACAAAGGGCTCCTCAGATCACACCAGATGCAGGCATGCATATAGGAGCAGTGCCCAAAAGCCTCAGAAGGCTTGCTCTCAGGACTAGGGCAATGTTAAAAACAGAAACAAACAACAGCAAAACACCTAACCCTTGTCTCCATAGTTACCTCTTTTATGGCCACGACACTCTTCTAGGCTGATGAAAGTTTCAGAATCTGCCATGTAGAGAACTGTCCGTGGTAAGATGCGAACATTCTGCAAGGAAAAAAAGAATGGGATCCTGTGAGTCTATGCTTGCCTCTGTGTTCCCAGGTACCCCTGATACAAGGTGGCTGCCCGCTCCACCCTGAGCCCCCCCCCCATGTCTCACCTGTCACTCCAACTCTTGTCAGCACCTACTATTTTGTTTCGTTTTTGTGTCAAACTTATCTCAGGTCTTAAGTTCATTTTCTTTTTCTTTTTTTTTTGGTTTTTCGAGACAGGGTTTCTCTGTGTAGCCCTGGCTGTCCTGGAACTCACTCTGTAGACCAGACTGGCCTCGAACTCAGAAATCCGCCTGCCTCTGCCTCCCAAGTGCTGGGATTAAGGGTGTGCGCCACCACTGCCCGGCTTAAATTCATTTTCATAAAGCTCATTCAATCTTTTAGAACAGATGTCACAGTGAGAAGCATCTCAACAGAGGGAGGGTACACAGGCTGCACCTGCCTTGTGGCCTTCATTGCCAGCCCCCAGCTCAGTACTTCAGAACTGCTCACAGTGTACAAACAAGCTCCCTTGCTGCGAAGCACCTTCAGATATGGTACCTCAGATCAACCTCTCAACCTTTGTATCTGCACCTCCATGTGGCATCCTTTACAGTCCTGTAGTTCTTGTTTACATAGTCTCAACTCTGAGCAGGGCTTCCTCAGACTGCTGGCTTTCCTAAGCCTCACATGGCAGACAGGTGTCAAAGCCAGAACTAAGTGAGAGACTTTCCAAGTTTTTCCTACAAGATTGGAATAAAGAACAGCACAACATGACTGCCTTGTAATAATGTGGGGAGATGTAGATGTTTCAGAGAGGTTCTAGATAAACTCATGAAAAACACTGAACAGTATACTGGACAGTGTGGGGTGGGTAAGACCTAGGACCTATGGATACAAATTCTTGATTTCACCTGGCATTTCCAAAAAGTCTAACTAATTGTGACAATTTAAAATTCCACAGAACTTTTAACATATTTTCCAATCTTTTTGATAAAACTACAGAAACACTCAGACTACTTGCCTTTCAGCTATGGCTAGGCAGACCTGCCCAGTACCTACAGCCACTAGACCCTCTTGGGCTTCTTTCTGAGGCTGAGTTATCTGTCTGTAATGCCTACTGAGTGAAGGAGTCAGGGCCTGGTCCTGCCTCTGCCATCAAAAGCAGGTAACTTTCACAAAGCAGGTGTCTAGTTTCTTGAGCTTCCTATGTTTAAACAAACATACCAGCCTCATCTCTAATTCTCACTAGAAACTGAATACGACAAGCCTCAACATGAGACACTCACTGTAGCATAAGGCAGCTAGGACAACACTACTCCAAGTTACAAATGGCAAGCTGTCTTATAAAAGTTCAAAATATTTCTAATAGGAAGTTAAACAACTTCCCTTGTATCTATTAAAATACTCAATCCACAAGATGATCTGGAAAACACAGAGAAAACAGCATTTATGATGTAGTCACCATGTTTCAGTCTAACCATGAGTTTAATTTTTTTTAAGGCTACTACTATTTGAACTTTAATAGTCGTATCATTAAGAGTTCTTAACATCCATTGAAAATATATCGTCTTACACCGTAACATGTTATATGCATTATCGTTTTGCCATTTAATCCTTACAAGAACCCTTTAAGCATACAAGAGAATTACTGTTCTTTCTTTTCAATTTATGGAAATAGAACTCAAGGCCTGGAGAGGTCAAAGCCACATTGCTAGCTTGAGCCAAAATTTGCATTAACATCTAAGACTCTGTATATAACAACCACTACCACATATAGAATGCCTACTGCAGTAAAAAGTTGAAAATGACAGGACATTTAAAAGAGCATTAAAAAAAATCATATGGATTCTACTCCCCACAGAAAACTTTCACTAACATTCAAGCATATTTATGACTCTTCTTCCTTTATATTAATCTAGAGTACACTTATATAATAATCTATTTCTCAAATTTATCAACATTTAAAAACTTTTATTTTATGTGTATGTGTCTTAAGTGTATGCCATGTGTGTGGGGGTGCCCTCAGAAACCAACTGTAGTTACAGGCAGCTATGACCCCTGATGTGGGTGATGGGAATGAACTTGGGTCCTCTGGAAGAGAAGCCAACTATCCTAACCACTGATCCATTTCTCCAGCCCCTTTTATCATGATTTTCTTATCATTAAAGGTACCTTATGATATATAATTTAATGATTTATTTTACCAAACAGCAGATTTTTAAGCTCCCTCACTGTACATGATGCTTTAAAGAACACTTCTGTGGAAAAGACTTTGGTAGTATTTTGAATTTTCCCAAATAACAGATTCTAAATAATGGACTATGGGTTTTGATAATGTATCAGAGAGAAACAGTACTCCAACAGGCAAGAGGGATGCAAGCTAGCTTTCTGGGTGTGAGTCCAAGAGTCCAAAAGAGTAAAGAAGAAAACCTACACAAGACAGCATGGAAAAGACACCACACTCAGGACTATCACATTAAAAATAAGAACCAGGGCTTGGGAGATGGCTCAGCATTTCAGAGGGATTGCTTCTCTTTCAGAGGACAAAGTTCAGACAGCTCACAATCAGCTCTAAGGGATCCAAGGCATTCTTCTGGCCTCCACTGGTCATGTGCACACGTGCACATATTCAGATACACAGCAGACAGACAGACAGACAGACAGACACACACACACACACGGACCCTATACCCCTGGGAGCTCTCAAGAGACTGAGCCATCAACCAAAGAACTCATACACCGGCTAGAACGAGGAGTCCTGCACATATGTAGCAGACATGCAGCTCAGTCTCCATGGATACCTTGTCTGGCCTCAAAGAGAGAGTAAGTGCCTAATTTGGCAGAGACTTGATGTGTATTTGGGGTGGAGGGGAAGGTATGAGGGGGACCCTCTAAGAGGAGAAGGGGAGGGGGGAGGGACTGAGCCAGGTTTCCCACTGTCAATAAGGGAGGTATAAATATGAACAGAGAGGAAGTGAGACAAAAATCTTATGTCAGACTGGATGCACCGAAGGCAACTCATGACTTCCCATGAACTGCTAGAAACACAGATCAAGATACACAGCCAGTCACTCTCTCTTCATTCAATGATTCAAATGTAGCTATTTTTAAAAATTGGGGAGGGGCCAAATCTATACTATATTTGTAAATTTTTTTGTCTTTATTTCCTAATATAGTCTACATTTACTTTATATTAGGTATAAATAATCTAAAGATTTGAGTTTAAATATAAGGGTGGGCTATATAGATTAAGAGAAATACAATACCACTTTATATGGGTCTTGAGCAGCTGTGGACTTCAATATGGGGCAACTAATATCCTGATGATACCAAAGAGCAATTGCATATGCAGATATGTACATATATTCCTGTCTGGGCTAGAGGCAGCAAACCCTTAAATAGCAGTGAGGAGACTTACACAGTACTGACCTTAGATTCTAAATACTAAAAGAAACCAAAACCATTAGTGAAACTATTGCCTTCTTAAATGAAGCAGGTGAAATACAAGCTGAAGACATTTGATGCTAAAAGGAAGGTCATCCCTAAGAGACAATAAAACTGGCTTGAGAGCTCACTAGCCACACACAGATCATGTGAGTACCAAGGTGATTCTAACAGTAACAGATAAAATCTCTGAACAGGAGACCAAGAGAGTGTGTGTGTGTGTGTGTGTGTGTGTGTGTGTGTGTGTGTGTGTTGTGTGAACAAACTGAAAGAGAATGACAAGTACGTTCCTAAGTTTCTACACAGAAATACTTATTAACTGCAACAGGACAGAAAACTAAAAGGCAGAAGCTTCTAGCAGAACCACTTGAATCAAGTAATTTAAGGTAATGGGATAAAAAAAGATCTAATAAATCACAGTCATACTCAACTTGTAAATGTTTTACAAATTAACTGGCCTTGAATTTTCTTAAGTGTTGGTGCTGGTACATAAAATCAAGTTGGAGAAACATACAAACCAAAGAAACGTGTCTTTTAGTTAGTCATTGGGAACCGAATCAAATCCTTTTGCTCTCAAGAAAAGTACTGGGACAAAATCTGAATGGAAATCTGAAGACTAGCTGATAGTGTGTTTGCAGTCTCTTCCTTAAGGATGTATTTGTTACAGCTTTTATTTTGGTACTCAAATTATCTCCAATTTGACTGTCGAGATCCCACTTCAGGGCACCTTCAGATGTCTTTTAGGTAATGTATTATCTTAGTTTCGTTTCTGTTACTGTGATAAAGATCATTATGAAAAGCAATTTGGGGAGTGAGTAAAGGGTCCCTGAAGAAAGCCAAGGCAGAAACTGGAGCAGAGCCACAGTGGAGTGTTGTTTTACTGGACTGCTCTTCATAGCTTGCTCAGTTTGTTTTCTTATAAACTCTAGTACCACTGGCTAGGGGGCTGTGTAGCCTACAGTGGAGGGTGGAGGGAGGTCCCACAGCAAACATTTATCAAGAAAGTGCCCTACAGACTTGCCTTCTTGAGTTCCCTCTTTCTGGATCAAGTTGAAAACCAAACCCAAAACAACAACAACAAAATACAAAAACAAAACAAAAAACCTCTAACCAACACATATATATCAATGATAATTTCCCAATTTGGAGGCTATATTGTGGTTAAGTAGAACATTCCTATTTGCCTATTATACATACTAAGGGATAATAGAGCATCAAATTGGCAGTTTCCTCAAAAGGGCCCCGGTCATTCAGTGAGATACTGGAGATTCACTATCAGCTCTATAATCTGTCTTCACCTCCCCGAAACACTGACTCTCCTGGATCCAGGAACAAAAATGAGAAAAGGGCTGTGGTTTAAGTATTTAGGTAGATGTTTTAGTTCTTCCAGTTCTAGTGTGTGACCCTGGGCATGCGATACCCAATGCCTTCACTGCAAAATAGAGGCAAGTTAAGGAAGGCTCTGTAGGGCGCTGTAATAGTCGACACCTGGATACTTCAATTGCCCAACATCTAATAATGAATAAACCGCAGCACGCCCTTACAAAACCTGAGGTTTACTACAAAATCCAGAATACGAGCAAAGGTTCCCCGAGTTAACAAAAGCAAGAACACGTATCACAATCGTGATTTTTAAAAAAGTTCTCAAAAATGGCCCACCAGCCCTGCAAGTTACTGTCCACCGCACAACTCCATACTTGCCTCAAGTGCCTCAGCTACCACGCGGACCAAGCAATGTCCCTCCAGGTGGCCCGCCTCCGCCACACCCGCGGAGATCCAGGTCACGCGGCGATGGGTCCGCAGCACTCTGCGCACACACTCCCTCCACAGGCGGCATACTCTGGGGACGCAAAGCACAAAGGGTTGCCGCCGGGCGGCCCGTTCCCATCGTCAGCAGCCTCGCAGCGCCAGCCAAGCACCAGGACACCCGGGCAGAGGTCCCGGCAGAGGCGAACCCGCCACCCTCCGGGACGAAGGTCTCCTCCCGCCCCATTCGCCCTCACCCGGCTACCCGAAGTAGCGCTTTGGCCGGCAGGAAGGTAAACACACGCTCCACCACCTCCGCAAGGTTACTCAGCACGTACGTGCTTTGAGTATCTGTGGAAGAGCCGCCGCCGCTGCCCGCCGGCTCCATTCCTCGCCTACCGGCCCGAAAGCCCTACGGAAGCTCAGAGGCAGCGGAGCGGACGGCGCACCAGACAAGCTGAGCTCACTGAGCAGGCGCGCGCCACTTCCGGTAGGCCGCTTCCGGCACTGGACAAGCCCCTGCAGCGGTGCACCGGTCTACACAGTTCCGCCCAGGAGCACAGTTCCGCCCAGAAGGGAACGGATGCAGCCTGGTGTCTAGGCTGGCTGCAAACACTTTGTATTTGGTGAATCTGGTTAACTCGTTAGCTCTTATGTTTTAAGCGAGTAGATATAAATAGCACTCGCCATTCTTTGTCCACTAACTAGTAACTGCTACAGAAAGCACACGCCAAACCATACAGATATTTTCACACAGGAGCCATTTTGGCTCGTGCTGGTTCTTCCCTGCAGGTCTATAGAATCACAGGGGATGAGGCCCAACAACCTGTTTTAACCCTTACGTGGTTCCCATACATAGAGACAACTTCATTTCAACTGAATAAGCTGTCTCCTGACTGAGGGGCCCTTTTGTCCCCAACTACTTGGTCTGAACTGATAGTTTCTTGTTTTGGCCTCATGACCCTTTCTTTAACTGTGATAACCCATTAGAACATTTTGAGCTGGACATGATGGTGCATGTTTGCAATCTAGCAAGCTGGGAGGAGGATCAAAAGTCGAAAACAACCTGGGCCAAACACCAAAATATGTAAAATAACATAAAATACATTAACAAGCCCTCAGTAACAAACTGCCACTTTACTCTGTAAACCTTAAGGCTTAAGAGCAAACATATGCATCATACAGTCTCCAAAACTCCACGATACACTGAGAATGTGTGAAAACTTATATGTTTTCTATTAATAAAAACCTCAGCAGCTCTTGGGGTGTCCAGGAGTCCTAAGTCCTACTTCCAGAACTAATGGCTCCAAACTGTTCTGTGGCTCCATTCTTCTCACCAGGCACTGACTAGGCAGGGGAAGGGGAGATGTGATGAGGACTAGGGAATGAATATCAAGGGCCAGTATGTTTAAGAGGAGGACTTCTCAACATTTCATCAGTTAAGGCAAGCTTCAAAAAAAAACCAAAAAACTGTTTCTGAATGAAGTAGGCTGGCTGGACATGGAGACATAACATTCAAACCAAAGATGAAACTGGCATGGGAATTGCAGTCACGGAGAGAAAGAGTATTTCCCAAACACAATGGTCCTCGAGCTTCCCTTCTGCTGAGCTGATGAGATCTACTGATCGTGGTTGTGTATAGGGGCCTTTAGTATACAAGAGGAACAGTGCCGCTAGTGCCCCAAGAACATTAGAGACATGAATTAAAACAGCACTAGAAACCCGCATGTATTTGAATTTAAAGAACACAGTAAAGGGAATGGTTAAAGAAAAACTGAATACACTATGTGTGGACACACCAATTTTAGGTTCCCTATCTCTCTCATTATCTTCATCTCCACTTCTGAAACCTCCCCACACCCCATCTTCTCTTTAAATAGCCTACACTAGAAATTCAATATAGAGCCTAAAGACATCTGATTCATAGCATCTAGTATGAGGGAAAGGTGACAAACCGATTTTTAAATGGTTCTTTATTCATAAACTTGATGCAAGTTTACAAAATTTACTGTACATTGCCAAATAAATCTGCAATGAAAAATAAAATCCAAAAAAACCAAAAAACAAAAACAAAACCCAAAGCATGCCAAATGTGCAGCTGTCAATCTGCTAGCCATTGGGAAATTAGAATTCAATAATGTATTCAAGATTTTGCCTTAGGCATAAGGAACTTTATAATGTGTTGAATTCTGCCTTGTCACTTGTCATCTGAGCCACTGGCAATCATTTACGTAAGGTAACCAAGTGACCAAGAATACCAGATATCTTTACTGCCCTCTTAACCAACAGAATCAAGAGAAACCAAATCCACACAAGTGCCACGTCTCCTAGATGTGGTTTACAAAGTTTAAAAAAAAAAAAAAAAATCTCAAATCAAATATATAAGAAATACCATTGAACTTTGTACTGATTTGTGCAGGAAAATGTGCTTCTGGGTTTCCTTTTTAAAAGTGCTTAAATAGCTAGATTTAAATCAAACATGGGATTATTTAAAAAAAAAAATCTATTACCAACCAAAGAGGACTGATTCAGGTAAGGCAATAAAATGCAAAGTACACTGATTTGTGTCACATTTTATAAAAGAATTAACATTGGCTGAATTCCTACTGGTCTTTTGATGTAAAAGCCACTGCATGACTATAGCAAAAATTTAAGGATCTCCAATTTAGGTATCTTTCATAATTTTTGCTCAAAGAGTCTGTCCTTGTGCCAATTAATCCATGAGTTTATTAGTTTATCGTCAATTGCAACACCCCGCTAATAAATGGAAAGGTAAAATGACTTCATACTTTAGAACTTCCCGCTCTACACTGTGGCTCTTCCTCACAAGAAATGTTAAACTAACAGGAGGCAGGTTCAGTCCAACAGGACTCTGCTGCCCCAGTGGAAATTACTGCTCACAAGTGGCTGCCTCGCTTTGCTGTACCTAATATGATACAGTTACGATCATACTTTCAGATTAGTTCAAACCTTCACACAACCATGAAAAAGTGTAACAATTTAATGAAGAGGCTTCCTGTCATAATTTTGGCAATAAAATGATTTCAGACCTGAAAAAGCTATGGTTTAGAAGACCTAAAATTTCTAAACCAGTATTGACCATCAGTTAAACTTTTATTGGCTCTAAACAAACAGGATTTTGCAAATCTTCATACCCCATAGGCTCAATATAGAAAGGTTACTGTAAAATCACAGCTGCAGTAAACTGATGCTGACTTCCCTGCTTAAAAGATTTCACTTATCAAGAAAGAGGTGGTAGGGAGTGGCTATTGTGTGTACTTATCAGGAAAAATACAGTAAAGGCCCCACTGCTCAGTCCAAGATACCTAAAGTGAGCAAAATGAAAAGGATGTCAGTTGACAGATTATCCACTAAATGATCTATTAGCTAATGTCTTCGGTACTGCTGTTATACGGGCACTCAGAAGCTTATGTCTGTACGTTGGAACGATTTTCTTTAAAGCAACATTGGTCCAGACATATGTCAATGTAGTTAGCCATCTTCCTTCGGAGGTGTATACCAGCCTGAAATAAAATGGAAAAAGGTTAACTTACATCAATCTTGAAGCAGTTAGAAAAAGGCATTACTAAGATCAGGTCCAGTCTCTATTCATAAGTGTGTTGTTTAATCCTACTGTAGAAACCTAAACTTGCTGTTTAGTCATTAACCCGGCAGCATTCTGATATCTGATTTGGCACTGCTTATGACTAATGCATACTTGGATTTTCAGCATCTCTGTATGAATGGTACTTCTAGCTGACAGTGACAGTATGGACTAACAGCCACATGCTAACCTTCCATCTCAGTTTTGTATTTAAAAGCAAACCTCACTCAAAATAACCCCTCCCCCCCCACATACACAAAATCCTGGTGATCAGAATTTAAAAACAAAAACATTGGTAGGGAAAGTGCTCTCATCACATTAAAATTCCAGCTATGTGAGGCAGTCCATCACAGAGTTAGTAATCTCATGATGTATGACTAAACATCAAGTTACTTATGATAGGCACACAATTTTGTCAATTTAAAACAAGTTCAAAGATATGAAACTTTAAAAATTAGAATTGCTCTTTTCTGATTCAGAATCCACTGCCCTTCCATCAGTGCAAGGCTCTTTCTGCCTCTCTCAAATACATTTTCTATAAACATCTTGTGAACACCAATTGTAGGGTTTGCTTTGAGAAAGAAAAAGAGGGGAGATGTGACTGTTGGCTCAGGCTCCACCCAAGTGTAAGCTCTCATAGAAAGGCAACTAGATACTCACTCATGTCTGGTACAAAGCAGGCATTGGAATATACTCAGCTGATGTACTTACTAGAAATGACTACTACAAAAGTCTGGGCTTGACCTTATATTTTAAGACCTTCCTTTGAAGTTTCAAGAATTGGTTTTGAATACTATTACTAAAAGGAATCATAGAAAAAGCGACAAATTGGCTTTGTCATTATAATAAAATAGAGTGCAAGACACAAATCCAAACTTACAAACTAATACACCTGTGTGTGTACACAGTGGTCAACATCCTGTGTCTTCCTCAAATCACTTTGTTTTATTTTGGTTTTTTGAGACAGGTTCTCAACCTGGAGTTCAATGATTCAGACTGGGTGGCTAGCAAACCCAAGACTCTTTTCTTCTTTGCCTCCCCAGAGCTAGGATCAGAAGCATCCATTGCCACACCTGGCTGTTCATGTGCATTCTAAGAACAAACTTAGGGCCTCATGCATGGTAATCTCCCAGCCCAACTAACACATTTCTAGCAGAGTTGAGACCATTTATTACAGTACTTATCCTAAGGCACCTACCCTTTTTACTCTGCACAAAAGTATTAGTTTCCCTTCCACTACTACAATGAACTCCTTATTCAGGGTACCTGGTTACACAGTTCTCTTCATAGACACTATTCTTTTTCTTCATGTTTTCTAAGAGATCCTTTGCCAACTTCAGATGAGGAAACTAGGGATGAAAGAGCTCACAGAGGCTGGCAAAATGGCTCAGCGGGTAAAGGTATTTGCCGCCAAGCCAGACAACCTGAGCTTGACTCTCAGCACCCACATGGTATGTGCAGTCGCAAACACATACACACAGAAACAAATTTCTTTTCTAAATAAATCTGAGGACTTTGTTCAAAGTCACAGAGCTAGGGAGTGACATAAATGGCACTTGCAAATAGGTCTTCCAAGCCAGGCCAGGTGATGCAGTCCTATAATCCCAGCTCCTGGGAAGACTGAAACAGAAGGACTCCAAGCCCAACCCTTGCCTGGACTGCAGAGTGATCTCAAAGCCAGCCTGGAAAACTTAGTGGATCTTGTCTTAAAAAGTGAAACAAAAAAGAAAAGGAAATCAAGAAAGAGAGGGGGGGGGGAGATGTGAGACGTGGAGAGCCTTTTGGGGCTGTGCTTGGCAGGAATCTGACATTAGCATTAGGCCAAGGACAAGGAAGTAAGTCCAGGCAGGAATCTAATTTTAGGCTAGAACAGGGAAGTATGTTCAAGCAGGAATCTGATTTTAGGGTAGAACAAAGAAGTAGGTTTCAGGCATGAATATCACATTGGGCTAGGACAGGGAAGCAGGCTCAGATATCTTGGTCATCCTGATAAACCTTTAGAAGCAGTGATCATGGGACTTTGTTTATAGCCTTGCTTGTTCCTTAACTATGTGTTTATTGTATTGATTGTGTTCCTCAACCAGAAAATGACCTATTGCTTGCAAGTAATTAATATGGCATAAAAGCGGATTGGGAAAAAATATACCAGCCTTTAGTCTCAGAATTGACTGAGGCAATGCTGCAGTATTGTCTAATTGTCTCTTTCTTTTCAATCCTCACTCCTACACTGGAGAACCTGTTGACTGACTGAGCAGGCTTGGTCACACAGAGTAAAGCTGTATCTCAGAAGTGAAATGTTTTTGACCAGTAGGGTTCTAGGTCTGACCATGAGGTAGGAAGGAAATGAACCAAGTAGGAATCTGAAGATGTGTCAGAAGCAGGTGGTTGTGACCCTGGTGCACTAGCTCCACTGCAGTGAGAGCTCCTATGCAGTTGCTAACACAATTCCTTTACCTATAGAGTACATTCCAAGTGTGCAAAGGGATTTATCTATTAACCTAAATTCTCAGCGGTGACGCAAAGGCACTTGGTCAAGGAATTCTGGGTATTGGCTTTTGATAGAAACAGTGTTAAGATTTGTTCCAAGATTACAAATATAGAAAATGTTTTCCCCCTCACTGTAATTAACAGTATTTGATAAAAAATTAAGATAAAAACACAAAAATGAACAAGGCAAACATCAACATGTTATGTATAACTTCATAAATAATAAGTACTTATTGAATTAAACATACCATTTTTCTCATGTATCTGTACAATGGAATTATAGGACTGTTGGGCTCGTGCTAGATTATACTGATTCTGAAAAAGAAATATACATTATTAAATCAAAACTGCAGGCAGGTGAAAAACAGTAAATTTCTGGATGCATCACAACTGTGCTTAAAAGAACATTTTTCAGACAATTTGTGTTACTTTCCGTATTTGCTATTATTTTATAAGAATAACAAAACCAAAATTGTACTTCACTAAAACCCCACAAACTTCAGAGTTGTTGTTTTAAAGTCTTCCTACCACTGGTCAAGCATGAGGGTTTATAGTCCTAGTGTGTGTCTCTCTACACTGTCTGATCAAGCCAAAGGAAACACATTTGGATGAGTAAAACCCCAACCCTTCCTTCTAACTTCATCCAAAATGACAGTCTATGAGATAATGTTTTTAGATAAGAAAACACTAAGCTTCAGGCACTGTGCATGGAAATACATGTAAATTTTTTTTTTTTTTTTTAGTTTTTCGAGACAGGGTTTCTCTGTGTAGCCCTGGCTGTCCTGGAACTCACTCTGTAGACCAGGCTGGCCTCGAACTCAGAAATCTGCCTGCCTCTGCCTCCCAAGTGCTGGGATTAAAGGCACCTCTTTTGGTTAAAGTAAGGAATGTTCTCTAAGAAGCCAAGTTCAGGTTGAATTTTGTCTTAAAAGTTTGAGTGGCCTACTTCTTAACCTCAAATAATACCAGACACGCTCTCCACAACAGGTCACCCCACATACAGAGCATGGCATACAACTTGCTGTGTAAAAAATGCAAGCGCAGAAGAGACAAAATGGAGAAACAGCCAATTCCCTCCTGCCCCTGCTCCCCCACAGTTAGCTACATTTACACGCTTTTTGCACACTGCTCTGGAAGCCTTTTCAAGGACATTCACGTGCGGCCTGCTCTCCAAAGACGGACTATGTACTGATGAAGTATGGGCAAAAACACCTGGAGCCATGCTTCTGCGTCAAAGGCCAAGCCGTCGCTATGCTGAGGCCCTGGCTCAGGGGCTACATGGGCTGCAAGGCCGTCCATCCACCTCCAAGGAGCTTCCCAGAGTCCTTCAACTCTGTAGAGCCACTCTCCCCTTGAGCTTCCAGCCTGCTGGTCTACTACTCAGTCCATGGGCCAGGTTCCATGCATTTGTGAGCTATTATTTGTATTTCTGTAAACAGACCAGTTAGAAACAGATCCTATTGTCTACAGAGTAATCTTTTAAAGCCCTGCCATAAGGCATCTAAGACAAAAAATAATCATCTCAAAGACAATTTTAAAATACTTTCATGGGCTGGAGAGATAGAGGGTCCTGTGGTTAGAGAATACTGGCTGCTCTCCTAGAGCATCAAGATCCAATTCTAGCACCTACACAGTGAACAACAACTCCAGTTCCAGGGATCTGATGTCCTCTCAGTAAACACGTATGCAGTATACAAACAAGAACAGTAGGAAAACATCAATACACACTAATTTATTTACACAAAAAGAAAAATAAAAGGGAAATAGACTAAACCTAACAAAATACGCATGCCATACTCTAAGATCAGGAAATACCCTGCCCACTCTAGGTGGAGCCCGCCACTGTGGACAGTTGCCACAGCTGATGACTAACCTCAGACTTCTCTTTACATCTTTGCTAATTTCTCCCTTTGACTCCTAACAAAGAGTTGGATTTTGATCTATTGTTATTGGTTTCATTTTGTACTTCAGCATACAAGGAACTAGCTCTCAGCATTTTTGAACAAGGTGTGCATTGGGAGACTCTCCTCTCCCTCACCTTCCCTGCCCTTGTACCCTCAGGCCCCAGCCTCTTTCACATCCGAGGTGTCTTGCGCCCTTTCTTTTCCTACTGTTGTGAGCCCCTATTAGTTTCTGATTGCATTGTTGCTGCTATCTCAGATACTGCAGAATTTTATTTTCAAATTCCTATTTGACCAATGGGCTGTATAAGTCTGAATTTCCACAGAACATTGTATATTTCTGGCATATTAACTTACTGTAAGCTTTATTTAACTAGGATCAGGGAGTATCTGTCTTCCTGTTTGTTTTTTAGCATTATGGGTTGTCTTCACTCAACAACTTTAAACAGTTGGTTTTTTTTTTTTCAAGAATTTTACTATTGCCATTACAGTTCAAAATTATTTTTAAATTTACATGTTCTTTTTACTATAACTTAGAAATGCACTTAAAATTGCAAGTTCATATGTAATCTAACTAATCTTCATAATTCTCTTCTAAATTACATTGAATTACATAGTTTTGGAAGGAAGCACTGTTTTTATATTTTCTGCCTCGTTTTATAAAATACTCTGCTGTGAACTTTTGCAGTTTCGTACGTATGTCTGAGAAAGACGGGGCATCTCACACTGGGCACAGAGTTCAGCTGCTTTAGCCAGCAGACAACTTATGCAGCCCTTTCTTTGTTGGTATATTGATCTGGTTTTCCCTATGGTTTTATCAGGGGTTTTCTCTTCAATTTTAAACTATTCTATATGTCCTGTTAAGAGTCTTCAGATCTCTCAACTCCATTCCCTGTCATATTAATTGATCAGTTTCATAGTTCTATTTTTTTTAATTGGATATTTTATGTATTTACATTTCAAATGTTATCCCCTTTCCCGGTTTCCCCTCCGGAACCCCCCTCTCCCATCTCCTCTCCCCCTGCTTCTATGAGGATGCTCCCCCTCCCACCCACCCTCTCCCACCTCACTGCCCTGGCATTCCCCTACATTGGGGAATGGAGCCTTCACAGGACCAAGGGCTTCTCCTCCTATTGATGCCAGACAAGGCCATCCTCTGCTACATATGCAGCAGGAGCCATAGGTCCCTCCATGTGTACTCTTTGGTTGGTGGCTTAGTCCCTGGGAGCTCTAGCGGGTCTGGTTGGTTGATACTGTTATTCTTCCTGTGGGTTCACAAACCCCTTCAGCTCCTTCAGTCCTTTCTCTAACTCCTCCATTAGGGACCACGTGCTAAGTTCAATGGTTGGCTGCAAGCATTTGCCTCTGTATTTGTAAAGCTCTGGCAGAGCCTCTCTGGAGACAGCTATAACAGGCTCCTGTCAGCAAGCACTTCCTGGCATCTGCAATAGTGTCTGAGTTTAGTGTCTGTATATGAGATGGATCCCGAGGTGAGGCAGTCTCTGGATGGCTTGTCTTTCAGTCTCTGCTCCACACTTTGTCCCCGTATTTCCTTTAGATAGGAGCCCTTCTGGGTTAAGAATTTGGAGATGAGTGGGTGGCCCCATCCCCCAACTGGGGGGCCCTGCCTAACCTCTGGATATGATCTCTACAGGTTCTCCTCCCCTTTGTTGGGCATTTGAGCTAATCTCATCCCTGTTGGGTCCTAGGAGCCTCTTGCTTTCCATGCATCTAAGACTTGCTGGTGGCTACCCCCAGTTCCCCATCTCCCATTGCTACACACTTCTGTTCAAATTCCTGACCCTCTGTATATCATCCCTGTCTCCTCCCACACCTGATCCTGCCCCCCTTTTTCCCCTCCCCCTCCTCTCTTCACCCAAAGTCCCTCCCACCCTCTACCTCCTGTGATCATGGTCCATTTTTAAATGTTTTCTTTTGACTTTTTGAGATAGGGTCTCATTTAGGCCACTCTGGCCTTTAACCCACTATATAGCCAAACATTACCTTGAACTTCTGATCCTCCAGCCTCCATCTTCTCTAAATGCTGGGGTTATAAGTATATGACCATTTACCTAGCTATTTTCTTTGACGTTTCATACAACTATTTTATTGCATTTCAAATAACTGCAGTTTCTATTTTGTTCTGTTTGTGTTTTGAGGTGCTGGGGAGTCAACACATGCTAAGTAGGCACTCCGTCACTCAGCTACAACCCCAGCCCTTACCCCTACCTTATGATCTGATATTTCAAGAACCAGTCCTTGGAGACGTGTATGTAGCATTCACATTTCCGTCAATTCTGCACCTGGGTGGCCTAGTTGTGATCTTGAACTGAATCCCCACTTGTCTGATTTAATCTATGGGAAACCTACAAGCTTCAGGTAGAAACACTTTCTCTAGAGGATGTGTCTGCTTCTGGTGAGAGCTGCTGAGAATACAGCTAACGGGATCAGAACAGTCCCTGTGGAGAATCAGGCTCCTGTATTTGACACTACAACTCACTTATGGATACAGGGCCAGGGCTTAGTCATTCCCTAGCACTGGAAAAGATGAAAACCTTACTCCTGGGCTTGTGAAGGGTTCTGCAATAAGTGGCAGCAACAGAAGGCTCCTATCCTGATGGCAGAAACAGGGTCGGCCCTGCCCCAAGGCTGTGTGTTCCAGGACTTCACATCATTGACTGATGTTCCCTCTGTAACATGCGTGTTTAGCACATTAGCTTGCTTTGTTTAGCTTGCTTGTTATAGTTTTGAAGATAGGGTCTCCTTCTACAGACTCACAATGTCGCCCAGATGGCCTCACATTCGCAATCTTCCTACCTTAGTTTTCCAAGGGCTGGGACTACCTTTCTACAAACAGGCCCACACTCTGAAAGCATTTATTACTTGTATAGCCTCAAGTTAATGCCACAGATTTTATTTCCTAGTAATTGAACAGGAAACAGCCTGGCCTACAAACTCCATGGCTTGTTCTCACTCCTTCTGGCTAAACATTGTTGGGGAGTGGGGGAGCTGATGGCAAAACTGTACTTCCATCTCTCCATAGGCTCGTGCCTGTACAGAGTTACCAAGTTCTCAGCCCCATTAACCCAACCTGGCCTCAATCATGTCTACTGAGAACTCAGATTTCCAACAGATATATCAGTTAATTCAGCTTTTTAAAAGGCAAGCATATTCAATTACTTTGAACCAACTGACAATATAATTAAAATATTGTATCTTGGCTTTTTGACTAAGATCAAATGTAAATATTTAAAATATTCTAAAGTAAAAAATATATGACAAAAAGAAATTTGAAGAGCACAAAATACTAATCTCATTTTTAACTTAAATCTATTGGTGTTTCAAAAACCCCTAATGAGAAACAATGGCTATTAGCATTTGACTGTTCTTTCAAAAACAGTCTATACTGATATTTACATAGCTCTCCCTTCCTCCCCATTTCGGTCCCCACTACAGACACAGGTACCCACCCACACATATCAAAAGGATATTTTTAACACAATTTAAAATATTTACTGTTGTATGTGTGAGCACCTGTGCTTCAGCACATGTGGCAATCAGAAGACAGCTCTGTGGAGCTGGCTCTCTACTTCCACTTTTACATGGCTTCTGGGATTTGAACTCAGGTTTTCAGGCCTGCCTACTAAACCACCTCACCAGCCCCAAATGTAAGCAATTTCTTTTAGTTGATACAGAGGCAGGCAGGCAGGCAGGGAGGAGGAGGGGGAGGAGGAGGAGAGAAAGAATGAATGTATAAATGTGTGTGTATTCAGGCACATGGTGATCAGAGGACAACTTTCAGGAGACAGTTCTCCCCTTCCACTGTAACTGAACTCGGTTCATTGGGTCTGCATGGCAGTAGTTCTATCCCATGAATCAACTTGCTGGCCCTTTAAAGATTGACTTTTATCATTTTTAATTATGTGTATATGTGTCTTTATGTTGAGTATGTACACATGAGTGCCAATGGCCAGAGGCCTCAGATCCCTCGAGTGGGAGCTAGAGGCAGTTGTGAGCTGACTGCCACAGATTCTCTGGAAGAGCAGCAACTGTTCTTAAAAGCTGAGTCATCTACTCAGCCCTGTGTCTTCCTTTTTTGTTACATTTATTTTATGTGTGCATGTGGGGAACAAGGGGAGAGACATGTACCATAACATGAGAGTGACAGGATAACCTTGGACACTGGTTCTCCCATTGATTGAGCTCCGCCTCTCTCTGGCTTGGTGCCATATGTGTTTTCCCAATGAGCCACCTCACCATCCAGCTTCCTTTTTTGATTGTTTAGGGTTTTAGTTTTTTTGAGGCGGGGTCTCACTGCATAGCCCAGGCTAGCCTGGCACAACATCTACTGACAGAACTATAGGCATGAATCACCATGTCAGACTTTTGTAGTTATTTTTTTTTTAAGTTAATGATTAGACTATTCCCTGCAGAGTTCGGAATTCAGGAATCCTATTATATCATACAAAGTTTCCACTTTCTTAGCTGACAATATTTTTTAATTTTTTTTAAAAAAAAAAGTGAGGTTTTATCCTAAAAATCTCACTGAATTCACCTTCTACTGTACTGACCACATAAAATCACTTCTGTCAATCATGAACTAAAGCCAGCACACAGGATGATGGTCTCAAAAGATTCTATAAGCTATGTCATTACAGCATGTGCTACAGTTTACAAAACAAAATTGCAAAAAGACCTCCATATATAAGCAATAATGCTTTTTCTAACTTACCAAGAAAACTACACATCATAAAAAATCATGCAGGTTTAAAGCAACTGAAATGGAACAAAGAATACTGGTGGTTCTAGAATTTCAAAACTAGAAAACTTCAATTTCCCTGCCCTACTCTATTTGATACACAGCTCTCAGGAAAAGAAGGTCTGCACAGTATACAGGTAAATTTCAATTATCCAAAAAGAAAGAAAAAAATAAAATCACTGTTCTATGCCCTTCTAATTTTCTTTTAAAATGAAAAATGTGTAAATTTTTTTAAAAAAGATATTAAAATTTAACATCAAATCCTTTAAATAAATAGATGCCAGGAAGAAAGCATTGAAGAACATGTCAGTGCCTTATTTCTAAGTACTCAAAATTACAAATTACCTTTCAGGTTTTTGTAATGTTATTTACTTTAGAAACTTTGTATGAGCAAATATTTATTTTATCATTAAAAGGTTCTTAGATTATACTACATAACCATTTTATTGACACATTAAGATAAAAACATAGATTCACATATAATGTTAAGAAATGTTGGTCTGGCCCATTGGTGATGGTGCATGCCTTTAATCCCAGCACTCAGGAGGCAGAGGCAGGTAGATCTCTGAGTTCTAAGCCAGCCTGGTCTACAGAGTGAGTTCAGGAAGAGCCAGGGCTACACACAAAGAAACCCTGTCTTCAAAAACAAGCAAATGAACAAAATAAACAAGTGCGGTTTGGTAAGAATTATTGACCACTGGTGAGCTGCTTAACGTCTAGATTTTAAACAAACGGAATTTTTGTTCCATACAAACACACAGCTGCTAAAAGCAACACTGTCATCACAGATCACGACTTTTTAAATGATCTTTTAAATTTTTCTTTTTCTGTGGATTAACATTCTAAAACAATCTCATGATTTGAAGTACAGTATAAATATAAATCTTACTACCTGAATAAACAATGCAAATTTACAAAGAACTTTGGCGGAACATTCACTATGCAAAAAAGCATCAGATCAAGGTTGATCTCCATCACAGAAGGTTTTTCAAACAAGCATCATAAACACTGCAACCCCGCCTAGCAGGATCATCCTAGTGAAGTCAATTCAGCACACAACTCAGTGAATAAGTGCAGACTATGCCTGCCTGCCTGAAACCCTTGTCTTGATCCCATGACCTTAGGAGTTATCAGACCCTGTGTACCTCAGTTTCCTTATCTATAAATGAAGACAACAGAACATTTCTCTTAGGTTATGAAAGGGTTGAAAAGGTTAATGATGTAGATAGAATCCCACATGTACACGCTGGCTGAAAAGTAATGGTCCCAGTTTGGAGAAACCTCCAAGTCCACCCAGGCTTCTTACTTAGCCTGTCATATTTAGCAATAATAAGCTCATACTTTAAACAGGTCTGTGACTAGGAAAGACAGTGCGGTTAAGGAACTGTAATGAGCGCCTTCTCTTACACATCTATGTTTTCTACCCACACTTTTCTAAAACAAGAAAACCAAATAAAAAAAATGAAATAAACAGCCTCAAAAAAACTATAATGGGGGTTGGAAGGCTAGAGAAAAGCCTCCTCAGTTAAGAGTGCTTTTTCTTGAAGAGAACCTGAGTTCAATTCCAATCACCCACACAGTGACTCACAACTGTCCATAACTACAATTCATCCAATGCCCTCTTCTCACTTCAGAGGGCACCAGGCACACATATGGTGCAGACACATACACATAGGCAAAACATTCATAGACACAAAAATAAATTTTAAAAATAGACAGGAAGATGCCTCAGATGTAAGGCCTGCCAGCCTGAGCACCCCAGCACGCCTGTGGAGTTCTGAGTCAGGTACCTTATTTGCTCCAAACTGCACCCGGGCTTTGCCTTTCACTAAGGTGGCATTGATCTGCATGATGACAGATTCTATTGAGTAGGCACTGCTCCAGCCCTGCGGGAAGAACAAGGTGCATCTAAAACTCAGTGGTCTTCACAATCCCCATTCAGAAAAACCTAACAAAACAGCACAGAGGAGGAACTCAACAACGGCAAATCAGTGCTAACAAATCTGTAGTGACAGGAAAAACATTGGGCCACTTCTAGAATCTCACAATCCTGTGTTCTAAATGTCACTGAGTGGGTTATAATTTCAGATTAACAGCACTCTCAATGGCTGTTCCAGCATGGAACAAGCTCCAAGTACAATGAAAACTTACCACTTTACCTTGAACTTGTTTATAAAAGTAGGTGCTACTACATTTAAGAACTTTTCTTTTAGAATCCAGCTTCTATATGGAAATAGTCCACTAAGGCTAGGAATTGTACACAAGAGTTACCTGTTTTGTGAGAAGTTCCATACACAGTGCTCCTCCACCCAACACGTACCTTTAAAAAAGGAAAGCAAGCATACGAAATCCTCCTTAACTTCGGAATCATTACTAACATAGTACTCTCACAACATTAGAAGATAACATACACAAATAAAAACTGTTATCAGAGACATAAGACTGTGGCCCATTTCAAGGGTTTACAGTCACTACTATAATCAACTTGTCAAACAAGTTCAACAGCATACTAATCAACTTTTCTGATGTCAAAAACTAAAAACTTGGCTCCAAACATCCCAGAGAACAGGAGCAAAGAATCGTTTTCTTAGTGGACACCCATGTTCTTCAGTCTCGGGAGCTTTCTCTGCAGCCTACTGCAAGGCTGACAACTCTGCTGACAGTTGCAGACAGCTATACAGTCTGAATCTTCGCAGCACAGTAGAGCCCACGCACCCCCAACATACCTCCATCTCTATAGATTCATACAAAATTTAATCTGTCTTCTGATTCTGAGATTGTTGTTTTAGATCAGCCAATAGTTATTCTTCTTTTAGTAGCTGCGCTATGAATGAAGCCACTTTGGTTTCCCTTCACTAGGCTTTCCTACTTCACTCCTCTTCCCATCAGGTCTTCTGTCCCTTGATCCTGTGGCAATGGGATCTCAGCTATTAGAGTCTTTAGGTCGGACCTATCACTCTAGATGCTTTTCCTCTCTTTTGTGTATGTGGGGTGTTGTGTGTGTGTGTGTGTTTAAGACAGGGTCTCTCGATGAATCTCTCACCAATTTGGCTAGCCAGCCAGCTTCAAAGGCTCTCCTTCCCCCACCTCCCCAGATCTCAACTCAGGTCCTAATTTCTCAGCAAGTATTTTACCAACTGAGCCATCTCTTCCATTATTACAACATTTTTTAAAATTATTATTTCCTTTTACCAGTTAATGACAAATGAATCCGATATTCACAGTTAAGTATGCTTACCAAAGGAGAAAAAAAAAAGACTTGTTATAGAATTTACAATGTTGTAGCAACACTAAACTGTAAAAAAGTTTAATGCTGCTATACTTGACTAGGAAAGGGCTGGTGTTCTGAGCAAGAGATACAAAAGTTTAAAATTCACCATATTTCCACCCTATGTTTATTTTGTGTATGTAAATATTTGGCTAGGTTACCTAATATTCTCCTTCCAAAAATAGCCATGGGCTTTATGGTAGAAAAACTACCCTCACAGCCTAATCCAGAAGCATGTGGAGAATGTTTAAAGGTAACAACTTCACAATTTTAAACATCTTTGTCTGTGCCCTCTTAGCTTGTGATCTCCACTCACCCTAATAGTATTTGTGATCAGCACTGTAAGTTTGCCAAAGCAGCACCGAGATTTCTAAGGAATTACTTCAGCCTTGCTCAGCATCACTCAGAACTTTGAGTTTCTGAAAGAGCAACATTTCCCAAACAGCAAACCAGAAGATGCCATCTTCTGAGATGCAAATGGACCAAAAAATTTAAGAGAAGTTATTCAGTGATTTTGTAGAAAACAGATTTAGGAGCTGTTATATTTATTGACTTTGTGTAAAAATCACACCAATTTTTCAACAAGTCCCTTTGGAATAAGTATCATTGAATCTGATGTTTAAAATGCCTAATATACCACAGAACCTTCTGGGAGATGTAGCAAAGGAGCAGGCTGCAGGCACCACCTTAGTCATCTTTTAAAGAAGTATTCCTTGATTGTATTATAGACATCTAAATGGCTCAACACATCATAAACACGGATTTGCTTATGCTGAGCTTTGGTCAGTTAGACGCAATGGTCAGTTAGTTGTGCTGTATTCTACATCTCAATATCAGGTCACACATATTATGACTATATTGAGAAATCTTACCAGAATATGATCTCAAAACCAAAAAAATTATAGTTATATTTGTTTTTGTACATCTATTTATTATGAGACTAATTCTGAGAAGATCTGAAGTCTATCTTTAGGAGTCACTACTACTGTCTCAAATACAGAAATTATCAGCTTATGGGCAATGTTTTTAGATTTTATTATTACAATAGAAATCATCTCACAAAGTAGAATTAGCGAATGATTTGAAAACTCTCAAAGGATTTCTTTCAAGATTTATTTTATTTTCATTCGTGTGTGTGCATATATGCCTGCAGAGGCCAGAAGGGGGTATTAAATCCCTTGGAGCTGAAGTAACACTTCACATGGATGATGGAAACTGACTTTGAGTTCTTTGCAAGAGAAACAACTAGTTTAAGCAACCTAGCATCTCCCCTGCTCCCCTACAAATAGTTTAATGACACCTATATGGGGGAGTGCATATTAACATTTCATAATTTACTTGATCTTTTTCATGCCTCCCATAGCTTCCTAACTACAAAAAAGAAGACAAAATTCAGTACGGCTGTATGACAATCACCAGTCAATTGTATTAAGTAATAACTATTTATGCCAAGATCAGCTCCACAGTTGCCTCAGGTTACCTAATTCATTGTGACTGCACTCAGCATCACAGGCCTGTGAGAACTACAGTAACTTAACTTTCCTGAAATCCTCAAGCACGGTTTATATTTGAAAAACATTTTTTAAAGACAGGATCTTGATATATATCGAGCATATTACCTAATATCCAGATATAGATTTGGATGGATATCTCTGGCAGGCCCAGACCTACTGCATAGCCAAGGCTGGCCTGGAACTCACAATCCTGCATCAGTTTCTGACAGATTGAGATTACAGGCAGGTACACTCAGCTAAAACACATTTCTAAAGGGTCAATACCTATAAATAAACTCCATTAAGATGTCTGCTTATAAGTAACTAATTTGTACCTGTGGTTCTGAATGTGGACCCCCAAGAAAGTGCTATCAGTTTTATTTGAGAACTTCTCAGACATGTAAATTCTCCAGCCCCTTCAACCTACCTGACACAGAATCCTATGTCAAGTCCAGCAATCTTGACCTCCCAGGCTCCAGATTGTTCTGCAAAGGACTCTGATACATACCATCACAAAAAAGTAAATATGTAAACTTACCCTCCTGAGAGAACAGGTAACACCACTCGAACAAACGGAGGATCAAATGGAAAATTATCCTAAAAAAGAGTAAGTTTAATCAATTTTAAGAACGTCACTTTTAACTTTGCATTATTTAGAAGGTTTTCAAATAATCAATAAAGAAATGTATCTTATTACCTGGTCATGAAAGTGAAATTAGTACCAAAGGACAGATGAGAAACAAGTAACAACAACAAAGCCATCAAATAAGAGACTCAGGTCAGGAGAACTGACCAGAGCTGCACTAGCTCACACTATACACTAAGCAGCATGGTGTGATCAGGCCTGGCAGAAACCTTTCCTTCCCACTACAGAAGAGGAATGGAAGAGGTTAGCAAACAACAGAATGCAGACTTCGCAGCCAGGGAGACAAAAGCTAGAGCTGCAACACACCAAAGAGAGGCTTTCGGGCCTTCTGCATGTCAGGATAGGCCCTGAGGGACCAACGGCCAACTACTGTCACAGGGAGTCAAGTCTGGCTCTCAGCATGCTCTATCACTGGTTGTCTAGGTATCTCCACTGTCTGTGGCCCTGGCAGGGCAAATGTTAATCCCTTCTGGGGGAGAACACAATACTGTAATCTTTCACACATAATGTCCATCATTGCTAAGACTTAGACAACACAATGAGGCAGAGTCAACAGGCACATGTTATAGTAACTGCTGAACATCTGGAAGGAAGAAAAGATGAAACCAAATCACAGTAGAACTATTTATCATTACAACAGAACCTATAAAGATCCTGGAATCTGGAGCCACAGCAGCAGGAACTAACAACCCAATGGGAGATTATGTCAACAAACTGCAAAAGAGAGATTCAGTAAATAGGAAAATTAGATAACAAACATCCAAAATGAAGTCAGGAAAGACCCAAAAAAGGTATAAGAGGTGGAAAATGCAGAAAATAATGACACAATGTTTATCACACATGTTTGAGTCTTAGAAGAGAGAATAGGGCAAGAAAAACGGATGAGAATTTTTCAAAGCCTTCTCAATGCTTGGCCACTGTAAGCACTTTCAGGAAAGACTAGAATCTTCAATGACAAGAAAGGTATCTTCAAGGGGCCGAAAGGAGTTGACAACTTGCCAACCTAAAAATCTATATTCCTGAAAAGTGCAATTAAAGCCAGGCTAAGCAGCACATACCTGTAACCCCAGCAAACAGGAAGCAGAACAAGAGGGTAACAAGTTTGAAACCAGTCTGTGATTCATAACAAGACCTTGTCTCAAAGAAAAAGAAATAAAACAGATGCATTTTCCTGTCTGCAAAGCCATACTAAAAAGAAATACCCTGAGAGAACAAAGAGCATGAAAATTCCAAATTTGGTTGGTCTCAGAATCCAAGTAAAGAACGTAAATGCATGTATTGAGAACATGAACTCAAACATTCTAAGGCAGTGGCTCTCAACCTATTTCACATAATAGATACCCTGCATATCAGATATTTACATTAGGTTTCATAACTTAGCAAAATTAGTTATGAAGTAACAACAAAAAATTTTTTATGGTTGGGGGTCACCACAACATGAGGAACTGTATTAAAAGTTCACAGTATTAGGTAGTTTGAGAACTACTGCTCAAAGGCTATGAGATTACAAAGGCAAAAAACGGAATATTGCACTTTGACAATTCAAGGATATATACAGGATGAGTTAGAAAACATATAACTACTAAGTTAAAAGGTAGGAAACAGGAGTCCTAAGAAAATCCAATAGGGAATAGGGCGGGGTAAGGGAGATACAACACAAGAAAGACAAGTAGAAAAATCACCTATAATATGGTAAATAACAATAGTAACATTTAGTACAATGGATAAGCTGCTTCAAAAAGTCAGATGTTGTGCTGAGGAGATGGCTCCAGCCAGTCAGGTGTGCTGGCACATGCCTGTGTTTCCAGCATGAGGACACAGGGACAGGAGGATCTCTTGAGCTCCCTGGCCAGCCAGTCTAGATACACTGGAGAACTCCAGGTTAGTCAGAGACCCTGCCCTGCTCCAGTCCTAAAAAGGTGAGAGAAGTCTGATATTACACAGACAGAAGCTAACGTAGCTCAGAGTGCTAAACGTTAGTTCCCTGGTGGCCAGGTCAGGAAAGCTGCCTCTAACTTCCTACAGCAGTTGGATAGGGAAATAAATGGCTTCCTGCTCCTGATGAAGGCAGGACAAGGGAGTCTAACAACAAATATGTCCAATTTTTATGTTCAAACAACATGAAGTAATGCTTTTTTAAAAACTCATTTTGAGGCAAAATAGGAACAAATATGTCTCACCCACTGAATTTCCAAGAAAACAAGTGGGAAAAGACGAGCACACTCTCCAGCCCTCCTAACAGAGGACGGGTGTGTCTAGTGGCTCTAAAATGGATCACCCTACATTTCTACTGAGTCAGAAAACGCAGACACCTGTCCATACAAGATGCCAACTCAGTGACATTTTCATCTACCTTGAAATCTATCTGTAATTTAGCAGTATAACAAAAGCATGGGTACAAAGCCTGGAAGAACAAACTATTATTAGAATAGACCTTTCTTTAAATACACGATCCCAAGTGAGTAACTATAAAACCTCTTCTGATTGATTGAGAACTACCTTCAGTTTTAGGAATTTCAGAAAGGAATTCTACTTGAGAGTCTAGAGGCTTCTCCACAAACTGTGTTCTGGGATTCAACTAATAAAGCTTTTTACAAATTTTAAGTATAAAGAAAATAATCTTTGTCTATGTTTTCTTCCTTCAAAACATCTTAAATCCATCTGTGTCACCTGTGGCACCAATGCCATATGCCATATGCAACTCTTTATGGTGATCACACCTTTGCTCTCTGGTTCTGCTGCCCAAGTAGAACCCCGACTTCAGTGTTTTTGAGCTTTCTTTTCTCACTATTGCATACCTAAAAAGTCTTCCTAGAAATGTTTTTCCTAGTTTTACCAGGGTCCCCGGCCCCATGGAATTTTAGCACAAGAGAAAAATAGATTGTGGCTAAAGACCATTACAATGCCTAGGAATGCTTCATTTACAGGACCAGTTTCCCTTGCCTGCACTGACAATGCATGTCCTATACAACACTCTTTACAATTTTGAATTCTATATAAATGGAACTACACAAAATGGCTAGGAGTCTAAGTCTAATTTCTTCTACTTATATATACGATATAGAAGACTGACCTATCTTGTCACTATTTCTTATGGATGCCACATTCTCCAATTTACGGTAACCGGATTTAGTTGCGGTTATGACAAACAATGCTGCTCTATACATTCTTGTGTTTCCTGGTGTCTAAGCATTCATCTCTTGTGGAGTATACACCTCAACAACTCCTTAACTAGCCAAACTCAGTATCAATATTTAATTCCAATGTTCAGGAGTTAGAGGGAAGCAGGCAGACCTGTGAGTCTGAGGCTACTCTAGTCTAGATAGCAAGTTCAAGGCTACACAGTGAGACCCTGTCTCAAAAAAAAGAAAAAAAAAAAAAAGAAAGAAAGAAAAGAAAGAAAAAAGAAAAAAGGAAAGGAAAGGAAAAAATATCCTGAACTATATGGTCTGAGTATCTTCTACTTTACCAAATCACACCAAACTGTTCTCCAAGGCAATTGAGCCACCACATACTCCCATAAAAGAACACGGAATCCCATCACAATATTCTTACCTTAAAAGAGAAGTTAAGCAAAATATATTCTATGCCTTCTTTTTCTTTTAAGATCTGAAGATCACTGTGCAAAGGACTATCAGAGTCAACCCTAAGAATAACAAAACAAAGCCAGTTCAAACAAGATTAGCTTTCTTTTTTTTTTTTTCCATGTATTTGAGTACACTGTCACTGTCTTCAGACACAACAGAAGAGGGCATCAGATCCCATTACAGATGGTTGTGAGCCACCATGTGTTGCTGCGAATTGAACTCAGGACCTCTGGTAGTGCTCTTAACCGCTAAGCCATCTCTCCATCCCGAAGATTATCTTTCTTACTAAGCTCCAAGTGAGCCAGTCCAAAAGGGACAACAGAGCCCCCAAGGTAAGTTCTAAACAGAAGTTCTACAGTGCTCCACAGTCCCAGAAAAAACATGATTCACTATGGGCTCTAGCTCCTTGGGAACAAAGGGAATCTGAAATTAATGGTCATTCCAAAGAGCAACAGTTAGATACATATAACTTTTCAAAACAACTGAAAAACGTTTTGGTAATATCCTTTCCTAAAATTGTATTTTTAACCAAGAAGTTTAAGGAAAGAAATTTACCACCAATAAAACCACCACAAGTAAATCACTATAAAAACATTTTTTCTATAACTCTTCTACATGTACTGCCTAAATCTCATTTCAAACATAAACAGGATCACAGACTCATGCTATGTGAGTACATTTTGTTTGTAAACTGTCACAATCTCATAAACTTGTCAAACACTTCCTGCCTATCTATTACGCTCCGTTGTCTGACTCTCCCCAGTGAACCTCAGAACGTGCTCACTGTAGTAATTTAACAACTACTTCCAGAGCAGTGCTGTCCAAGCAAATGCAGAATACAAAACTATGAAACTGATGAGGCAAAAAGAGAAAGAAAACCCAATATTTCATTGTAAAAAATAGGTTTGCACAAAAGGTACTTACTTGTGTAGTTTGACATGCCAGTCATATAAGCTGTCATTTATTAGTTCTACTGAATAAATCCCTGTGGAGACATAGGGCATACTGGTTACTCTTCATTTCCATTACTCTGGAATAAATTAACTCTAAATATACAAAATAGTCAATAACAGCAAATTTTCACTATCAAAATAACTAAAGCTATCAACTAAAAGATACTTAAATGAATTTTTAAAAACTGCTTAGTACTCACTTTCACTAAAAAACATACATTATGCAAGTAATAGTTCTATGTGCTCAGCAGTGGTGGCCACGCCTTTAATCCCAGCACTTGGGAGGCAGAGGCAGGCGGATTTCTGAGTTCAAGGCCAGCCTGGTCTACAGAGTGAGTTCCAGGACAGCCAGGGCTACACAGAGAAACCCTGTCTCGAAAAACCAAAAGAAATTAAAAAAAATAAAATAAAATAAAAAGTTCTATGTATATAGACACTTCTAAGAAAACGGAAGTCTAAATATATTACCTTAATCTTTACTTTTATGAGACGTCTTTTTTCTACTGTCCCCCTTCTAAAGCATCCACGTAAATTTATTTTTTTTAGGATTTGTATTATGTTATGTATGTGTCTGTGTCAATGTATATATACCACTTGTGTCTGTGCCTGCGGAGGCTGTAAGGGTGTCGGACACCCCAGACTGGGAGTCAGAGGCAGCTGGGAGCCATCTGACTGACACAGGTCTGGGAACTGGCCTTGGGTGCTCTCCAAGAGCATGAAGTGCTGCTCTTAACCACTCTCCAGCTGTTAGTATCAATCTTTTAAACAACTCTATATTATTCTTTTAATAAATCCAAAATAACTGAACCAATTATTCCTTACTTTGTTATTGTTTTATTAACACTACGGCAGTACACTTCCCCCTCAGGCTCTACAATACACAAATCTTACTGTTTAAAAAATTCCTGCCTTTGAAGATAGAATCCTAGGGCCCCATGTCAACTGGGCAAGTGTTCTACAAAAGAGCTCTAGCGCCAGCCCTGAAAAGTAATATTTTCATGGAATCATGAAATCCATCAATTTAAAAAAGAATACCACCTCTATTGTAAGTTCTGTTTCAAAATAAGAAAACTATGAAAATAAATCCAGCAAGTTTTCCTTGTACAATAAAACACATTAATCTTACTTATTTTTAAAAGTAGTATTACTCATGCTTTTGCCAGAAAATAAAAATCATAAGTTATATCTCCATCAGAAAAAAAGGCAAAAAAAAAAGTATGTAATTTTTTTTTTAAAGATTTATTTATTGAGCCGGGCAGTGGTGGCACATGCCTTTAATCCCAGCACTCGGGAGGCAGAGGCAGGTGGATTTCTGAGTTCAAGGCCAGCCTGGTCTACAGAGTGAGTTCCAGGACAGCCAGGACTACACAGAGAAACCCTGTCTCAAAAAACCAACCAACCAAACAAACAAAAAAAACAAAAAACCCCAAAAAACAAAAACAGTTTGTGCTAAATGGTCCCCATCACTCCCCAAAAGGAAAGCAAAGCAAAAGAGAAACAACACTACATGTAAAAGAAGCAAACAGCCAGCAAAGCCAGGGCCTCACCTGCCTTGTAGCTCTGTGATCTATAGACGTCCCTGAGCTCCTTCATGAGTCTATCTGATGCTTGTACTGACCCGGACACCGCACCCTGAAACAATGAATAATCAAAGGCTTAAGGTATCAAAGCCTGATGTAAAGTTTTACAGTAACATTGTAAAAATGACACCACTTGTACTAAGAAGTCAAGAAGTACAATTGAATAAAGGATTATGAAATGTTAAAGAAAAACAGAAAACTGAAGACATCTTGCTTGTTTCTATCATGAGGGAAGCCTCACAGTAAGCCCAGGACACCATGGACTCTGTGACAATTTGGAGTTCAGTATGACTCTATTCCAAACTACATCTTCTAAAAATGCTCCAAGACATTTTAGCATTAACTTCAGCCCCAGCTGCCCTCTGACCTCCACATGTGTGCTGTGGCAAGCAATCACTCCTCTATACACACGTGCATACAGAATACTTTTTCTAAAAAAAAAAATCAAAAAGTTTGAAGGTTGTACTACTCTGAGTTTAAAGGTTTCAAAGATCTATTTCCTAGCTGTGCGACCTTGAACTAGTTAGATTTTTTAATGTATATATGTGTGGTATACATGTGTATTTGCATACCTGTAGACTCACTCATGTATAGTCAAGTGTACATGTGTAACCATGCGTGTACAGGCCCAAGGCTGATGTGTGCAGTGGGTCATCATCCTTGGGCGCTTTCTACCTCACTCACTGATGTAAGGGCTCTTACCACAACAACAGCTTAGTTTAATTAGCTGGCTTCCTCAGGGGACCCTGTCTCCTCCTTCTGAGTTGTGGAAGTATATAGGCTGGCCACCACACAAACACTCAGCATTTATGTGGGTTCTAGAGATTCAAATACCAATCCTAATACTTGCTGTTGAGAGGCAACCACTTTAACCACTGTACCATCTCGCAGCCTTTGAACTGGTTTTAAGCCCTAATTTTTATATCTATAAAATATGAAGAATGTCTATTTCCTACAATGGCAATGAAGGTTCTATGAAGATTAAATGGGAAGGTAATATAAAATACTTAGCCTTATACTTATTTCAGAGTGTCCAATAACTTGTACCTGTTCTACCTATAACCATACAAACTGAAGTCCATCATCAGACACAACAAGTAAAAGTACTAGTTCAGGTGCTACAAACTTACTTTAATAATCAAGATACAGGCTTAGTTAAAGTGTTCTGCAACAAAAGACTTGCCAATTAAATTAGTGTATTAAATATGATTGAAGGAAGGGTAAGAACTTACTTGTTATACTTCATTCTTGACATTAACTTGTATAACAACCCATTCACTGTGTTTGCCTAAAACAAAGCAGCTGGCCCTGACTTCATGGAGTTTAATATCTGCTCTAATACAAGGTAGTAAGTGTCAGATAACCAGACTGCCATGTATAACCTCCCTTGACTGACAACACACCCCACCCACTCACACACACCATTTTCATTTTTCACAAGTTATCCAAAAGGTATATATTGTCTGCCTACATTTTAAAGTTGAACAATCCAAAGCCACCCAAGCATGTTTTTCACCAAACTATGCATCTTATACTGCTATGTTGCTTCTCATAAAAGACATGTTAAATCACCTAGCATGGTAGGTAGTACACACCTTTAATCTTAGCACTTAGGAGGTAGAAGCAGGCAGATTTCTGAACTGAATGGCAGCCTAGTCTACATAGAGTTCCAGGCTAGCCATAGCTACATAGTTCAGACTCTGTTGGGGGTAAGGAGCAGGGATAAGTAAAACTAAAGAGAAAAGTTACTTTGGGGTTGGTTAGGGTACAAAAGACAGAGGTTAGGTTTAAGGGAGGACAGAGACAGAACAATACTTTATAGGAGGCTGATCTGAACACAACAGAACCTATGGTAGGAGAGTGAGTAAAGCAGCAACAGGATGCAAAGAGAGGTTCTTCTACACTCGTTTCTGTTGCTGTGATAAAAATACCCTGACCTGCCTGGCCGTGGTGGAGCACGCCTTTAATCCCAGCACTTGGAAGGCAGAGACAGGCGGATTTCTGAGTTCGAGGCCAGCCTGGTCTACAAAGTGAGTTCCAGGTCAGCCAGGTCTACACAGAGAAACCCTGTCTCGAGAAAAAAAAAAAAATACCCTGACCCAGAGACAAATGAACATGTACATTCTCACCCACTTGTTTGTTTGCAGTTCAGCTTTTGTCTTCTTAAAGAATTCAAGACTCTCTACCTAGGGAATGGTGTAACCCACAGTGGGCTGAGTCTTCCTGCGTCAGTTAACTGAATAAGACAGTTCCTTGACAGACATGCCCACAGGCCAATCCAATGTAACCACCACAGAATTATTATACAGAGATAGCAGTTTGTTTTCAAGATATGAAGGACAGATGAACAGGGTAGAAAGTGGCTGTCAACAATCAGGAGGATGACCGAATCTATCACTAAGTCAAGGATGGAAGGGCAGCTGAGATTGGTATAATGAATTAATGAATTACCAGATCTGTAATTATGTAATCACGAAGTTCATGTTCTAGATACTTACTCACACTTACATTTAAATGGTCTTGCCTTTGAGTCTTCCTGATTTTCTCCAATATTGCCAAATTTTCTTTTTCAATCCCTTCGTCCTCTGACTTTTTCCCATTAATAGGCTCTTCTTCCTTCATCTCATAATGATCCAAGTCTTCTATATCCTACAAAGAGAATAAAGGCTTATTAAAGTTTCTCTTCTTCACTAGTTTGTGTCAGAAAAAAAATTTTGAATAAAATTTAAAAAGTACAAGAAAGAAAGGATGCATCCATTCTAGGAGGAGGAGGAAAGCCCCAGATTCCACTAACAAGGTTTTCTCCTTTAATACCTTATGTTCTGTGGAAAAGCCAGATTGAGTACAATAGATCCCATCGTCTCATAAAGTTGTGACTATTATCAAATATGCCATCTTTAAAAATCTACAATTATGAGGAACTTTTCAAACAATTTAGTGACCCTTTAATTACTCATACTTTATTCTAGAAACCTGACTTTAGAGTTTTATGCTAAGAAATATGAACACTAATTTAGGCATAATTACACCCACCTCATTCTGATAATTACAAAAACAAAATCTACACATATAAAACCAAACAAACAAATTCAATGGATCATCCATTATGGGGTCATTAGGATACTAAAATCAGATTAAATTTGTTCTTTTGTTTTGAGACAAGGTTTTATATAGCCTCGGGCTGTCTCAAACTCCCTATGTAGCAGAGGATGACCCTGATCTTCTGATACTCCTACCTATATACCCCTTGGTGCTAGGATTATAAGAAAGTGCCACCATGCTCAGTTTTATATGGTACTTGGGCATAAGGCCAGGACCTTGCGCATGTTTAGACAAGCACATTACCAACCAAGCTACAGACACAGCCAGCATAATTATTTTTTTCTATCAGTAAAAACCCTGAAATGAAAAACATGGAAATACAGAATCTCCATGCTCTTAGAATAAGAACTGAATCAGAAAGTGCTAAAATACTTTTGAGTTTGTTTTTTTTTTAAACAACTGTAGGGCAAAGGTTTTAGAAAAAAAATTTGAAAAACACCTGCAGACCACAGCCCATTCTCTTTCCCACATCATCCGCTCTTACCCACACACAAATCTATGCCCAAGCTTTCTGGTCCTAACTTTTCCAAGTATCTTAGTACTGCTTTACGATTCAGTTACCAAGGTCTCTGAAGGAGTTATCCACTACCTCCACTTTCCATGCGATCTGAATTGAAGGTCAGTGACTATCTTTGATGCAAGACAAACAAACTCAACGGGGCTCCTTCTACCCATTACACTTTGTTCTTAATCAGATTCTACACAGGGCTTCATGTTATGAAGACTTCTCTCTTGTCCTTTATTTGTTTTCTTCAGAATTTCAATAATGTCTCCTTAATCTATATCTCCTCCTCCACCTCAAGTCATTTCCATCTACACACTTTGCCTGCATTTTAGTCAGCAAATCCTAAATAAACCTCATCTTCCTAAAACAATATCCACAGCACATAATTTTCTGCTATGGTTTCCTGATCAAGCCAGCATGCGGTCTCTAACGCTCTCCTTTCCCGCCTACCCAGCCACGTACTCTAGGAGCCTCCTCTCCTCTGCTTAAAGGGCAGCAGCATCCAGTGCCCACACACACCACACCCAGGTCCGTCAGCCACCTTAGTGCTAGTAAAATTGAAATGTCTTCCGTGTTAGTTCCTACCTTTCTAGATTTCCCTAAATATCACTGTCCTATGTCAATTTTATGAGAAGTACAAAGTCTATTTCACTGCATACAGGAAAGCTTACTGTCCTCATGCAATTTGTTCCACCTAAATTAAGCTCCATGAAAACAGTAAAGCAAATAGCCTATCCACCAAAAGGCACTCTAATTAAATAATTTTAACAATTTTTCTACTCCCGGACACAAAACAAATAACTCCTTTTGCTTTGACTCATTCTCAAAGTACATTTTAAACAGATTTTTTTTTTCAAATAAAGTAAGGTAAAAGTCTGAATAAATTATAAGATTCAAAACAAAAAACAATTTTTTGAAGCTAAAGATCATGAAATTCATATGCATTTTATCTAGTCAATGGAGCTTTGGATTTTTATTTTAAAACCTGAATTTAAATTCAAAGGTTCAAAAGCCTAAAGATCTACTGGTGACTGACAATTAACTTAATGCCTTGGAAAGTTGCTACAAAATTTGTTATTTTAATGTCCCCTCCAAAAATCAGGTGTGGTGTTATGATGGTATTAAGACGAGACCTTCCCTACTGCTAGTGTCTTAAGACCACACTTAAGACAGAGGACTCTGATGATCTGAGCTGGATCTGTCCTGAAAGCCTCTGTCTTGTCTGTGGATCTGTCCTGAAGGCTTCTGTCCTGTCTAGTCTCCACAGTTGCAGTAAATATTATGCAAGCTGCTAAGGAAGGGAGCAGGTGCATTACTTATGAACTGCAATTTCCATTATGACAAGATATACATAATAAAGGTGCAGTAAGAGGCACTCACATGTTGATGGCAATCAACAGCAGTCTAATTGGACTGAAGACCCACTCAACAGGAGGGAAACCATGCCTGGTGCTAGAAATCTAGGCAGCTTTCCTAGAACTAGTGAGTTCATGGACTTTAGAAAAATTTAGGAAAAAAATAGCCTCTCCCAGGGATGAGCCTCCTTATTGGTTGCAGAATGCAGAATGGTCAGGGTTAAAATCAAATACACAAGCAAAACCAGGCTCAGCAAGTTACGTGTACACACACACACACAAATAAATAGATATGAGAAAACTCCGTTAGATATTCATGAAGTTCTATTCTTACATAAATACCTACTTCAGCCATCTCCTCCTCTTCTTCCTCTTCTGAAGTTACTTCTTCAGTTGTCCCATTCTGAAACAGAAAAAGAATATGCCAACGCTACACACAGCACATCAGAAAGCTGGCCACTATTAGTCACTGTCACTACAGTTCCATGAGCAGAGCTTATTAGAGAATTTCAAGTCAGTCCAATGTACCAGATGCCTTAAGAATAAACAAAGGCAATCAAATATAAAGGAAACTTAAAAACTAAAGATAACCTAATTTTAATTTTTTTACTTATATGTTCTACTCATAATAAATGTTCTAAATTATTCTTTCCTTATCTACCCATTTAACCCCCCCCCAAAAAAAAACCCTTAATTTTTCTATAAATTCACCTGCCTTGCATTTTGAATGGTAAGATGTTATAAAGAAATAGATACTTGAGAGTAACTGAAGAGCCAGTCTATCTACTATGGAACACTTCTCCTAAGGCAGGGTTTACTACTCATCTACACAGCAGTCATATGAGATTTTAGAAAGGGTCTTCATATCAGTTGTACATGAAGTCTCTTGCCAGAGCAAAGTTTGTCATCTCTCAATATGGAAATGTATCTGTATACATAAAGGCAGGTTTAGTTTGGGACTCAGAATATCTAAAATATCAACAAACTAGGACTCAAGGCATCTGTTCTTAGATGCTTTGAGAACACAAGTCTTAATAACAAAGGAAAAATCTGTGCAAGTACATATAGCATAAGCTTAGGCTTGTTTTAAAATCTGAATCTCTCTAAACATTTGTTCCTTTCCTGGGGACAAAATAAGAAAAGCAAGCAGTTCCCAAAATTATTGTGGGTCACCCTTTTCTACATTTCTAAACCAGATTATTTTTGGTACCTTTTCAAAAACAGAACACAGCTACCAAGCAGTCCCAAGGTCCCAAATACAAGTCTGAGTACACCAAGGGTGAAAAGCACTGTTGAAATGCTAATTTCAGAACCTGCCCCAGAGAATCTCTCTTCAAATGCATTTTAATGTAAGAGTTAGAGACCATTACAGAAAACCACAACCAATCAAAACACAAAGAATAAGTGGACTGGTAGTGTCCAGCCCCAACTGATGTATCTACAACACAGCTCCTACATCTAAGGCTCAGGGCCATAGCAGGAGATGGGCAGTAGGATTTTAAGAGCCAGAGGAAGGAAAAGGAAGTATGTTGGGAGATTTAGGTCTCCTAGAATATCACAGATGCTACGCCCAAGAAGTCTCACCAGGATAGTTATCTAAATAAGATGTGAACAAGACTGACACCAATAAGAATGCTAACACAGAAGGGGGCTGTGCAACAGTCGGAGAAATGGTGCTCCCCAATGGAGAGCACACCAGCAGGCTAACCAAGTCCACACGGGTTACATTATATGGACTGAAGCAGGAGGGAGGGGAGAGAGAGAGGGAGGGAGGCAGGGAGGGATGTGTGCTAAACAATGGAAGAAATAGAGGCCATGAATTTGAAAGACAGCAAGACCAGTACTTGGGAGGAGTTCGAGGGAAAGAGGTAACAATTTAATTATATTTTAATTTTTAAAAGTTAAGTTTTGCTGGGCAGTGGTGGCACACGCCTTTAATCCCAGCACTTGGGAGGCAGAGGCAGGTGGATTTCTGAGTTCGAGGCCAGCCTGGTCTACAGAGTGAGTTCCAGGACAGCCAAGGCTACACAGAGAAACCCTGTCTCGAAAAACCAAAAAAAAAAAAAAAAAAAAGTTGAGTTTTTAAAAAAGCATTTAGGTGGTTCTGACACGCAGCTCTAGCCTATGTCTGTGACCATCAAACTAGTCCCTGCCTAACATTTTATGAATGAGAAAGCTGAGCAATACCATTCCCCAAAGGATAAGGAATTCGACAAAAACACAAAGCCAATTAGGTTCATGAAATCCTAAGGCCTTCATTTCAACAAGCAGGCTGGCTTCTTTTTAAAAGCTCAATGAAAGCAAGCACAGTGGCTCATGCCTGTAATCCTAGCACTCAAGAGGCCTGCTGTGAGTTCAAGGTCAGCTACCCTACATAGTGAGTTCTAGGACAGCCTGAGCTGAGAATAGAAACTCTGTCTTAAAATAAAACCAAAACAGCGGTTGGGGGGAGAGGTGACAAACTTTGATAATAAGTGACAATGCTACCTAGAAAAACAATATACACACCCACAACTATAGAGCAGCAGATCCGGAGCAGATGAATCCTATGGTTGCTAAAATGTTTTAGATACCCTGACTGAGAAAGCCACAGGAGGAGAACAGGATCAACTGCTGTAAGGGTGTCCTAATTAATTTTAAGAACCACTCTATTCGATAGGAACTCTATCTACCCTGATGGCCTCTCAGTCTAGTACCCCAATGGGTACTAGAACCAAAGAGAAAAGGAAAAATCTTTTTATTATAACTCAACACGAGAGCGGAATTTCCTAACACACTCGCGTTGGAAACCCACAAGCTCCATCCTTCAGCTTCAGCAGAACACAGGTCTCCACACTGGACGGCAGAGAAAAGCACCCTACAGACAGCTCTGTTAAAAACTGGTTGGTACTGACTGATACCCTACCTTTCCTACAACAAGCAAATGACCATGTCCCATGATCAGAAAGCAGACCCAAGGGTGCCATACAGAAAAGCCACACAAGTGGCCTGAAGCACAACTAGTAGAGAAGACAGAGCTAAAATCTAACTGGAATCATTAGCACTGTTGAGAAGTCCTGAACCCACAAAACAAGAACAAGTTACTATAAAAAGGAGAAGACAGTTCCAGGAAATAAGAAACATTTGAAAAGAAACAGTAAAAGGAAAAAAGAATCCATCAGTCTCCTCTGAACAAAGCATCTATAATGAAGCCGAGCAAACTGAGACACGACTATGAAGAAAGGAGATGGGAAGCCTGAGGAGTGACAAGTAAGAGCATTGAAGGGACCTAGAGACAGGAGCACAGAGGTCTAATGTCCATTTGAAGAACAAGAGGAAAAATATGCACGGAAAAGAGACACATGGTGGCAAGCTCTGAGGAGAGTTTAGGATATTAAGTGTCTCTGGCTACCCGCAAAGAAATACTGAGAAGCAAAACAGTTACTGAGAAAATCAGACCGGAAAAGGAAATACCCAGAAAGAGGAATCACACAGTCACTGGAGTTGTATCTATTAACAATAAATGTAAATAACTGGAGGACACCCAATAACGAACTTAGAACTCTGGAACTGGCACCATTTCCTCAGAAGCTCTGTGCACATACACACTTGTGTATGTGGGTTCTCCACACCAACACAGTTTCCATTCTAAAAACAGACACCAAGGACACATACTCTCCATGCATACCATAAATATCTCCATAAACCAAACCTTTCTAGAAAAACAAAGCTAGAATATACTATGTAGGGATCCTCCTGGGAATAGCAGTAACAGCAATGACACCAATGGCACAGTCCATGCACTTGTGAGGTCACATGTACTGACAAAAACAAAAGTAGCCCCAAAGTCACCTGAAAAGTACTGTAAAGTTCTATCTCGGTAACTTGTGGGTTTAGAAAAGAAAAACAAACAAAACAAAAAAGACACTCATATCCTAGCAAAGCAATCCCTAAGTATGTACCCCAGAGAAATGACTGCACAGGAGTATCCAGGAATACAAACAAGAAAATCCACAGTAGGACTCTTAACAGAAAAACAAAACAAACAAACAAAAAGCTAGAAACAGCCTACCATTATCCATCAACACTCAAATGGAAAATAGGCATTCTGGTCTTTCTGAACAATGAAATAAACATAGCAATAAAAAAGGAACTGCAAAGAAAACATGAAATACATAGTGTGACTCTTAAAGCTCAATACAGGCAACACTAAACTATATACAAATATGCACACATGAAGGATAAAGTCAGAGAAAAGGAAGGAAGGAAAGACGGCTAGCTATGAGGATCTGAAGGAGAGACTCAGTCAGTAAACATAAGCACCTGAACTCAGATCCTCAGTACCCATGGACAAGCCAGACATGGCAGATTCCTGGGGCTTGTAGGACAGCCAGCCTTGCCTACTGGGTAAGTTCCAGGCCAGAGAGAAATGCTGTCTCAAAAAAAGGGGGTGAGGGCTGGAGAGACAGCAAAGCTTAAGTCAGAACTTTGACACAGAAGTGAAACAAGAGCCTAAAAAGAAACAAAACCATTCTACAACCTTAGAATCTAAGTAAAAATAGAAAAAAAATTACCGTATCTATCCTAACAATATTAATTACAAAAACACAAAGGATGTTTCAAAATCAGGGCATTTTTGTTACACAATTCACAAATTATCTTGGATATCTATATTGTTGTACAATCTACTCACCCAGGAAAAACAAGACAGACTTCAAGTTCAGGATATATTATTGTAAGTAAAAAACAAAACCATAGACCTTCTAGAAAATAAAACCTGAACAGATAGAAAAATTAAACATTTTTCTCATCATCTTTCTTTAGGGTCCACTAAATCATAAAAGAAAAAACATTGTATAAGTAAAAAAATTTGAAAAACAAAAGGAATGGGCTTATGAGGAGCAATGAAACACAATTTCCATTAGATGACTATAAACAGGAACTGTGATCAATGAAGCTCACAAGGAAAGGTGCAGGTTAGGGGACAGCAGGGACCAAGGAGAGATCTGCAAACCTCCCTGAATTCAGAGGCTCCAGACTCAGACACCAAATACACTGCACAGGGACAGCAGGCAGGCCGGAAACCTACAGACTAACCAAAGCACACCTGCAAAACACACCACACAGCCCTCAAATGCTCTGCATTCCCCCTCCTTAAGTAGAACCTAGGAGATTATCTGTCAGACAAAATGTCATCTGCAGAGAACTGGGGCCATCGTTTACCCTGTACTAACAAAGTGGAAAAGTAGGGAAAGAAAGGTTATCAACATAAACTCCCCCTAAAGCTATCAGGTGACAAGTCTTGGCTACAAGGAACTCCAAATCATTTATTTGGTACAAAAGAAGAAAGGTAAGTTTAAAAAAATCAAAATATGAATGAGTAAAGATAGAACACAAAGGTACTTGAGGACAGGTTTATACAAGACACGATGAAACTGAGAAAATACATAGCAAATAAAAATACAGATGCTAAAGAGACCAAAGTGCCAAAATAAGCTGCTTTATGATTCTATCACATCTATACAACCTGTCCAGTGCTATGAAGAAGGGACAATCAGAAAAAGCCCTTAAGCTCAGGGTCACACTCAGACCCTGGAGATGATCCCCTCCAGATGACTCACACCACCAGGCCTAAAGCCTAGGATGTCACAGCCCACAGTGAACCTGAGCCGGCTTGGAGAATGCTTCCGCTCACAAACCACTGGGTCTGCTCCAGGTTTAAGCCTTAAGAATGTCCAGCAATTTAAGCTGGGCATTGGTGGATATCTGAGTTCGAGGCCAGCCTGATCTACAGAGTGAGCTGCCAAACGGCCAGGGCTACTCAGAGAAACCCTGTTGTGGAAAATAAAATGCCCAGCAACTTCACCTCCTGTATTCTTGAAGAGTTCTGACTGACCTCTAAGGAAACGCAGGCCTTATGAAGGGGCCTAGAGGATGATACCATGTACAGAGAAAAAGCCATGTAAAGATGCTGAAGATGCCAATACACGAGTCGGGGTTAGGGGGGAGAAGCCATCCTTGGACACTTGAGAGCTGTTGTCTATGGCCATACTATTTTGAACGTGCCAACACCTGACTGCACATAACAGTCACCAAATGAAACCAACAGACACTACTCAGCTAAGCCTAACTAATCCATCCAATAGCAAGAATTTAGTATTTTAAAGCATTAAGATTTTTTTTGTTTGTTTTAATCTTTTGAGACAGGGTCTCAACTATATAGCTGTGACTGGCTGCAAATTCAAGAGTTTTGCCTGTCTCTACTTCTCAAGTGCCAGGATTAAAGGCGAGTACTACCATCCACCCCCAGCCTGTTTGGGGGGGGGGGGGGGGGGTTCTGAGACTGGGTCTTCATTTGTAGAACAGGTTGGCCTCAAACTCACATTCATCCTGCCTCAGCCTCCTGAGTGCTGAGATTAAAAACATGTGCCACCACATCCAGCTCTAAGCCATTAAGTTCTGAGAAAATGGGGTAAACAGATATATAATAAAAACAAAACTGGGCTAGAGAGATGGCTTAGCGGTTAAGAGCACTGACTGCTCTTCCAGAGGTCCTGAGTTCAATTCCCAGCAACCACATGGTGGCTCACAACCATCTGTAATGGAATCCGATGCCCTCTTCTGGTGTGTCTGAAGACAGTGACAGTGTACTCATTATAAATAAAATAAATAAATCTTTAAAAACAAAACAAAACAAAAACTTTGGGGCTGAAGAGATGGCTCAGTGGTTAAGAGCACTTGCTGCACTTGTAGAAGACTTGGATTTGATTGCTAGCACCCAATGGCATTTCTAGGGAATCCCAGCAGATTTTCTACTATATGCATGTGGTACACATACATGTAGGCAAAACACTCATACAACTGTTTTTAAATCCTTAAAAGTTATTATTGTCCATGTGAAATAGCAAAAAAGTTGACAGAACAGCAAAATTTTAAAAGAAAAAGAGAAAAAGTAAAACGGCTCAGTGGATAAAGGTGCCTGTTGCCACACCTGACCACCTGGGACTCAGACGGTGGAGAGAACCAATTCCTGCAAGTAGTTTTCTGACCCCCATAGAAGTACCACCAATGTGCATACCAACATACACACACATAAATATACAAACAAAAATATAACAACATTAAGAAAAAGAATATATAATAGATGTAAAGACTCAAACTAATAGGTCTAAAATCTAAAAGCAGGCATGATGATACAGCCGTTAACTCTAGCATTCAGAGTATAGAGACAAGAGAACCATCAGCCTCAGCTACGTATGTTTTTTGTGGTCAGTGCCTGAAGTATATGTATATAAGACCTTGTCTCCAAAAAGTAAAAACAAAATTGAAAAGCCCAATTAATAAACTCCAAAACAAACAAAATGGACAAGCAAAGTTAACACACAAAATATATACCAAAATACAAGACTCAAATTTGAAAAGGGATATCCTTACTGAACACCCAGCACAATGAAAGAACACTGTTGCAGTTCATTACACCAAAAAAAACCACAAATTCCCTGAAGCTTCCAAAGAAAAATCATGCATAAGAAAGATTCTGGACAGCATCAGCTTCGGCAACACCATTGGCTAGAAGACAACAGCATAGTATTTGAAATTCTTAGGCAAAAATTTCAGCCTAGATTTATTATTCAATCAAACACTGAGTACAACAGAACACAACAGCAGCTGCTACTGAGGTCCCACAACTCTCACATATGGCACTGCGCACTTCTTTGAGAATACCTGCAGTGCTGCCTCTATCCCCTCTGACTACTCTGTACAAGTAAGCAGTGGTCAGAGACTAGTTGGAAGGAAACAAGAAGCACAATTTGAAACCAGTGTGGGCTTGTTCTAATGCCAACTCTAAACCAGGTTTTTCAAAAGCTAACTCAGAAAATACGCCATTCCTTCACGCTTTGGCGTTTACCTGACAGTGTAATAAACAGAGACAAGCAAGAAAAAGAAAGCCAATAGAGAGGACATGAGACCCGGGAATCAATAGATTCACTTTAGGATAGCAGAGAAGAAAAATCCCGAGGTGACAACTGCACAGGCAGTCCAGAGAACTCACAAAGACTAATGCAGAAGAGCCAGAGACCCCAAAGACAGAGGATCCCAGAAAGAAAACGTGACATTTATAAACTGAGACGTATTACTATAAAAAGGACCCTGAGGAATGAAAGATGGCCCAGGTACAGTAATGCCATGACAGAAAATATAGCTCCCCAAAGTCCTCATGGGAAACTGATCTGTCATGACTAAACAATGCTTTAGAAGCAGTAGGTGGTTAAGTAGGTAGTTTATATAAGAGCTAAATCCTCAATTATTGTAATAAAAAGTCAGTTAACTAACAGCTAATTAGGTAAGTTTAAAACTCATGAGTGATTGCGGAATTGGTGGAAATTTCCATGGCTTAGAGAGAGCTAACTTTGCATTAGATCTTAAGAAGCACAAACAGACTTCTGGACATGGTACCTCAAAGGAAGGTAATTGACTAAACAACCAAACAGTCAATGTAGAAACACAGAAATCAGAAATTTTAACAAAAATCAAAATGGAGGGGTTGGGGAGCAGCGCTCACCTATCACAATAAAATACAAACAACTCCAAGAAATGAAAAGGCTGTGTTAGCACCTAAAGCAAAGCAATTTACTAGGAACAAAAAACTGACTTCCAAATAGGCTGTATAATAATTTTAAATTATCCTAGTTTAACTTTCAAGTAAGACAGTTGATTTCAGCTCTTCAACACTAGAGAATGTTTACTTTACCTGACCCGTGGGTAGTGGTTGATCTAGCATCTCAACATCCAGGTGCTTAGGAAGGTTATATAATCTGCAGAGGTCACATATCAACCACTTCAATTGCTGACGGAGCTACAAAACACATTTCAGTAAATAAGCATTATGTTAAAGAGCCCTTAGACGACATTGAATATTGCTACAACTACTGTTAATCAATCCAGAAGGAAAGGAAAACATGTGCTCCTGCTCACCTGCAGCCTAGGGATGGGATAACAGTCTCTGATACATGTTAGAGCTGCTGGTACAAGACAATCACTACTTTAAACAAGTTACTACAGCTTAGTATGTCCTTACAACATGGTATCTAGCAGGTAACACCAACAAAAAGGCACAGAAGGAAGGTTCAGACATTGCCTAGTGTCTAGTTGCTAACTAATCTTAGACTTGCAGCTTTAGACAACAGAACATATATGTAAGACTACAAAGAACTAAAGAAAGTGTTGCATATGGATTATAAAATTACATTTGCAACAGTTAGATTTGTTTAAAACTATAAGGCAATTGTGACCTAGTAGACTCAGCCTGGAATAAATAACCTTGTATACCTTAAACCATGACATTAGTCTCTGCCATCTGCAAAATGGAAATGAAGGCTGTCTCATGAGTAAATTAAAATTAAGCCTCTCCAAAAGAAAAGAAAAAAAAATCATTAGCAAAACTGCTATATTAGAATAGCTCTTTTAAATTTTCATTTTAAACTTCTGCAGGTATATGACTTTAAGGAAGTAAACAAGGAAAACTGTACAAACATACTTTTCATTATTTAGGGTTTGTCCTCAACATAAAAGATAAGCAATACTTAAGACTCAGATGGGAGCTGATAAGGCAACTTACTTCACTGGGCAGGAACAGTTAGCTCAGTGTCTCTGATCAAGAAAAGACATGAAGAAGAAGCAGGTTTATGGAGGACTAAGAAAACAGGAACAGGATTAGATTGGGTTAAACCCAGCAAAGAACAAGCCTTTCCAAAGTGGATGAAGGACCAAGTGGACATGAGGAAGGCTAAGCACTAAATTAGATCAAACAAACGTCCTCATGCTCAAAGGAAAGCAAAAAGCCCCCCACTGTGGATGTGTGTAGGTATATCATGAGATGAGACAGGGTGACCAGGACACAGCCCTGATGTCCGACCCTCTGCAGGAGTGCTGTAGGTGAGAGCAGTCGATGGCTCCATACCAAGCAACAGGAAAAACAGATAGTATATTTTCCAGTTAAGTTTAACTTTTAACACTCCCCTCCTCGTCAGGGACTGTAGAAGAAACTAAGATCACAGGGAGGGTCTACACTATTTAGAAGGTAAATGGACAAGTCTTTGATACTTACTAGAGTTTATAGTTTGGGGAACAGAAGTATAAAAAAGAACATTTAAGTTCCCAGGGCTAGGCACAGTGACCAGTATCATCGTTTCATTTTCACAGAGAGAACTAGTGAGGGAAAACATGATGGAGACAACTGTAAACTGGCATGCACATCCCATGGCACAGCTAGGCAAGATCCCCTAGATAGAGAGGATCAACAACATGAGGGTATGGGTTTCAAACTCTCAAGATACATTTTGGCTAGAGATATAGATTTAGGAATCTCTGCAATAAATAAAGTATGACTTAAGTAATGAGAGTAAAAGAGCTTGCCCCAAGAAAATACAGAATAAAAAGATAATAAAAAGACATACCAAGGAAGAGCATCTCAGAGGAGATCAAGACGAGATAGTAAGAGAACCAGGGAATGGTGGTCTCATAGAGGTCCCCACTAGATTACCAATTAGCCCAGGACAGACACACCTTGGCTTTGAATACACATCACTTATCACAGAGCTTCAGAGAAGCCAATCGATACTTTCTGTGTTCTGTTAAGAGCTTCCTACATTTACGGGAAGGAAAAATGCAAGCACAGCTGAGCCATCACTAATATGTATAATACTGTATACAGAATAGGGCAGATTAAACAATATTCTATGCCTTGTTTTTTACTTATATCTTGCAATGTCCTATGTGTACTATGGGAAAAAGCTGGCTGCATTTTTTTTTTTTTACTACATTGGAGTATTCAACCATACATTATTACATTTTAAAAAGTTTAACCAGCTCTTTATTGGTGGGCATTAAGTAATACATGTTGATGGAACAATATTTCATCCATGGAAAAATTCTTTTGAGTACTAAAAAGGAGCCACTGGACGGGACAGCTAAGAAATCTCCATACAACAGCAAATTCTCTACTATAGTAAGTAAACTAAAAAGTCAAAATAAAACAAGGTTATTAAAAACCAGGTTATGAGAAATTGGCAGAGGCTATCTATAAGAGTGAAAACATGTCTTTCTTTCATGTAAATGTACTTACTTTCCACAATTAGGTCCAATGTAAGTCCTATTCCATTTAACTTGACACAGGTATTTTTGCTTTTTGGTTTTTTTTTTCATAGTATCAGGGATTATGCCTAGGGCCCTGCACAAGGTGGGGGAGCATTCTCCCACTGAGTTATAGTTTCAATCATCTCTTCACTTCTGAGACAGGACCTCAATCTGTTGACCAGACTGGCCTTGACTGTACACTCTCCATGCCTTAACTCCAAAGTAGCTGGGATTCTAGTTCGGTGACAGCAGGCCTAACTCATAAGCAACTGAAGGAGGAACAGCTAGAGGGCTATGTCTGCCTTTCTTTCCTATTACCAGTTTGCTGGAGATGAAACATACACCTGCCTGGCTTTTAATTACCTCCTACTTTCATGGCTCTTAAGACCTGGACTCTTTTACAAACTTTTGAAACTTACATTCCTCATTGTTTAAGAATGTTTTACACTTATGGAGGCTGGGTGAGCGGGAGATGACATGTGCCATGCATGACACAGTGTGGCACTCAGAGGACAACTGTAGGAGGTAGTTTTCTTCTTCTATTATGTGGGTCCTGAAGATCAAACTGGGTCATCAATCTTGCAGGCAACTGCCTTCATCTGCTGAGCCATTCAACAGGCCCTGTGTTCTTAATTCTAAGAACATGTTTAAACCATCTATAATTTATTTTGACAAGACAAACAGTTAAAAAGTCTAACTTCCCTAAATGGTCAGTTCTAAAATTATCTATAGAAAGATTCTTTCTTCTTGGGTTAAAACACCAGCTTTACTTATTCTAAGTTGTCATTTGCATGGCTGTTTATAAATTTCTATTGCCTGTTGGTCTAGTTCCAATAGTTAATGTTTTATTTCATTTACTAACTGTTTGGGCAAATTTTTTACCTTTTTAAACTTTTGTATTTTATTATTTATTCTTGAGTCATTCTGACAATACCAGAAACAAATATGTTGGTTTCTAGGCATGGTGACCCAGCCTATAATCTCAATACTGGAAAGGCTAAGGCGAGAAGCCTGCAAGTTCCAGGACAGCCTGAACTACACAGCAAGATCCTGTCTTTAAAAGCCAAAATAGATAAGTCATTTTCAGAGGCACTGAATTAGATTTATAAATATTAGGACATGGAGTGTCCTAATATGGACATGGAGTGGTATTTGTAACATCTCAGACATCTGTCTGTCCATAGTACCTAAGACTTTATATTCTGTGGGGCAAAATTTTGTTGTTTTCTTCATATAAGTCTCCCATATTTAAATTTATTCGTAGGTGTTTAATTTGTTGCAATCATCAATAAAATATCATTGTATTTTCTATTTGGTAATAAGCAGCATTTGGGGTACTATATAGATCTTTATAAAATATACTTCAACAAATCAATTGTTTTTCTCCAGCTTGTTCCTTTGCAGTTTATAGGAGTTTAAGAGGAGTATTTTTTAAAAACCATGACATCTACAAAGAACAATTATTTTCCATAAGGATTTAATAACAAGGAAAAATATAGTAAGTTCAAAAGGGATGTAAGACTACACACTATGACCCCAACTATTTAAAAACATATGAAACATTATGTATTTTGCTAACAAAGAAAAAACTGCAGAAAATATCCATTATGTCAATAGTGGTTATATTAGGTAGAAAATTATTGGAAAGTTAAATATCCTCTTTTTGTTTATCTACAAATTACTAGTTTTCTTACGATGGATACTTAGACATTTACAATCAAAGAATACAACATTTTAATATTTAAAAAAAAAAAACAAAATGAAAGGATACTTTTTACAAGATTTTTATTTTTTAACTGTGTGTAGTTTGTACACTGATTATATAGTGCCTATGGGGAACAGAGACATCAGACCCCCAGAGCTAGGGTTACAGACGCTTGTAAGCTGTTGCAACACCGGTGCTGAGAACGGACCTCAGGTCCTCTGTAAAAGCAGTGAGTGTTCTAAACTCATGTGCCATCTCTCCAGCCTGGAAAGATACATCTCTTTACACAGCAGACCCCTTTAACACAGAGATAAACACTGTTTTCCAGGGTTAATCAAGGACCGCATATACTAACTGGAAGTAAACAATGTCTATAGCTATTTAACATGGAGCCCATTATCACTGGTTCTACTTTACTAGTTACTATTCATCTCTTAGTGTGCAATGTCTTAAAGAAAACATGTTTAGAATTCAGAGCTACCCACAGATCTAGGCTTCTACTGGGAGTCTTAGAATGTGTGCACAGGGGGACGACTATGGATCAAAAACAAATCAACAAACAAACCTTTTCTCAATAAATTTGGCTTTTACTTCAGACTTGTGGGCCCTTGACCAGCTAAGGAATTCCCTAACACAAACACTGACGCTAGGCTGGATGGATGGAGTGGTTAAAAGTACTGACTGCTCTTCCAGAGGTCCTGAGTTCAATTCCCAGCAACCACATGGTAGCTCACAACCATCTGTAATGGAATCCGATGCCCTCTTCTGGTGTGTCTGAAGACAGCTACAGTGTACTCACATACATAAAATAAATAGACATTTTTAAAAAAATGTTAAAAAAAAAATCCTGATGCTATCTATCCTATGTCACCTCCCTTAACACCTACACGGGCCTTCCTTTCCCCTTTGTCCTTTCTCGCCTCACCTAACAGTCTATCAAAAATGTTTGCTTTGTTTAATGGTTAGGATGAAGGAAAAAAAAGAGAACCTCAATTCCTCATGTAAATAGAGTGTACATGTAGAAAAAGGGATTTGGACTTCAAAAGGTCTCTAACCTTGCCAAAATTGTCATTATTAAACATGCTGTAACAACTTGTATTACGATCTAAGAAGTGATGGAAAACTATCAGGAAAAGGAAATAAATGGAGTAAATTTTAGTATGATAAATTTTTTATCATATTACTGTTTAATATTTAATTTTTCTGCATAAGACCATCAGAAGCAAAAAGGAAAGTCTGGTTCATCTCCTTACCGAACTGTTGTTCTTAGTATCTTCTAAGCGTTCCAGAACTGATGTCAGATTTGGGTCATCAGAGTCCACAAACCATATTGGTGAAGAAGATGGGTAAGATTCCTGTAACAGAGATAGCTAGGTGAAACATATTTACAAATAGACCAACCCAGCGATGCAATTGAAACCGTACCACTAAGGGGCAGGTGATTATGATCTACATAAAGTTTATCAAAGGGAGAAAGGCGACACTGAAATTCATGTGGAGAGGGGCCAGATTCCTCTGTGGAATTTAAAACTTAAAATTGCTAAGTTTAACAACTTAATCTTGCGTAGTCCATGTTATACAATCTTTAAGTTTAAAAGCAGACAGCAGAACTTTAGCCAATGAGCAAAATAATTAAAACCAAAGATACCTTAAGATTTGCTTTTATCTAAGGGGAGGAAATATATTCAAGTGCCACTGGAGACTTGCAAACATGTCTATCATGACCTCAAGTTTCTAGCTTTTACCTTTTCTTCAGAGCTTTAAAATATGGAATCATGATCTCTCAAAGTGAAAAGGTAAATTAAAAAGAAAATCCCAACTTTAAAATTCAGTCTACAGATTTTGAACAGTACCTTTGCCTTTTAATAATGCTACATTTCTAACTAGATACCTACTTCTGAATTATAAAACTAATCCAAGGAACACATCTCCAAATCTTCACATATGCTAAACACTACTTTTCAAGACCCTCTACTCATAGCGTTCTGGCCTTCAATGTAAAATAATTATAGAAGCTTCCTCAAGGTTTTCTTTTTCCTTCACCTGTATAAAATTTACTACATTGAGCCAGGCTTGGGGGTGACCATCTCAAAGGCTGGGTAGGAAGCCCGTGTGTGAGCTTGAGGCCAGCCTAGGACATAAAGTCCCTATCTCAAAAAGTAGGCTGTATGTAAGTGGGCTGGAGAGATGGATCAGTGGTTAAGAACATGTACTGTTTCACCATAGCACCCATGTCAGCTGGCTTACAACTGCCTGTAACTCCAGCCATAGGGGATATGGCACCTCCAGCCCTGCACTCATTGTGTTTAATACCCCCAACACACACACACACACACACACACACACACACACACACACACACTCGCACACATACATACAAACAGATAAATAATATCTATGGGGGACCAATCCATCTGTTTTTCCATCCCTTCTTAGACTGTAACAATGAATGTAGTTTATTTCTTTGTTGTGTTTTTCTTTTGTTTTTTGAGACATGGTCTCAATATGTAGATAATTTGCACATTCTCCTCCCTCAGCCTCCTAAGTGCTTCAGAATATAATTTCAAAGAAAACAGACACATTAAATAAGATTACCTTCATTTGATCTTGCCTAATCATTTTCTTAATGGTGACAGCTTCTTCTACCTGCTTTGTTCTGGGGAATCTGAGGACCAAACATAAGGCCATGCCCAGGAGCCTGCTCTACCACTGCACTACATCAGAAACCCTTAAAGCCTGCTTTGTAAATGTAACAGGTGTTAGAAGCAGAGTAACAGCAGCACAGGGCTGCCACAATCCTTATTCGGATTTCACCTGCCACAGAAATGGGCTTCTGAGTTAGTCTTTCTCCTAATACAGATGTTTACAACATTTATTTGAAGACATTATCAATGGTATTCTCAAACATTCTACCAGAAAACCTCTAAATTGGCCCCTGTTAATTCTCATGTCTTAGTATCACACCCTTGTAAAAATCCCTTTCCTTGGACTTAGCCACTCCTAAATGCAGCAAAGGTACCAACACCACTTCTGAAATCAAGTTACAAAAAAGTTAACATCTGTCTTGCTTATCTCCTGGTCTTGCAATTAATCCTGGTAATGAAAATCAGCAGCAGCCACCTATGGAGAGCTCTGCAAGGCAAGAAAGAAGTTTAAAAAGAACTCTAAAAATTAAACCAAGGTCCTCAGATTAGGCCAACATCCTCTGAGAAGGATCCTGCCAACAACTATGAGAGACCTTGGAGGTCGATCTCTCCCTTTCTAGCCTTCTGACCACTGCAGCCTCCACTAACACTTTACTGCACTGGGATAGACCATAGGTCAGGGAAACCAAGGTAAGTAAGTAATACACAGACTCTGATCCACAGAAACCAAGAGTAGCATTTGTTCTTAAGGGTTCTAAATTTAGGAGGCTGAAGCCACGGCTCAGTGGGTAAGGAGTACTCCTTTGCATCGGAGCAGGTTCAGTTCCCAGCACACACATGGCAGCTCACCACCAGCTGTAACTCCAGTTCCAGGGAACCCAACAACTTCTGGCTTCTGTAGGCTCCTGCACACAAATGGTACACATAACTCATGCAAGCAAACACATATTCATTTTTTTTTTAAGTTCTAATGGCTTAGCAGTAAAGAATTGATTGCTGTTATAGGGAACTGGGATTTGGTGCTCACAAATACCTATAACTCCAGTTCTAGAGGATTTGATGCCCTCTTCTGACCTTTGCAGGCACTGCACACATGTGTGCACAGACATACATGCAATCAAAACACCTATACACATAAGATAAATTAAGTAAAATAATTAAGTTTCTAAATTTGTTACAGAGAAATACATTATCTATTGCTAGTCAAACACGATAGAACTACAATACCCTATCATACAAAGTACTACTGAGAAATGCTACTAATACGTATCTTTAAAAACCACAAGTGTGTGTGTGTGTGTGTGTGTGTGTGTGTGTGTATGTGTGTGTGTGTGTATGTGTGTATAAGTGAGTTAATATTAAGGAAGCATTACATGCTCCTTCCTCACTAACAGGCATTATTTTTGTGTTCCTTTATTCTGATTTTTACTAGGAACCTGGGAAAAGACATTATTGGTAGATACTAGCTGCTGAATATATTTAAGTAGTAGAAAATTGCACTACACAAACAGTTTTGAAGAACAATGTTCTTTAATGCTATATATAACCTCATTTTATACATATATGGTCTCTCTCTCTCTCTCTCTCTCTCTCTCTCACACACACACACACACACACACACACACACACACACACACACCAGAACTAACAGCACAGAAACTGAAATTTGTAAAAAAACATTCTACCAAATCAGTAGTGGTGTCCATGTACCTGTCCAACACGGGCTGGTTTATCTTTGTATTCTCATTTCTTTCTTAATGACTCCAAATCTCTTCACCAGCTAAAAGGTAAAGCGTCTTCAAAATTAACCCCATTCTTAAATAAAGACACTTAGTAGGGTATCTTCATCTTCACATTCTTCATCCTAGCTTAGGAACTTATCGTCTGGGCTTTGCATTTTCTTTAGCTTTTAAAAAATAAAAATAGATCTATCTAGAAGCTCATTGTACAGATTAGTGTTTATCTAGTAAATGTCTGCATAAAGAAATATATGAGCTATTAATGTGGAATGAAATGCCTTGCACCATGTTAAGAGAAATTTAGGGAAAGGAAATAAGTTACCCCTGAGATCTGGATGTATTTTAAATCCTGTACATGAAAAGGCAGGATAAGCAGCAAGTCTAAGCACTCATTTCAATGTTTCTCAAAGGCCTTGCACCCCTCAGTACAAGAAGACTAAAATGTCAATGATTTTTTTCACTCTACTTAATTCTCTTAATTCTACTTAATTACTCTACCTGAAAGTGCTGCTACCTTCCCACAAGTGAAGGTCTTAACAGTGGTCTGCTGGAATCTTGTCCTGCTAGTGTTTGAATGGACAAAGCTGTGAAAAGAAATTAAGCTTTCCTTCAAAATGCTGGTGATGTGCTGTCCCTTACACCTCTTAAGCCTTTTTACTACTATAGTCATGACGCAGAGAGCACACACAAGCCCCTACAGCACACTTGAGAGTAGGTGTGTGAGTCACCTGTGAAATGAACTGACATGAACAGACATTTTTACTTGAAAGGATGACTGCAATGCTTATTCCAACTTGAGTTTCTGGAAGATGTTTTCTCAAAAATAAAAGACTGTGTGTCATTTTCAAAACAAAGGTTAGTACATTTCACCAATAATAAAAGTCAAACTTTAGAGAAAACCATCAAACTTTAAAACACTGGTACCCACCAGTGTGAGCCTGTAGCTTCAGAAAGTATTCTGATGAGACTGGTGGCAAGATTGTATTTTGATGCTGGATAGTGAAACTTACCAATGTTTAGAAAATATATCAACCAAATATTTTCCCAATGATCAAGGCGTGAATGCTGTAATATCGTGCAAGAAAAAGATCAACTTTTTGTAAAGTATCTCTCTCTCACACACACTCACTCAAAAATATTCACAAGCTGGGAAACAGCTCAGTGGTAAGAACACTTGCCTACCATGCTTGAGGCCCTAGGTTCAGTTCCCAGCACTAAAGGGCATGGAGAGCCCAATTATCTAAAGTGGCTATTGCTATTAAAATATTTTTTCAACCAGATAGTAGGTTTTGTTCACATTACTTCAAGTAAAGCATCAAAGAACTAGGCTGAAGGGATGGCTCTGAGATTAAGAACATGACTACTGAGGTTAAGAACATGACTACTCTTGCAGAAGCCCTGGGTTCAATTCCCTGAACCCACATGGTGGTTCATAACTACCTCCAACTCCAGTTCCAGCAAATATAATACCCTCTCTTCCGGCCTCCACAAGCACCAGGCATGCACATGGTGCACAGACATACATAACAGACAAAACACACACATAAAATACAATTTAAAATATATGTTTTTATAATCCATATAATATAAAAATAATTTTTAAATATATTTAATATATATGATAATATATAAATATATTTAAATATATATTTTAAAGTGCAGAAGTAAATGACAGAAGTATCAAAAAAACTTGCGGGGGCTGAAGAGATGGCTCAGTGGTTAAAAGCACTAACTGCTCTTCCGATGGTCTCAAGTTCAAATCCCAGCAACCACATGGTGGCTCACAACCATCTGTAATGAGATCTGATGCCCTCTTCTGGTGTGTCTGAAGACAGCTACAGTGTACTTACATATAATAATAAATAAATCTTTGGGCCAGAGCAAGCAGAGCCAGAGCGAACAAAAAGAGAGCCACAGTGTAGTTTAAGTCCTGACTCCAAAAATATTGAGAACAGCTATTTCCAACTCTCTCCTGCCAAATCCCCTAGCCTTTCCTCCTTTTCTCCATTCTCCATTAAGCTACATGCTCCATTGGGGCTGGTTTTGATACCTCCCTCCCTTGATAAAAGCCTGACCAAGAACTGTGATGAAACACCATGACCAAAAGCAACTTGGGGAGGAAGGGTTTATATGGATCACACATCCTGAGTCACAGTCCACTGAAGGACGCCAAGACAGGAACTCAAACAGGACAAGAATGTGGGAGCAGGAGCTGATGTAGAGGATATGGAGGGATCTGCTTCCTTACAGGACCACCAGCCCAGGATGGCAAGACCCACAGTGGGCTGGGCCCTTCCCAATCAGTCACTAAGAAGATGCCCTACAGGCTTGCCTACAGCCCGATTTTACGTTGGCATTTGCTCAATTGAGGTTCCCTCCTCAGATGACTCTACCACGTGTCAAGCTAACATGAAACTAGCCAGAACACCTTCTAACCATTCCTGATGATGAGCTGTCAGGTGGGGGAAGCCACAAAGATCTGGGTCTCCTCTCTGACTGTCTTGTTGTGGGACAATTGGGGTCACAGGTATGATTCTGGCTAGTGTGGAGTAATCAGCATTCACCTTGACCCTAACTGAGAGAACTCATGAGGTCAAATTTCTGCTCAGAGGGCTGTAGATAACTTAGATAACTATACCTCCTGCCATTACTGTGGTGATGCTCATTCATTACACAATGCTAACATTTTTACTCATCTGATAAAACTGGAAGCTGAAAGGAAAAGTTTCTATGTAGTACAATATAATGTGTTCTACCTTCAGAAACCAAATAGCATCAAGAATTAAAAGCAACCACATCTAGGAAAATTTCCAAGGACATTTCCTATGTGCGATAGGATTCCATCTACTGACGCTCAGAGTGCTACTTAAGGTAGGAAAATAGACACAACAGCCACCTGCACTGCCACTATTAGGAGACAGGACTCACTAGATGGATTTATTATATCACAGAAGAGTAAACAACTGCAGACACTGGGGAAGGACCTCGAGATACAGATTCATAACACTGCTAAGTGAGAAGAATGTGACAAAATAATCCCACTTATCATTTTTCAAAATAGTAGCCAGATGTGATAGCATATGACTTTAACCCCAAATTCAAGAGGCAGAGGAAGACTATCAACTTAAGACCAGCCTGGTCTACACAGAGTTCCAGGGCTGCATAGAAAGATCCTGACCCGAAAAACAAAAACAAAAGCATAAAATATAGGGAAACGATGACCAGAAAGATACTAAACCAACATTTATGGCAGTGAGCAGTAGAATTAAGGGAGGTTTAGGTTTCGATTGCTTCTCTGGTTTCTAAATTTCTTGCAACAATGTTTTGTTTTCCATATTACAAAGTGCCTACCACCACCACTGGAATAAACTTTCAACACAAACTCTGCATCATGCTCTAAAAGTTGTTTAAATATCCAAGGTAGAGAACAAATTACATCTACCCAGAACATCCTTCTAAATGAATTGAGGCAGATAAAATAATGAAATTGATCTGAATCAAGTAGGTTGCAAATTCCCCTGAATGATTTCAATAGTTCTGATTAGCCATTGATTTTCATAATTATCTTTAGAAGTTATTAGAGACCACTATTACAAAAGCCTTGGGATAGCCTTGTTTCTCTCCTGTTATGTTTTATATTCGGCATTCTGTCTCTACCCACTCCCTCAGTTACCTGACACTTACCTGATACTCCCCCTTCCCAGTTCTAAGTTTAACATCCCCACCCTGCAGACATCACCAAAAACTAAGGTATACCATCATTCATAAAAAGGAAACCCAAGCTTCTTCATAATCCCATTTCTCTCAAAAAAAAAAAAAAAAAAAAGTAGTGCATTAAAATGGAGATGGAGAAGAACAGCGAACACGAAGAACCTGACCCTGTATTATTAGCTGGTCAAATAAATGAAAACACTGAGTCTTTCTGATCTGAAAGTACCATTTAGGAGAGTAACACAAGTGCTGATATTTCCAACAGCTTCTCCATGAATTCAATTTGGAAAGGTAATCTGTCACGGGAGAATAAGCTAAACAAAGGTTCTTAGGCTCTAAAGCCATTTTGTTCATTATTTCCTTTGTAAAACTTTGGCTGAATGACTTTGTATCAGTATATAGACTAGAAAAAACAAATCATGAAGTTAACAGTATTGCCTTATTTGCCATGAAAAGATGTTTCAAAGCAAATAATTTATTTCCTTCCTTTGTAGCTGGGTCTTGCATACTAAGCAAGGTGGAGTACTCTACCACTGAACTATCCAGCTCAAAGTATTTTTAAAGTAAAGGTTATCACTTTCCCATTTGTACTTTATAGTACAATACTGTTGACAAGAAGCTTTCTAATAACATTCCAGGGCAAAAGGGGACTGTTTTATGGAGAAACAATAAAAGAAATTATTTAAGATCCTAAATATTAAGTAATGCTTAAAACTCTCCCTCCCAGATTCAGTGCTAATATTTGTTAATTTAGTAGCTTGCTGTTGAGGGAGGTGTCTTTAGTAATAAAGAATAGAAATTAGCTAAACAAAAAGTAATTTCATCAAAACTAACCTGACAATCATTAAGAAATAATTTATGTATACAAGTAACAAAGAATAAGAAGGTTCAGTTTAATACCAATTTATACTTCCTGTGGGAATTTGTGGGTTTTTTGTTTTTTGTTTTTTACTCTAAAACAGCAACTTAGGACCAAGAGTTCCCTGATGTTCCTGGGTATGTGGTAGAGTACACAGAGAAGGGAGACTGGAGGATCAGGAGTTTCATTTACAAAGCAAGTTTAAGGCCAGTCTGAACTATAATACATGAGACCCTCAAAAAAGAAAAGGGAGAGGACTCGGAGATGGACAGCTCAGTTGGTAAAGTTTGCAAGGAAAGCATGAGAGCCTGGATTTGAGTCTCAGAATGCACAAAAATCCACTGTAGTGGTACGTTCATATAGTACCAGTGCTGGGGAGCAGCAACTAGCCAGCTACCAAGGCCAATTATCTGACCTTACAGTAGTGAAAAAAAAAAACCCTTTTAAAAAAAAAAAAAAAAAAAAAAGGTAGAAGACCAGGAGAATGGCTCAGCAGGTAGAACTGTTTGTCATGCATGTCCAACCACCTGAGTTTAGACCTCCAAAACTCAAGTAAGCACATTGTCTATATAACCCAAGCCCAGTATTCCTCTGGCAAAATGGGAGGTAGAAACAGGAGAATATGCCTGAGGCTGGCCAGCTACCCTGGTGCACCTATTGCAGCAGCAAAATGAGACCTTGCCTCAAAAAAGGCAGAAGACAAGAACAGTGGAAACTGTTCTCTGACCCATACACACACCATTGCTGATGCCTAACCATACGATGAACATGTACGCACACCAACATAAAAATAAATAAAAAATTTAAAAACATAAGGTATACAACTCCTAAGTATAAACACTCAAGGTTGGCCTCTGGCCTTATACACACAGGTATGTGGGTACACACAAGCACACATGCAGAGAGAGAGAGAGAGAGAGACAGAGAAAGAACAAGGAGCGGGGAGATGGCTCAGACTATAAAGTGCTTACTACACAAGCCTGACAACCTGAGCCTGTTTTTCAGAATCCATGTTTTAAAGAGAAGGAAAGGCAGGCATGGTGGCACACTCTATTAAGCCAAGCACCACGGAGGAAATGGCAGGTAGATGCCTGGACCCACTGGCTAGCCACCTAACCTAACTGATGAGCCCCAGGCCAATGAAACACCTCTTCAAAGGAAAAAGAAGTAGATGGCTCCCGAAAAAGACCACCCAAAGCTGACTTCTGACCTCTACCTGTACCCACAAACACATGTATCCGCATGAACACGCGCACACACACTCTCTCTCTAAAATTCCAACAAGTCTATACAAGAAGGAATGGAGCCAGACACGGTGGACTGTGATCCCAGCACTCTGAAGATAGTTATGAAGTTTCAGGGCCAGCTCGGTTTGCATAGTAAGTTTTAAGACAGCCAAGACAATCAGAGAGATCCTATCTCAACATCCCTTTACCCCTCCCCCCAAAAGGAGTAATGGAACTGCCAGCTTAAGTACTTTTAAATGAGTAAAAGAAAGCCACATATTAGTTCTCAAAATGGCCAAACTGGTTATTAAAATAAGCTGCTTTGCTTTGGAGTGTGATTATAACAACTGGATGTTAATGAGGACTGGCAACCAGGCCTGTTTACTGAAATGGAAAAAGCAATACATAAGTTTCTATAACAGATAATCTTTCATGAGTCCACAGAAAACAAGAAATAAAGACCCCATGAGGTTCATATTCAAGAGTAGGACAAATTTATAAAACAGGATGGAAAAAAAAAACCAAAACAGTCCAATTTCCCTGGCCTAGGAAGGAGAACACTTGTATTGTAGTGTTACCTCTGCCAAACTACAGATTTCCTACCAAATCTTCAGTGACCTTTTAAGCATTTCTTTACTGCCCATGATACTTCCTGAGAAATTCTTACCAGCTATCTTTCAAGGTAGGGAAAAACTCCCTTCTAATATAACTAACAGTGCCCATATAGTCAATAGAACAAGTATGAGCAGAAAAAAAAAAAAAATACAAGGCACAAAATTATAATTATACAATATCCTGCCACCATTAAAACTAACTTAGAAAAAAGAGAATTAAGAGTGAACATGGAAAAAAAAAAAAAAAGCAGAAATCATGAGAGCTAAAAGGAGGAAGGGGAAATGTTACTGTGCACTGCACATGACCCAGAAAGTCTCAAGGGGCACTCAACCATGGAAAAGGCAGGCTGGGACAGGGCAAAGGCGAGAGAGGCAGGAGCTCATTCCACGGAGGAAGAACAGCTGATAAAGGTTAGGTAGAAAAGTGGGCACAGTGTCCTCAGAGGATTATTCAGAAACTGGTACACAGGTATGATGCCATTCAGATGCTTGTTGGTAGCTTGGTAACCTGGGGTACAGAGTGCTCAATAAATACTGCTGTGTAAGGAGCAGAAGTTAAAGAATGGGTCAAGCCCATTATACTAACAAATCACGAACCTAGTAGACAAGGTACTTGTATTTGAATTCCAACATTTTTCCCTTGCTATTTCCCTTCTGAGCAAATTACACCTATATTAGCAGGCCCTATACATTATCAAAACATATTTTAAAAGTATACCTTTTATATTCACATACTGAAATCTTTATAGAAAAAAAAAAAAAACCTGTATGTCTGGACTACACTTCAAATTAATCCAGTAGGCGTATACATGAAATAGGATTGGCCAAAGTTTATCATAGTTGAGCCTGGGTGCACAATGACTCTGTTCAGCTCTGTACATTTGATAGTTCTCCCCTGGAAATCTGTACCTGTCTTCTGAGGATGTCTGGTCGTAGGTCACTAGTAGGTCAACTGTAACAATGTCTATAGCAACATCACTGCACTAGTGCACACCAGGGCATCCTTTCACCAGCTGATCAGTCTTCTCTCACCTAATCCAGATCATCATTAGACTTTCTCTGACCTATTTGTCTCCAAAATGGTTCTCCATGGGATGCTGCTGGCACTTTAGGCCAGATAATTGACATGGCAGACTGCCCGAACATTACAAAACATTAGCATCCCCTGGTAGTCAATGCCAGCACACCAACAGCATCACCCAAACCTTGCTGGAATAACCAAAACCATACATTCACGCATTTTCTAATACCACACCACTGTAAAGAATTGGAGTTCTGAAAGCAGACACTGTTTCTCATCTTACCAACATAAGGGTGTGGCTCCCTGGTCTACAACTTGAGTATACTGTCATTTAGATCAGTTGTTCCTTTCCTTCCCATTCCTCCAAGTTCTACCTGAATAATAACCCTCCAACTGTCCAGGCCAGTCTACTTATTGTCACTTTATACTGACTACTACTTTCTGCCTTCCATATTTGGAAAGTCTTCATCATTCTACAACCGTGGACTTTTCAAGTCTTAGCATTAACTGTCCACTCCGATGAAATCGTCTTTCTCAAGCGTCAGTGTTTCACTGGGTGGAGTTTCCTGTTTGGAGCACCGTACTTACGCTAGCCTTCCCAAGCTGTACTCACCGGTCTCACTACTCCGAGGCACAGCTTCAGTCCTGTCTTAGGGCCTCTATTGCTGTGATAAAACACATGAACAAAGCAAACTGGGGAAGTGTTGGGGCTGGGGGGCTTCGTAACTGCAGCTTATAACTCTCAGGTCACAACTGCATCACTGAGGTCAGTCAGAGCAGGACTCAGCAGGAACTGAAGCAGAAGTCATGGAGGAGCACTTCTTACTTAGATTTTTTGTTTTTGTTTGTTTGGTTGGTTGGTTTTTTGTTTGGTTTGGTTTTGTTTTGTTGTTGTTTTCCTAGACAGGGTTTCTCTGTGTAGCTCTAGCTGTCCTGGAAACCACTCTGTAGACCAGGCTGGCCTCAGAGACCCTCCTGCCTCTGCAGTGCTGGATTAAAAGCCCACACCCACTACAGAACCAACTACTCAGGGGTAAACCACCCTTCCTCATCATTAATGAAGAAAATGCCCCACAGGCTGGCCTACAGGCCAATCCTGAGGTGGTATTTTCCTCAATTGAGGTTCCCTCTCTTATTACTCTACCTTTGTCAAATTGACAGAAAACTAGTCAACACAGTTCCCTACTCAAAATTAGATACCACCCGGCAGTGGCGGTGCATGCCTTTAATCCCAGCACTTGGGAGGCAGAGGCAGGTGGATTTCTGAGTTCCAGGATAGCCAAGGATACAGAAAAACCCCATCTCTGAAGAAACAAACAAACGAAAAAAAGATGCCCCCCTTTAGACTTCATAGCATCAAAGTAGTTGTCACAGCTGTATAAAACTCTCCATAAAGTCTAAGTTCTCTGAATAGGCACTGGTCTGCCAAGTTCTCAAATACTAGTTCCCACAACAGCTTAACAAGATATTCAGAAAGTGAATTCTCTCCTCACTAAGCAGCAGTTTTTTCTTTTGTCAGACATAGCAGTACCTAATAGTACTAACACTGCTCCCTTCTCCTGTAGAGTTTGGTAACTATGTTAAGGTCAATTATCATAATGTTAAGGCCTTTGCAAACTCCCACCACATTTGGGGTTATCTATTGGCTGACTTAACAGAAGGAATCTTAGCCCTACAAAAACTATCACCTTAACTCCTGTTGTAATAAGGTGTATTCTGCATATGTGATCAATTCCACAATGAATAGCCAGCCTCACAATACACTTCGATAGGAGGTGGGGGGAGAGTTCACCTATAATCTGATATTTTACCAACTGAATGTTTCTAATGAGCTTTCCCCTTAAACAGAAAAGTAACTTTCCACGTGTTTCTCCAGCTTTTTAATACCACCTGATCTTCACGGGTAATTAACTGGAAAGCATCTCCTTTCCCCTCCTGGTAATGTCCAGGCTTCCGCACGGGGCACAGGTGGGACAGCTTGCACACTCACCACACCACCTGCCGCGTGGAAGGTTCCATGAGCTTTTCCAAAACACGTTAGCGCAAAGCCAGGTCAGAGATAAACGATGGTTCACAACATCCCCCGGGGTTGTGTCCTAAACTTTTTCCTTAAATACGTAGGCTTTCAGTGTTCATTTGTCCTCAGAAATCAACACACAAACGAGAACTGGTTGAACAAGCAAGGACGAGGGTTTTGAAACCTGATGGAAAAACGAGTAGCTAACACAAATACTTGAGAGCCTTTCCACCTGGGCGGCTGACAGGAGCCCACGGACGAGCCGCGGGCCCCAGAGCAAGCCGGCTGCGAGCGGCCATGGCGACCTCGGGGCCCGACGGGGGCCGCGAGGGGCCAACAGAGCAAAGCCGGCCCGCGCCGAGCTGCGACGCGCCTCCGCCTCCTCTCGGCCAGGCAGCCCCAGCTCCTGGCGGGGCCCAGGGCCCAGCAGCCAACCGGCCGCGCCCGGGACGCCGGGGGTCTTCGGGGCAGGCGCCCTTTGTCCCGGGACTGCGGCGTCCCCGTCCGCCCCCGCCCGGCCCCGAGGGGCTATGACCCGGCGCCTCACCGTGATGTTGCAGTGGAGTGTGAGCGGCAGCGGCGGCGAATGCGAGCTGCCTGGAGGTGGTGGCGGCGGCGGCGGCGGCACCAGGAACTGGCAGTGCAGCTCGTCCAGCTTCCAGCTGACGATGCGGAATCGCTCGTGGTTCTTGTCGAAGATGGACGCCAGGAACTTCAGCTCGGCCTTGAGCCCTGACACGGACATCTTCCCCTCATCTCCAGCGGGAGGGGTGAGAAAAGGGAGCCGGGGCCGGGAGCCGCCGTCACGGCCGCGACCGCCCCGCGGGGCCGGCCCGGGCCGCGCTCTCGCGGCTCCGCCTCTCCCCACCGCCGCGACCCGCGTCCGAGCGCGGCTGGAAAATGGCGAGGAGCGCGAGGCCTCGGCGGGCGGGCGGGCGGGCGGGCGGGCGGGCGTGCGAGCGTGCGGGAGCCGAGCCGGCTGCTGCCTTTGTAACCGACTCCACCCGCAGGAGGCGGTGGCCCCGCGGCTTAAAAGGGCAACAGCGACGCCGCCCCCACCGCCGCCTGGGAGAGAGCTGCCCCCGCCCCGGCGCGCGCCCGCGAGCTCCGTGCGCGCTCCCGACCGCCCCCTCCTCTCATGACCCAGCCCCCTTCCGCCCCGCGCCCGGGCTCCGCTCCCAGCACCCGCCGCCCGGAGGATTTGGGCCGGCCGCACCGCACGAGGACGGACCTGAACTCCCTGCGCACCTCGGCGCCGCCGGGGCCTCTGGCCAGACACGTGCACGGCCTATCGCGCCGGCCACGTCGGCTCCGGTAGGAAGCGCGCGGGCCCCTGGAGGTAGCTCCTCCGCGTGGTTGTCCGCGGGCCACCCACTCACCTGGCCTGGGCGCGGCCGGGATGAGGAGATGAGGGGTGTGCGCCTAGCAGCTTCACCGCTGTTGCTCTCGCTCTGCGCTGAACCACCCACCACTTTTCTAAGTGTGGCTCCCGAAAGGTCCTTCTCACCAGACGTGTGTTCCCTCCTTCACTCCCATTTCCCGAAGACGATGATGGAGCCTGCCAGCTTCTTCCCATCATCATTTCAATCTTTCCCCGTAAACATTTCTGTGCTTGCGCTAATGCGGATACACTTCATCCTGAGTTTCTGCTGTACTTCCTAGGCTGAACCATGTTTGTTGAAGTTGCAACTCCTCGAATGTGTCAGACTGATCCTTCCTGACCAACTAAGCTAAAGTAACCATGTAGATACTATGTATCTAGGTTAATTTATTGCTTCTTTCTGTTTGTTGCTTGTCTCTGCTTAACACTGAAATCTAATTCAGAACAGCACCCCCAGGATCGAGGGGAGGGAGAGCCTAATGACACCAGTGTCATTTAATAAATTCTTGCTCTTATCTGAATCCCCAGCGCTTAACACAGTTCTGGTCCATCCCAGGTGCGTTCACAAATAACTGAAGGACTACATTGCAGTCTAAAGGAATACCATGTAATTGGGAAGGAAAGTTAATAGTACGTATAGATTTAGTCATGTGTTCCAGAGGCAAGACCAACTTCCTGGACATGACACCTATGTAGTACCCAGGGTTCCTAGCTTAGTCAGGCTCCTGGGCCTGGTTTAGTGCTCTGCTGTTACCATCTTGAAATTCTTTTTTTTATTGTTTTTTGAGACAGGTTTTCACTATGTAGCCCAGGCTGTCCTAAAACTCTCTGTGTAGACCAGTCTGGCCTTGAACTCAAAGAGATCGGACTGTCTCTGCCTCCCTGCCTCCCGAATGTTGGGGTTAGAGGCCTGCACCACCACCGCCAGACTAGAAATTCATTCCTTTGTTTTTGGAAATGGGTTCACTATGTAGTTAGCAGTGGCTGTCCTTGAACTCACTACGTAGACCAGGATGGCCTTAAACTCACAGAGATCCAGCTGCCTCTGCCTCCTGAGTGCTAGGATTAAAGGCATGTACCACTACACCAGGCTTTGAAATTCTTATATTCTATGAGGGACCCTGGTTTTTTCCCTTTACATTGGTCTTGAGGTACCTAGCCTTGCTGCCTAAATGTCTCCTGCTTCTAACCTCCTTAAATTACAACAGAACAACACAGGGAGACATTGTTTGGGTTTTGTTTGCTTGTTTGTTTGTTTCATTTCTGAGGTACCATGTTATGGTGCTTCTTAGCTTTCAGAAGGGGCCCAGATCCCACTGAGAACCCAAGAAAAGTTGCAACTTATCTTTCCAGAAAAATACTTTCAGCAATAAACCTTGTACTTAATGGAGATTTGTGGCTGCAGCACCTCACACCAGGGCTTTGAGCTAGAAGTTAGGTACTGCACGGGTGTGACTGCTGCCTAAGCACAGATGTGACCAGTCATTTCCTTTTTCTCTTTCAGTCCCTGGTACTCAGGATCCTAACAGACATAGCAACTATAAACAAGGATTGGCAACAAAGGGGCCCATTCTGGTCAGAACTAGGTATCACTAACCAGTTTTCACTTGATTATCTCTCATGCTATAAGATGATAAAAAGCTCCCATATTGTGGTTGAACTTGCCTATTATATCTTAGAGATACATACAAGTATTAATCTCACAAGTATTCTGTTGAATGGATCAGAGTGGACCAAGCCCTAACAGGCATAAAAAGATAAGTAGATTATCTGAATTAAAGATGCTTAATCTACCACATAAAAAAAACCCAAAATACTGTCTCCTGGTATATTGTTCTGCAAGTAACAGGTGAGAGGTTGGAATAGCATAAACAATAAGGAATATATTGCTTCATGTCATAAGATATCCAAAAGCAAAACCATCTTCAGAATTGGTTGGCTTGGTGCTTAATAATGTCATAAAAAACTCAGAAAGGAATTTGTCAGGCTGAAAGTAAGCAGATTGTATCTAGACAAAGTATCCAGAGATAGAAAGGATACATTAGCCCATTTCTCCTTGCAAGACTTAGGAACCTTTTCAAGAGCCCTCCCAGTAGACATCTCTCCTGTGTACAGTACAGTCAGGGGCCAGGAGAAAGATCAGGCTGAGATATCATGTGTGACTAGATTTTGGAGCCCTGGCATACCTACCAGGAACTATAGTCTCATCTGGTGAGGGTCACTACTTTTACAATTAGTCTGGCATTTCTACACAAAAAGGATGACTACTGGTTTAAGAAAACAAAATAGCCATCAAGGGGAGGCAATAAACCCAGACTCTAAATCTGGCCTGCCCCTAATTTTTAAAAATTATTGTGTGTGTGTGTGTGTGTGTGTGTGTGTGTGTGTGTGTGTGTGTTCATTGGTGGGGGGTGGGGGGGTCCGCAGAGGTCAACCTCAGGTATCATTCCTCAGAGATGTCCATCTTGCTTTTTGAAATACAGGTCTCACTAGTGTGGGGCTTACACATGGTTCTTCTAGGCTGCCTGTCTGGCCACCAAACCCCAAGGATTCTCCTGTCTCTAACACATGCCCAGATTTTTACATGGGTTCTGGGGATCAAACTAAGGTCTTCATGCTTATGTGACAAGCACTGGCCTATCTCCATAGTCCCCTACCCCTAATTCAGTGGAGTAGTTTATAGCCATCTGTGAGGTTCTTCAGCTCAGTCATTCTGACTGGGGAGAATGAAAGACATAAAAGTAGGAGGATTGTGGAAGGAGAGGAAGAAATCTCAAAATGAGGATGGGGTAATAAAATATGTGTCGTGAAAGTAAAAGGGGGAGAGGGAGGGGACCATGAGAGCTGCGTGGGAGCCAGGAAGGAGCACAAATAGCAAACTATAATGGCACATGGATGAAAATGTCATATTGAGGGCTGAGGAGACAGCTCACTTGATCAGGTGCTCTCCTGGCAAGCATGAGGGACTGAGTTTAATACCTAGAACCCCTAAGAGGAAAACACCAGGGACTGGCCGGCACAGTGGCTTAGCAGGTAAAAGCACCTGCTGGACTTGCAGCCAGACAAATCAAGTTCAGTTCTTGGAACCCATGTCAAACTAGAAAGAGAACCCTGACTTCTCCATCCGCAGCACAGGTGCAGGGGCATGTGCAGATTCCCCTGTCCTGGTTGATTTTGTTTGTTTGCTTGCTTGCTTGCTTTGTCAACTTTATACAAGCTAGAGTCCTTTGAGAAGAGGGAACCTCATTTGAGAAAATACCCCCCACTGAGTTGGCCTGTGGGCAAGTCTGTGGGGCATTTTCTTTACTAATGATTGATGTGGGGCGGTGCCGCCCCTAGGCTGGTGGTCCTAAGTGGTATCAGAAAGCAGGAGGAACAAGCCATGAGGAGCAAGCCAGTAAACAGCACTCTTCCATGGCCTGCGCATCAGTTCTTCCCTCCAGGATTCTGCCTTGACTTCCTTCCCGGATTCCCCTGGGTTATGGGCTAGAAGTTGTAAACTGAAGTAAACCCTTCCCTCCCAAGTTGCTTTTGGTCATAGTGTTTTATCACAGCAGTGGAAAGTTAACCAGGATACTCACCCCCCCAAAAAAATTTTTTTAAAAAATAATTAAAAGCCAAGTGTAGTAGCACGTGCTTGTGACCTCATCACTAGGGGAGTAGGGGCAAGCAAATCTCGGGGGGGGGGGGGGATCCACTGGCCAGCCACAGGCCAGTGAAAGACTTTAAAAAATAGTGGCAACTTTTGATGAACAACACCCAAGTTTGTTTGTTTTTTAATTTTTTCAAACCTTAGTTTTAACGATGATTCTTAAATGCTTTAACCTCCCTTGTAGCCCACCACCCACTAGAGGTAGTGGGAAAGAAAGGATACTGGGGAGGTGGACCTGTTTAGAAAGATTCTTTGGAGCAACTCCCGTCTGTGTTGTCTGGAAATCAGCAGTTCAGTTCACTGGCTAGCAGGCAGTGGCAGCTTGATCCACTCCCAAACACTTCAGGGATACACCAGCAGCCCAATTTGGTAGAGTTGGGATAGCAAACACGAATCAGCAGTGACAGCACTAACTAGCAGAGCCAGCTAGGCCTCAGCCTCAGCCGTGGTCAGCAGGAGGGACCAGGAGGAACATGAGGAGAAGTTCTCAGCTGTGCCTCTCTCAGCGAAGCAAAGATCAGTGAAGACTGGAGACCCACAAGTGTTGCACAGCTAGCTCTATAAGCAAGCCCAGCTCAGTCTCCGTCACTGTCCGTAGAGTCCTATTTATACCCTCCCACATCACCTGCCCTCCATGGGTCTTGCCTCAGCATGTGCGGCTGTCTCAGCTGACATCACTCTGCCAATCAGCCTGCGTCTGCAGAAGCAGCTAGAAACCGAAGCACACCACCAGAAGTTTTTGGTGTGTCTCTCTCTATAGAGTCCTAACAAATGCAACTCAACTATGCAATATAAGGCAGACCAATACATGTGTGTTATTAGCAAAGAATCCTCCATCACATGTCCTTTCACATGCGTGCTTTAGCAGAACATCCTTCCATCCGTGTCTTCTTGAGCTAAGCGTTCCTTCATGAAGCTGCCTTAGTCTTTCGCGTGTGTCCTCTTTAGCTAAATGTTCCTTCACGTATTTGCCCCAGCAAACACCATCCAACGGACTTTCCAAAGAACCCTTAAGTTTCCACTTCAGTTGGCCTCTGGCCTCTGCATGCATCTGGAGAGAGAGAGAGAGAATGCTATGTGAAACAATTACTATGGTGAAACAATTTTTTAAGAGACTTTGGATCAGCCCAAGCCAGTGGTGAGAAAAACTGAAGGAGAGCAAGCAAGCAGCAGTGAGATTAGAAAGTATGCCAATTCTAGGGACATGCCTGTGGCAGAACTGCTGGATCTGAGAGATGATAATAGTCCAGAAAGAGTTTTATTCAGAGTAACACTGAAAAGTCTAGAAGACAGGGCGGGAAGGCAGTGACGCCACACAGCCTAAAGAGATGCTGAATGTGATGTGTTCATGGGGCTCAGGATAGAGACTTTGTATCTCAGGCCTGCAGTTAGTAACATAAGTCAGGGGGAGGAATATTTTTAAAAATTAAAAACTGGGCTTGGTAACATAAAACTATAACCTCAGCCTAGAGAGGCAGATAGAAGGATCTTAGGTTCCTTGGCTAGTCAAGGCAACTGAATCAGTGAGAGACCCTGTCTCAAAAACTAACGTGGAGAGCAATTCAGCAAGACAGCCAATATTGACTTCTGGCCTATACACAGGAGATGTGTGTGTGTGTGTGTGTGTGTGTGTGTATGTGTGTGTGTGTGTGTGTGTGTGTGTACAAAACACACACAAAATATGTATGTATGTGCAGAGAAAAGCACTTTTATTGTAAAAGACAAAACAAGGTTCAGAGTCTTAGAACTAGACATTTCAAACCTTTTGGACCACCCGGTGGAATAACGGAGGGCCTTAGGCAGGCTGTGTACGTACCTGGAAGGATGTACCATCACTTTAATAATAAACATTTCCTGGCAATGACTGTTGAGACTATTTCAATTTTCTATCTGCTTATTTATATTTTCCAAAATATTGGTTTTGAATAGATATGTGTCAGTAGCCTAAATACATAATTTTAAACTAGTCTATACATATTTAAGATAGATGTCAGTCATGGAAGAATTTTGAAAAGAAAATTTAAAGGGCCAGTACATATCTGTTTGGTTTGCTGGGGTTTGAACCCAGGGCCTCATAAGTTGCTAGGCAAGCACTCTGTCACTGTACTACCTCCCAGCCCCAACATTTTATTTTTCTTTGTTTGTTTGTTCATTTGTATTTTAGGTCTCTCACTAAGCCTGAAGCTTGGAGATTGAGCTGGACTGGCTGACCAGCAAAGCTGGGAGATCCTCCCGCATCCCCCTCTGGGGTTATAAGCTTGTACCACTACGTGCATCTTTTTTATGAGACTGCCAGGGATCGAATTTAGGAACTCATGTTTACTCTGTGAGCACTTGACTCGCTGAGCTACTTCCCCAGCTCCTGGTTTGATTTGATCTGTTTTCTAATCACAAAAGGACACTTGAAATAGAAGTGACTCAGAGGTTGAATTACAAACAACTGAACTTCAGACTCCTAGACAAACAGCCAATTGACTGATGCTTCACAAATTTTACCCTGTTTTAGAAAAAATAAAATAAAATCCTTCTCCCCAGTAAGAATCTTGATGCTTTCAGTTTGGCTTACAGGGTCTTCCTCCTCTGAGATCAGATTCAAGTCATCAAGGGGTGTGATTTCCAGGAGAAATTCATGGAAACAAGAGCTTGATTCTGTTTGCAGTTTTCCATAATCAATGAATGCATTATAGGATTCTGAATAGCCTGAGATCAATAGATTATCTCCCTGGTTACATTTAGGTCTCAATTTACAAGGTATGAAAAATTAAATAGTGACGAGCACAGTCCTTCAGACCTCATGACCAAGGGCAGACAACCTAGCCCACTCAGGGTGGAGGCTTCTTTCCCAGTTACAAACATGCTCCAGCTAAAAGCCTGGAGCTCCACTCAGAGGGTAAAACAAAATCTGCTCGTGGCAGAAAACCAGAATGGCACTGAGCTGGCTTCTGGGGTTACTCTCCCGGGAACATATGGCCAGTCACATTCTCTGATACTTGGTTTCTTTGTGTGTCAAGAGGTCTTGGACAGAGTTCCTATTTTCCACCATCCAGACATGCTTAGTTCCAAGAACGTACGTGTGAAGAAGCTTGCTAGCCCAGAGGGTTGGAAGGGTCAAGGAGCCCATAGGTGTGAGAGCAGAGCAAACATAAGTACCACAATGAACCGGGGAGAGAGGGAATGCAGAGAAGTCAGTAGTGCTTCTTGGCGTGGAATGGAGAAGGGCAAGGAGAAATACTTTGTCTTGGTTGAAGAACTGACTTTCTAAATGCAACAGTTATGTGGTTTAGTTTCCCTCTGGATTTCAAAGGATCCCAGATTTGGTCTTAGATGGCACTGTCCCAGAAGTAAGCCATTGAACAAGGATTCCAAATACAAGTATTTTATATTGGGGTTGATCTCAGGAAGGAGGAAGAAAGGCAACTGGAGTTTGGTCTCTCTGATAAATCTGGGAACATTCTAGAATGCCTCAGGATCTCAACCATGCAAGAGAAATCTGAACTGTAAGCTAATTTCATATTCATTCTTTCTCTTTCTCTCTCTCTCTCTCTCTCTCTCTCTCTCTCTCTCTCTCTCTCATTATGCTTGTGTTGTGCATGGCTGACATACCCCCCATGCTTTGGATATTCACTATGCCAATTCCATTTGGTTTTCCTTTTTGAGGGGATGGTTGGTTGGTTGGTTAGTTGGTTGGTTGGTTTTTTGAGACAGGGTTTCTCTGTGTAGCCCTAGCTGTCTTGGAATTTATTCTGTAGACTGGGTTGGCCTCAAACTCAGAGATCATGGATCTCACTGCCTCTGCCTCTGCCTCTGCCTCTGCCTCTGCCTCTGCCTCTGCCTCTGCCTCCCTGCTGGGGAGTGCTGGGGTTAAAGGTGTAAGCCACTACTGCCCAGTTATTTCCCCTTTTATAGTCAGAGTTTTCACTAGGTACGTGAACACCTAACCAAAGACTGTCTTTTTCAATATCCCTTGCAAGTCAGTGGATAAGGGGGTACACCTGGAAGAGATGATATCACTTCCATGGGCTCACAGCTGCCCCTCTCCTGCTGAACTCACTTCCTACCTACCATGTAAGAGAGAAAGAAGCTCTCCAATGTCAGCACTCTATTTTGGGTTCTTTGTTCTCAGCATGTTCCCTAACCAACAGACTCCCTCCTAGGACGGTTGGCTTCCCTTTGGGCCTTATTGTATTACTCTTTCTGGATTGTGTCCTTCCTGGAAAGAGACAAGTCACAAAGAGAAAAAAAGAAAAAAAAGAACAAATAAACCCGTTATTGATGTTTGCATCACCCACGGCTGCCAATGAGTCTTTAAATAATTTTTGTATCTGGGGAAGTTTCTGGCGGTGATTAAATAAAGCCAGAAAGTAGTTAAAGTGAGGAGAACAGATTTCATTCAGTAACTTCTGACAACAGGAGAAAGGGCCAAGCGCCATTCCAGTGTGTACAGCGGTGACCGGGCTCGTTGAAAAGGAGGGTAAAGGGAGTGAACTGGTCCTAAGGGAAGAACTTGTTGAGGGCTGCAGAGGTGTGATTGTTGTCCGGGAGCTGGCTACGGTTGAAGTTAGGATCCACTCTTCCCTGTCTGTTCTGGTGGATACAAACACATACAAACACACACACACACACACACACCAAAGACAGAAAATATTTCCGTTTGTAATAAATGTCCTAAGAAAGGGAGGGAGGGCAGGGGTCTGTCTCAGGTGTTGTCTAGGTGTTGGCTGTTTCTCTTTTGACTTCGGAGCTGTTCCACACATAACATTCAGAAGAAGACTGGGGTGGGAGGAGCTAGGAGAATGACTCAGCCAGTAAAGGCCCGGTCACCGCTGTACACACTGGAATGGCGCTTGGCCCTTTCCCCTGTTGTCAGAAGTTACTGAATGAAATCTGTTCTCCTCACTTTAACTACTTTCTGGCTTTTATTTAATCATAAAAACATGCAGAACTGAGCTTGATACGAGAACCCAAGTGTGGTGACACAGGCCTTTAGTTCTAGCACTTGGGAGGCAGAGGCAGGCAGATATATGTGAGCTGAGGCCAGCCTGGTCTACAAATCAAGTTCTAGAACAGCCAGGACTACACAGAAAAACGTCTCAAAAAAAATCAAAACAAAACAAAAAAGTAAAAACTAACCAACCAACCAAGCCAGGTATGATGGCAGACTCCTGTAAGCCCAGGTCTGGAGAGACAGAGACAGCTGGAGTCCTGGAGCTTGCTGGTCATTAAAATAGCATGTCTCAAAAAGCAAAGGTGGCCAGGTGTGCGGGCACATGAATTTAATTCTAGCACTTGGAAGGCAGAAGCAGGCAGGTGTCTATGAGTTTGGCTTACCTACTGAGTCCCAGGCCAGCAGGGCTAAATAGTGAGACCCTGTCTCAAAATAATAATAATAATAATAATAATAACAACAACAACAACAACAACAAAATAAACATTGTTTTAAAAGAAATCTAGAAAAAAGAGGACTGGCTTTTCCCAAGGGTTCTCTTTTAGGTAGCCAGAAACCTGGTTCAACTGGAGTTAAACCCCTTAGTACAAGGGTTGAACGGAGCTTTAGAGCTAAGAGCTCCCGCAGTTCTTAGCTCCCCTGTTATAAATCCTGCCTCCTCAGAGCTCACACCTCCCTTATTCACAGGTTCCCTTGTAGGTAGGGGAAAGATATTTAGCTAAGCTTCCATTCTCCTCCTGTAGGGAGGCATAAGCAGCAACACAGGAAGAGGCTGGGCTCAGGTTAACAGCCTCTAGATAAGCACAGTGGTAAAGGTATCGGAATGTGGGGGCAGCCAGTCTGGTGTTTCTAAAGAATACGGTAAGCGCCGAGTCTGAGCGTGTGTACATGCTGCTGATGGAGTCATCTGCTGCTTACCAGAACCAACTGCCATTGTGGGGATGAATACCCTCTGCTGGACAACACCAACAGGAATGGTAGGCAAAGGTAGAAAAAGAACAATCCATTATCCTTTCTCCGGCCTTCCAGCATCCTTTTAGCATCCCCCACTGCCGGATGGGCAAAGGAAAAAGATGGTCTGTAGCCCAACAACCCAAGGCAAGCATAGAAGTACAGGTCTGAAATCAAAAAAGAGCAACATTAAGCCAGATAGGTCTTAAGAACAATGGTAGGTTCTTAGGTGTACATCTTTTTTTTTTTTTTTCCACAATGGAATCAACTGAATTATTAATGTATATCTCTATGTATATGTATATGTATATGTATATGTACAGGATGCACTTGCACATGTGTGCATGTATGGAGAGGCCAGAGGTCAATGTCAGGTATCTTCCTCAGGAGCTCTCTGTGTTGTTTTTGGAGACAAGCTCTCTTGCTGAACCTTGAGCACACCAATCTGGTTAGACCACTGACTAGCAAACCCCAGAGATCACCTCGTCTCTGCCTCCGCAGTGCTGGGATTGTAGTCAAGCACCCACCATGCCTGGCTTTTTACATGGGCTCTAGGAGATCAAATTCTAGTTCTCATGCTTGCCCTGCAAGCACTTACCAAATGAACTGTGTCCCTAGGCCCCTTTCTTCTTCCTCTCTCTCCTTCCCTGCCCCTCTTTTGTTGTTGTTTTGTTTTTCCAGACAGGTCCCACATGTAGCTAGCACTGGTTTTTCCACTCACTATGCACACCAGGCTGTCCTTGAACTCATTGAGATCTGCCTGCCTCTGCCTCCTGAATGCCAGGCTTAAAGGAATGAGTGTGCCACTATACTCTGGATCAGCCGGTATTCTTAAACAACCCAGGCTCCACCCCCAGTAAGCTGGCTCCTCCTATACCTGTCAGGACTCAAAAAAATAATAATAATAAAAATGTACTACAGACTTGCCTCCAGACAGTCTTATGGAGGCATTTTCCCAGTTGAGGTTGTCTTTCCAGATAACTAGCTTGTATCACCTCAGCCAAACAAAACAAAAGAAAAACCAGAATACCATCACTATCACCTCCCCCAGGGCCAGTTAGGAATGTACTCACTAGTAACCTTGGCACTCTCGGATTCTTGCAAAGAGCCACATTTGCCATCGTTTATTGGATAATTCCCCAATCAATGTGTCTTATAGCACTTAAACTTCATGTCTATCTCATTTACAGCTCTAGATCTATACATTCATATCATAAGGCCAACTAATAGCAGTGTTCAACAAATATGGAATGAATGGGTGAATGAATGAATGAACAACTGAATGAATGGAGAGACATCTATGCTGTGTGGCACAGAGCATACACTGGACTAGTAGTCATCCAACCTGGATTCTAACCCTGACTTTATCATTTCCTGGGTAATCTTGAGTTTCAGTGTCCTGGTCTTGAATCAAAAGGGCAGTGGTCCTGGGACTCTTTAGTTTCTCAGATGCTGAGAGTATTCCTTTCTAGTGCTAACTCCAGCAGTTGCAGGGAAGGAAAGGTGTTTCTCTGCAGGCCCCAGGTAATACCTTGCCCTGTTTCCTGATGTAGCTTCCTGTGTCCTCCCAGGCTTACAGAGTAAATATTCCTGTCATTACCACCAAGCCAACAGTTGACCAATCTGCTTGAGCAATTTAAGAAATAAGAGAAGCTAAGGTGTGTTGAGCTTCTGGCAAAGACAGGACACCAGTTCCTCTAAAATAACCTTCCCCATTGAAAATTAAGGGGTTAATCTCAGGCAAGCCTCCTGTCCGTTTTCCACAGGAATGAACTGACGGTCTCGTGGGGACATGGTGCTGTAGAGCAGGACACGGTGCTGAGAGAAGCCACCCAACCCCTCAGCTGGCTAACAGAAGGTCCCCGGGATGGGTTAGGGCCCGCTTGCTTGAGGGTGTGTCAAGCATTCTGGGAATTCGTGTCAACCCAAATCACTCCCTCTACAACTGGAAGGTCTGAATCACAAGGCACTGACAGTTGTTTGGTTTCCTCACACCACTCTCCTGAACTCCTCCTCCCGGCTCCCTAACCCACTCCTGAGCTCAGCACACCATTGTGGGAGTGATACAGAGCTCCAGTCAGAGAGAACTGGTTCAGTGCCTGCTCCTCCACCTCTGCTCCCGAGGGCTGCTCTCAGTCATAGATAGGCAGCATGAGGTCTTACAGGCCTCCCAGGGACGACACAATTACATTCAGAACAGAAGCATCTGCTCCCAGAACTTCTGTGGCCCTTCAAACTACATTACTATGTGCTCACAATGGCAGTAAGGAATCCTCTTCCACTCAGAAAGTCAAAGAGGAAATGTGTGGGAAAAGATCACCTTGCAAACAAGAATAACATATTCCCACAAATTCTGAGTGGCAGAAGGCTGCCTCAGAGAATCACATGTGACACATCACCATCTAAGATGAAATGACCCAAGACTGCAGGCATTGTTTAAGCAAGGAGTGCCTGGATGGGGAGCTCCATACTTCAAGTCCTCCGACTGGGAGGGGCTGTGTCCTTCCAAAGCCTGTGCCTTATTCCAGCTTACGCCACAGCATTACACAAGGTAGTAATGTCTCTGCCAAGGACTCCAGATTCAGAGTGAACAGGACATCTTGGGAGTCCCTAGATTGGCCTGCTCTTTCTTCGTTTGACCTCCTTCAAAACGGATACCTGGTTATTTATCCAGTCAACACATGTCTTCTGTCTTCTCTGTGATGACTGCAGTGCTACACTGGGAGATTTTATCAAAGACACGGATCTTAGGATAATTAAAGGAAGATCTTCATTAAAAACCCAAGGTAACAATTATGGAGAATCGGAGACATAGCTAGCTAGCTAGGTAAAGTGCACGCCATACAAACATGAGGACCTGAGTTCATATCCCCAGCATCCACATGAAGAGCTGAGTGTGATAGTGTGTACCTGTAATCCAGCCCTGGGGAGGTGGAGACAGGAGGAACACCAAGGCCTTGCTGGCCAGCCAGTCCGGCCCTATTGTCAAGTTACAGATTCAGTAAGAGAGGGTGTCTCAAAATGATGGTGATGATGATGGTGGTGGTGGTGGTGGTGGTGGTGATGATGTTGTAAGAGGACATCTGAAGCCAACCTTTGGCTTTCACATGTGTACACCTTACAGCCAGATGTGATGATACATACCTTTAATCCAGATGTGATGATGCATACCTTTAATCCCAACACTTGGAAAGCAGGGACAGGCAGAGTTCTACAAGTTAGAGTCCAACTTGATCTACACAATGAGTTATAAGCCAGCCAAGGCTACAGAGTGAGACCTTGCTTCAAAAAGAAGTAAATAAAAGATAACAAAGTATCTTTTATTGTGGTTGTGAGGGTGACATGAGGAAGAGGCAGGACCCTAGAGAGGACAGAGGAGAGGCGTAGTGCATGCTGGAGCATGCATGCTGGAGCTGGAAAGAAGGGAGCCGGGTAGAGTGGTATCATCCAAGGTGCGCCATGCAGAGCTTGCGTACTGTCACCAGTCCACGACGGGATGTGGATGGCAATCAAAAATAGACACATTGACCACAGTAAGTAGTCAGCCATTCCAATCATCAAAGTACATGACCTCGTCAGCTGGTGTATCAGGGTTCCATGTGGGAAGACTGTCTGGTAACGCAGAGAAACGATAGGCAAAGACTAAGGGGCTTGCAGCAGAATGTAAGTGGACATGTGGACTTTCTCCTTCATGGATAAAGTCATGCTGCTAACCCACCCTCCACAAGCATGTGGTATGCTAGGTGACACGGGAAAAGACCCACAAAAGGCTGGCTCATGTGTTCAGTTGGAGACATTTTCATGTGATGTCATAGGAAGCTGAGCACCGACTGCTGTGCTTACATGCTGAAGTGTGGTGGGTGACGAAGGGACATCCCATTTAGAGTTGAATGGCAGCACAGAACCTTAGTGTTTCATCTGGCAACAAAACTTTCAGGTTGCGGACCACCTCGCCTTTCCACTTAAGAGCTTACGTAGTGATCCTTGTGGGGGGAAAGAAGAGAAGCTTGGAAAACAGACCCTCTGCCAGTTCAGACAGCACGTTCCTTTCATCACCAGAGAAGTTGGTGCTGATCCTGACACGGCACGGCACATGTATAAAAAGTTGACACCAAACACATTATGCAGTTGATAGAACATATTCAATTTAAAAGCACTGGATTCTCATATCAAAAGAGGGGGTCACACAGGAACTGGATAAATCCAGAAATTCTATGATTTCGTAGGAGAAACTGTTCATTTCAGCTAATGACAGAGATTAAAGATGAATTTTAAAAGCAGTATTATGTGCATCATTTAGAAATTTAAAAGTGAATAGTCCAAGCTTTCTAAAATTGCTTAGGATACATCTTCCCTGAATGCCTGTTTTAATTTGCTCTCTGTTGTGATAAACACCATGGCCAAAAGCAACTTGGGGAGGACAGGGCAGTTTATAATCCATCACTGAGGGAAGCCAAGGAAGGTGTCCAGGGCAGGAACCCAGGGGCAAGAGCTGAAGCAGAGACCATGAAGGATCATTGCTTTCTGGCTTGCTCAGCTTGCTTTTTTATAAAACCTGCTAGGGTTGGTACCACCCACAGTAGGCTGGGCCCTCCCACATCAACTTAAAAAAATGCCCTAAAAATGAGCTTACAAGCCAATCTGATGGAGGTGTTTCTCAACTGAAGTTCTCTTTTCCCAGATAAGTCCAGCTTGTGTCAAGTTGACTAAAAAACTAACCAGGACAGGGTCAGCATACCTTCTTAACACTGAGTATAATATTTTAAAATATTACATTTGCAATATATATAATATGTGTGTGTGTGTGTGTTCTGTCACTCCAACCAAGGTTAGATAAATTAACAAAATGAAAAATTGTAAGAATGTAAGGTATCGGTGCACACATTGCTGCTTTAGAGCATATGCAAGCATTTAATATGGGCGACTGTAAAACCTCGTGATGTTTTGGTGTGAAGGTGACTGTGGAATGGCAAGGTCTCAGCTGTGAAGTCACAAGTCCCCACAGTTATTACCATGTGCACTTCCACCGAGTAACACGCATAGTTTTTGATAATTACATTCTCTCCACGTTATATTTCTTCTGGTTATGTGTTCCAGGAAGTCTAGACAAGTAGGCTAGCCTCCAGGACAGAGGAGAGGAAGGACATGGGAGACGCCACTTCTAAGAGGACATAGAAACAGGATAAAAGCCACTGCCAGGGTCCCAAGGTGCTGAATGTTTTGTAGGCAATAGGAAACTAGACCACCCAGTGGCAGTGCCAAAGGACAGCTAGGGTTCTGGAATACCCCCGGCCTGGGCATTCAGGCTGGGTGGTAAGGGGTACAGTGAAGTCCTAGGCAACCTGATGTCTGAGCTAAGAGATAAAGAAAGAGGAACAGTGGCCAGGAGACAAGCCATGGGAGAGTCAGGGCAGGGCTGTCAGCAAAGGGAGTGGCCTATACAGCGGCACAGAAGCCAAATGACTGAATGGGAGAGTCTGGTCCATTCATGGGACACCTTGGTTTGGGGCTTGAAGTTTTACTGTATTCTGGAATTAACCAAATATAAAATTCAAGCTACTAAAGGAATAACTGAGGACTTGAGTACATCACAAAGCCAGAGGAAAAGTCAAAGGGCAGAGCACTCTGGCTGCTGTAACTGTGGTGACTGTAGCACATAGAGCCTGGGCTCTTTCAATGCTACCCACTACCCAAAACTCTTAATATAAACTGGTCCTTTAAGTCTCCCAGTAATGCTTCAGAAGAGATGTTGTTGTTCCAACTTTATTGAGTAAACTGAGGCACAGAGAGGTTGGGGGAACAGCCTGCATTCACCCAGCTGTAACGGCTTGGAGCCTAGGCAGTCTAGCTCCAGAATCTGTGCCTGGGGTGGGAGAGCAAGCCAGATGGAGAAGACTAGGGCAGAGTCTGAGAGTGAAGCTGACACTGGACGTCCTTACTGTTTCCTCCATGGAGAGCCCAAGGACCCAGAAACCATGGCTGTTGCCCCTTTCAAATCAGTTGTACCTCCATATGCTTTCACTCTCTCTCTCTCTTTCACTCTCACTCTCTCTGTCTCTTTCTCTGTCTCTCTCTCCCTCTCTCCCTCCCTCCCTCCTCCACCGCCTCCTCCTTCCCCTCCTGTGTGTGTGTGCGTGCGTGTGCGTGTACATGAGAGTTGGAGGGCAGTCTCCAGTGTTGTTCCTGAGGAGATGTGTACCTCAGTTTTCTTGCCAGGGTCTCACACTGGCCTGGAGCTTACTGGGTAGACTAGCTAGCCCTAGGAATCTGCCTGTTTCTACTGCCCTCGTTCTAACCTCCTACCAAACCTGGTGCTTCAGTTAGGGTTTCCATTGCTGTGAAGAGACACCATGACCAAGGCAACTCTTATAAAGGAAACTATTTAACTGGGGCTAGCTTACAGTTCAGAGGCTTAGTCCATTGTCGTCATGGCAGGAAGCATAGCAACATGAAGGCAGACATGGTGCTGGAGAGGTAGCTGAGAGTTCTCCATCTGGACCAGCAGGCAGCAGGAAGACTGACTGGGCCTGGCTTGAGAATCTGAAACCTCAAAGCCCACCTGCTGGACACTTCCTCCAACAAGGCCACACCTCCAGAAATGCTACTCCCTATGAGTTTGGGGGGGGGGGGCATTTTCATTCAAACCACCAGACTTGCTTTTAAAGTTTTAAAAAATATTTGTTTGTTTGTCTGTTTGTTTGTGGGGGAAGGTGCAAGCCAGGTCACACATATGAAAGTCAGCGGACAATCTCAGGAGCTGGTTCTCTCCTTATACCATGTGGGACCCAGGGATCAAACTCAGGTGGTTGGGTTTGGTAGCAAATGCCTTTACCTACTGAGCCATCTTGCCCATCCACACTCAGCTTTTGTACATGGGTTCTGAGCACCAAACTTGGCTCCACAGACTATCTTCCAGCCCCCATTGAGGGACCTCAATAATATTCACTTTGTATCCTGGATTAGATAATACAGACCAAATTTCAAGAAAGAAATGGGACAGAGGCCTGGATTCAGATGGCAGGCTCCTTCCACAGCCCTGCTCAAGTCACTGAACTAATTCAGGTGACAAGCTCCTTCTGTGGCCCTGCACAAAGCACTAAGTTAATTCAGGTGGCAGCCGTCTTGGCCTCCTGTGTCCCTGCTCAAGTCACTGAGCCAAAGGGAACTTTTGAAAGCATGTTATCTTGTCCAGCAGTTCCTTATCCTTCTTTGTGACCTGATTCAAAGTTGATCTGTCCCATTGTGGGCATCTTTTTTTGTTTGTTTGGTTGGTTGGTTGGTTTTTTTCAAGACAGGGTTTCTCTGTGTAGCCCTGGCTGTCCTGGAACTCATTCTGTAGACCAGGCTGGCCTCGAACTCAGAAATCCACCTGCCTCTGCCTCCCAAGTGCTGGGATTAAAGGCGTGCGCCACCACTGCCCGGCCCATTGTGGGCATCTTGATGATTGGTGTTGGTACCACTTTGCTCTGAAGCTCTGATGACACAGGTTTGCTTTTCTAGTTGTTCTGTTTGTAAAATGCCCCCTCCCTCATGTTTTTGTTTTTGTTTTTGTGTTTGTTTGTTTTTGGAGACAGGGTTTCTCTGTGTAGCCTTGGCTGTCCTGGAACTTGCTCTATAAACCAGGTTGACCTTGAACTCATAGATCCTTCTGCCTTCCAAGTGCTGGCGTTAACAGCATGTACCCCCCCCCCACACACACACACACACACCATGAAATGCTCACTCTTAACCCAGGGTAGTCACTGGCCTCGTACAGATGGCACAAACATTCCACAGTTCCACATTTCAACATGATAATTCAGTGTTCTTCCCCAAGTTGGATTATTCATTTTGACAGCTGAGGCATGCTCTTCGTGTGTGTGTGTGTGTGTGTGTGTGTGTGTGTGTGTGTGTGTGTGTGCGCGCGCGTGCGCGCGCGCGTGCACATGTGTGGTCATCTATGCATATGTGTATATGTGTGTAACCAGATGTGCTCACCTGTGCCAACTTCAGGTACCATCCTCTATCACTTTCCACCTTAGTTTTGGGGTTAGGGTCTCACACTGAACCGAGACCTCAACAATTGGTTAGTCTGGCTAAGCAGTGAGGCTCTGAGATCATCCTGTGTTCACCTCCCCACCCCACCCCAGTGCTGGGGCTCCAGGTGAGTACTACCATGCTTAGCTCTTCACTGAGTGACAGAAATCCGCACACAGGCTCTTCTGCTTGCGTAGCAAGTACGCTACCCAATGAACCACATTCCCAGCCCTTGAAGCAAGCTGTTCTTCACCCAGACACATGGTTGCTGCTGAAACTAATAAATAGAAAGCAAGAGTACACATGGAGGGACCCATGGCTCCAGCTACATGTGTAGCAGAGGACAGCCTTATCTGGGATCAGTAGGAGGGGAGGCCCTTGGTCCTGTGGAGGCTCAATGCCCCAGTGTAGGGGGATGCTAGAGGGGTGAGGCAGGAGTGGGAGAGTGGGGGAGGAGCACCCTCATAGAGGCAAAGGGGATGGGGGAGAAGGGGGATGAGATGGGGGTTTGTGGAGGGGTAACCAGGAAGGGGATATCATCTGAAATGTAAATGAATAAAATGATTTTTAAAAGCAGGGTGTTATGTCTACTTCATTTATCAGGCCAAGTGACAGCCGTGCTGTAATGCGAACTGAGTCCTGAGTTCAAGAGCCTTGCTAGAATAAGGATTTGAGCTAAGACAAAAGCATGCAGGTACACACCCCTCCCAACGCAAGCACACGGACATTCAGCTATGGCCATAAGTGCTTTCCTGTCTCACTAATGTAGTCGTCAGAATGATACTAAGCACGCTTGAGGCTTTCTGAACCAGGGAGTGTGCTGATTTTTCACATTTGTCTCAGTTAATAATCCTTGCTACACACGTCAAGAAACTAAGGCTGTAAGCTGTTGTGTATTTTATAGCTTATGTGTGCTGAGCCTGTATCTGAGCCTATGGTATTCTGTGCCCTAGGTCATTATAAAATCTAGAGTCAGCTACACAAAATTAGGGTGTGTGTTTTCAACTATGTCTAAAGTAGGTGACTAGGAGCTTGGAAGAAATCTACTTATACAGTCCATTGAAATTAGATTGGACTAAGATTGAAAACAACAACAAAACCCTAATGATCTTTCAAAAACTTAAAACATAAGCCACACGATGCCACTGCCAGAGATGAGGCAGCATGTGGCTTTCTTGTGAACGCCTTTTGCCGGCAGACTGTGAGTAAATAATCAGCCTGTAGCCAGCAGTGCCTGTTCCTTGGGACACACACACACACACACACACACACACACACACACTGAAGGGAGTCACTGAACTAAGAAAAGGAATTGGAGGAGTCGCCTGTGGAGTTAGCCCAGCCTAGCCTCCTTTTCTACAGGCACCTCTTGGGTGATGAAACTAAGACAGACCCAGGTCACACATCTTCAGGGACCACTGGCAGCTCCAGCCATCTGTGAGAGGGAAGCAGAGGATAACATCTGTTTAACCAGAAGACATGGCTTGGGGCTGTGTGTACAGATGGCAAGCTCCAGCTCAGAGACTGGGAGGGGTTGTCCACATTAGGATGGAGTCAGACTGTGTCTCCATATCGCCTGCTGCTTAGGGCATCTTTGAAAACAACGGATAGCTAGTTGAAAAGCCAAGTAGACTCCTGCAATAGTTGTGGACAGGCTGTGCTGTGCTGCCTCTGACCCATATTCAAGGACAATGCTGTAGGCCTGAAGGCCACCTGGGAGAATCCTTCCATACATGGACACACCAAGGCCTGCCTGCAGAGACTCGTGGGGGAGGAGAGTTCTTTTGGCTTGGAGCATTGCCCTAGAGGCTGCCCTTAAAATTGTCTCTAAAAAGAAAGAGCTGTTGGTTTTGTTCACTGTATGAAGAGTGGGGGGTTGCTGTGTTTAGAGCATGTAGAGAAAGATTTTCTGGGAGAGAGCTAGCCCAAGCTCTCAGACACTGCTGCTTTTACTGGTAGACCAGTTCCGGAGTCAGCTTAAGAAGCTGCTTGACTATGCTGAGTCTTTGGCTTCCTCATCTACGGATGGAGCTAACATAGCCCATTGTGGCGCACTGTCATGACCTCTTGCATGGCGATGAGGACAAAAAACATATGATAGCACAAGTTCAGGCATGCTGGGTGCTGGGTAAACAGTTATCCCGATAAACTTAACAGCATTTTGAGGGGACAAGTGCCACTTGGATTCACCTGAGTGACTGAATTATTTGTGAAAGACTGACTTGTAGTGTGTCTCTTTCCTACAGGGACAAATTTCTCTCTATCCTTGTTGCCCCTCCCCAGGACCTGGCCACTTGCTCAGTGGGCCCAGGAGGCCCTCATCCTCCCTGTTCTTGTTTGGGTCTACAGCAATTGTCCCATAGCTGAGCAGGACTGTCACCAAAGTATTAATGGCTGCAAGATTCCTACCCTAAGCTAATTACAGGAATAACCCTGGAATCACATGACTGAAGGAAAGGTAACAGGAGGAACCCCTTTCTGTTGAATGACCAGTCAATTGCTCTCGCTTGGTGGTTTTGATATGGCCAGCAGAGCTGCTGGGTGGGTGGGTGGGGGAGCCTTCTGCAAACACATCTCTGGTTTTACACAAGCAGGAGCTTCTCCATTAAGAGAGATACTGCCTGGGTACAAGGTACAGGAATATTGACCTCTTGAAGCAATGGCAAGTTGCTTTCCAACGTGGCCACACCAACTCATACCCAAATGTCAGTGTGAGCAGCCTTGGGCTCTGCGCACTCTGAGGTGTGAACTGGCTGGTTTTGTGTGTCAACTTGACACAAGCTGGAGTTGTCACAGAGAAAGGAGTTTCAGTTGAGAAAATGCCTCCATGAGATCCAGTGGTAAGGCATTTTCTCAATTAGTGATCAAGGGGGGAGGGCCCCTTGTGAGTGGTACCATCTGTGGGCTGGTAGTCTTGGGCTCTATAAGAAAGCCAGCTGAGCAAGCCAGGAGAAGCAAGCAAGCCAGTAAGCAGCATTCCTCCATGGCCTCTGCATCAGCTCCTGCTTCCTGACCTGCTTGAGTTCCAGTCCTGACTTCCTTTGGTGATAAACAGCAGCATGGAAGTGTAAGATGAATAAACCCTTTCCTCCCCAACTTGCATCTTGGTCATGATGTTTGTGCAGGAATAGCAACCCTGACTAAGACAAGGTGTCACACAGCAATGAAAAAGAACCAGTATAGCAGGAAATATAAACCTTAGCAATGACAGTAGGTGAAAAAGGCAAACTCCCCAGGGAAGAAAAGGACAGCATTCTTTATAAAGTCCAGGAAACAGCTGGGGAGAGGGGCTGCATGGATATACTGTGGGGTTATACAAAGATGAAATGAACAAAACTGTGCCACGCGGGACCGGAGGAGGGAGCGTGGCACTCCCACCCCCACGCAGAGCACCTTGTACTTCTATGTTAATGCTTATAATTTCTCTTGATGCAAAAGGCTTATTCAAAATGCCCAAAAGATGGAAGCAACCTGGGTGCCCATGATGGATGAATACACAAAGGTATCCATTCATACAATGGGATGTTATTTGTCCATAAAAGGGAAAAAGATTGTGACACATGCTACAACAGGGACAGACCTTGAGGATACTACACTAAGTATCCTCACGAAAAGCCACATCCTGTATGACTCACTTTCTCTGAGATGTTTGGTCAAACACAGAAAAACAGTAGAGTTTTTCTGGCAGGTCAGGGAAGAGGGCTCAGGAGTTGTTTTGTAAGTAGCTTCAGTTTTGCAAGATGAAGGTGATTCTGGAAACTGTTTATCTAGTGCTTTTAGTATATTTTATACCATTGAGCTGCACTTGGAAATGGTCATAACGGTATGGCGGTCAGCTTTCCAGCTTTTTCATGTATTTATTTGTGTGCATGGTGGGGGAGGGATGATTGTATGGGCGCATGCATGTGGAGGCCCAAGGCCAGTGCGGGGTGTCTTTCTATGCCATTCTCTATCTTTATTCTTTGAGACAGGGTCTCTCATGGAAGCTGACACTCATTGTTTGGTGAGGCTGGCTGACCAATGAGCTTGAGGGGCTCTGTCTCTCTTCGTCCTCATCCCACCTCAAGGCTGAGGTTACAGGCATGGGCTGCCAGACCTGTTTCTTTACACATGTTCTGAGTATCCAAATTCAGGCCCTAATGCTGGTCTGGCAGGCCCTTTACTGAGTCATCTTCCCATGTCAGCTTTTCAAGTTATAGTAAAATACTGCGATGATCACCTTACAAGAACAGGAAGTTCATCCTGGCTCAAAGTTTTGTAGGTTTCAGTCAGGAAACCTCATGGTAGTCAGGAAGCAAAAGAGACAGGGAGGAGAAATCAGGGTCGTCATATCTCCTTCAAGGACATATCTACACTGACTAAACTTCCTCCCACTGCCCTTCCCCATCTTTCCTGTCTTAGAGTTCTATGACTCCCCAAAACACCATAGACAAGGGACCAGGTCTTTAACATAATGGACCTTTGGGGAACATTCAAACATATGAGCCTATGGTGGCCATTCTCATATAAACTGCCACAGAACATATTAAAATGTGCCTGCATGTACCAATAATGAAATTCTGTCATGAACCAGGTAATTACATAAATCCAGTTCTCTATTAGTAAAGAGGAAAAAAACATTCACTTCCAAAGTTCTCTGCCAGAAATTATAAACTATTTTAGAATTTTCAGTAAAGCTGAAAACATCATCTGTAATAACAGTTTCTTCCTGTTAATTTCCTAAAGCTCCGATGTAGAGAATCCTCCTGGGGCTGCAGCTATCACTTGGTGGCAGAGTACATATTTAACTTGCTCAGTTCTTGGTACCAAGCAAACAAATACAAAGCTCTTCCAAGAACCTGAGCATAGAACCCGAGCAGGAAAACTGTTACAAGTTCAGTGAGATTTCTGGCACCTAGAAGACACAAACAGATTTGCTCACTAGTTTGGGAAGGAGTTGGCTCTGCTGGTAAAGTACTCACCACACAAACATGAAGACCTGACTTTGGGTCCTCAGCATCCACAAAAAAAGCTAGGCAAGGTAGCACATGTCTGCAATACCAGCGCTGGGGAAGTGGAGACAGGCATTTTCTCCAGAGCTGGCAGATGTTTGGTGTATACCCTTAGTCTCCAAGCCTATGCCCGTGGTAAGCATTGCTAAACAATTACAGAATAGTGCACCATTAAGCCTGGTCTATGTTAGAATCCTTTCTTACATGGTTCTTTATGCAGCCATTCTATCAAAGCATAAGATGAACCTTATTTGCACCCTCTATGTTTTTAGTCAGGATTCTCTAGAATGGTAGTTCTCAACCTGTGGGTTGTGACCCCCTTGGGGGGTCGAATATCAGATATCTTACATATCAGATATTTATATTATGATTCACAACAGTAGTAAAATTACAGTTATGAAGTAGCAGCAAATGATTTTACAGTTGGGTGTCACCATAGAATGAAGAAATGTATTAAAGGGTCACAGCATTAGGAAGGTTGAGAACCACTGCTCTGGAAGAACAGACTGATAGAACTTATATACACATAAACTCTTCTGTAGATATATTTATATATACATAACATACACACATATTGTTGGGATCAAACAAATGAGACTTGTCCTAAGTACTGCCATTTTGTTTTCAGACTCCATTTTGATCATAAGATGAAATTAAGTTTAAGTTTCCAGGCTCTAGGGGACCTTTCCAGATGACTATCCAATTTTCTCCTTATTCTCCTTTTGTTCCCTAAAACATAATGGTTGTTCCTAACCACAAAAGAAAAATTGTAACTATAATATGGCATAGATGTTTGTGGATTTTGAGCTTACAAACTCTGTAACATCGTGGCTCAGGGGGTCACAGTTCAGCTCCTGAGTCTGTTCTGTGGCCCTGATCAATCAATAGAGGCTTGAGTACAATACATTTTTATTACCTACTTAAATACTAAGATGAGCATTTGAGATGCAGTCAGCTCCTGTGCTGTTGCTCTTGACTGGTTAGTTTTTGCTGCCTAACTCAAATAAAGATCTTGCTTTACTGGACTCTTGTGCCTGCTTGGGTTGTTTCGAATTTTCAGACCCCAACAATATAGATCATTGTTCAGTTCATGAGGCTGGATGTCTCAGCTGGTCTTCAGTATTCATTGGAATCCCAAAGAGGCAGATTCTAAAACCAGAAAGGAATGGTTCAGCAGCAGGATAGATGAACTTGCCAGCAAGATATAGGGGAAGCAGGCAAAGAAGCAAAAGTTTCTGTATTCCCTGTCCTTTATGTGGCTGACTTAGCCAAGGTCACATGAGAGCCAGCATTTCCCTTCATGACTGCTAAGTGCCAGATCCCTTGAGTCCACTCCTTCCAGTGTTCAGATAGAACCTGAGCCAGGGACACCCCCTGTGGCAGTTTCAGCGAGCTTTCTGACACCTATAAGAAGTTCCCTCCTTATAGGAAGTTATAGCTTATAATGGCTTGACAGAATACTAATGTGTCAATGGACTCTGTGGGTCCACCTCTCCTCTACAGTTCTGACAGACTGGATACTCTTACTATCACAGGAATGCCAGCCATGCTGTCCCAGGGAGCAGAATTCAGCCTCCTCAGTGTAGCCTGTCTGTGGACAATGTGTGCGCTCTGCCCTTCCAGTTAGGATTGCTGCTGCTGCTGCTGCTGCTGCTGCTGCTGCTGCTGCTGCTGCTGCTGCTGCTGCTGCTGCTGCTGCTGCTGAGGCCTTCCATAGTGAAGGGATGAGGCAGCCATGAAACTCTCTGGCACCTCTCCCAGTCCAGGCTTTTTCAGAATGTACACCACCACCATCAGACCTGGGGCAGGAACCTCCCCACAACCCCGGGCCCCTTTGCCAACCTGAGCAGTTTTCATGGGATTGCCTAATTTGGCTCTTCCCCATCCATGGATGGTCACAGTACCATTCTTTAGGCAAACCTCCAAACTCCAAGTTATCAGACAAATGAAAGGAAATAAAATGATAGTAATCTGTAAACTAGTTTGTGTACAGTCGCTGTGGAGGCTGAAGGGGAGGAAGATCTGGTGCCTTCTGAGCCTGCCTTTATGAGGGTGCTAGCCAGAGCTGGAGATGGCCAACCTCCCCACCCTAGCAGCCTTTTACCTCTGAATGGGCATGGGCTAGCATCTCTGCTGAGCTGCCTAGATTCAACTTAACATCAGCTGGGCCAGCCTCTCTTCCAAGTGGAAACAGCATTCCTCTCTTGAGAGCCCCTTAGGAAGGCTTGGGAAGGAACTGGTCTGGCCTCATTCCTTGCACAAGAGGAAGTAGGGCTCAGGTAACACTGGCCGCAGCATTTAGGTAGTCAGAGACCTGGTGTGTGTCCAAGCTCTTCCTCAACATCCATAGCAAAGTCAGTGGGTCTGGTTCAGGTGCCCCCAGGCAAGACAAATACTATGGAGCATAAAGATACAACTTGAATACTAGCCTATTAGGAGCACTCTGCTGCAGCTGACTATAAAAAGGAATGAGTTTATCACTGGAGAACGAGAGGCCTGGAACAGACAAGCCTGCTCTGTGCTGACATGGTGCTATTGCCTTGCAGGTATTTCCCTTTTCATAAGGGAATGAGGCTGGGGCTGGAGAAATGGCCAGTCGTTAAGAGAGCTGGTTGTCCTTCCAGAGGTCCTGAATTCATTTTCCAGCACCCACATGGCTATTAACGACCATCTATAACTGTAGTCCCATGGGATCTGATGCCTT
>CM052706.1:63018180-63033180 GCA_028551405.1 Uromys caudimaculatus
CTGAGCTTTATCTGAGAGCCAGCAACCTGAGACAGATTAGGCTCCTGAAGGTCTGTCTTCCTTCTCACCCTTAGCCAGCAGATGACTTAGGGAGGGGACAAAAGCAATCAGCCAATTCACAGTTTACTCCTGCTTCTCTGGCCATGAGGTTGGCTTTGTGGCTGAGACTCTGCTTTCCCTTCATTACTGACTCTGCAGAAGGGAAGCAGGGTGGTGCTTACACTAAGGCTACCAAACCTCACCATTCTTCTGAGTGGCCGTTGGGGTAACATCAGAACAAACAACATGGGACTCATGGCCCATCAGCAGTGTGTGCACAGATTTCTTTCTACAGGATAAAATGTGAATGTGCTCTTTTTTAAAAAAGTAAATGTTAGCTAGGTGGTGGTGGTACACGCCTTTAATCCCAGCACTCGGGAGGTAAAGGAAGGCAGATCTCTGAGTTCAAGACCAGCCTGGTCTACAGAATGAGTGAGTTCCAGGACATCCAGGGCTACACAGAGAAACCCTGTCTTGAAAAACAAAACAAAACAAAATTAAAATTTTATGTATATGTTCGCCGGTGTGTATTTCAGATGTTCAGGAGCCCATGGAGGCCAGAAGAGGATCCTGAATCCCTTGAAGGGGTAGCAAGTAGTATTAATGACTAAGCCACCTCTGCCACTCCCCAGAGGTCCCTTACAGACTCTGAGGTGTCTCTGTCAATATGACCAGGGTTCCAGATGAAACTATCTTCAAGTTTCATTCTGCCTCTTAACTTTTATATATTTCTTTCTACTTTAATACAGGATCCCTCTCCAAAGCCTGAATGACTTTAAACACTACCTCCTTTCCTTCACCCCCAAGTACAGCAGTCACAGGCATAGGCCAACACACTTGGCTCTATATTTCTGTATAAATGAACTAATTAATCCTTGCTCACTTGTCTTCACACTTGATTTACTTGTAATTGGGTTGTGAGCGTGCGTGTGTGTGTGTGTGTGTGTGTGTGTGTGTGTGCGCGCGTGTGTGTGTTCATATGCACTATGTACCACAGTGTGCACGTGGCAGCCAAAGGACAATTTTGTGTTCTATGCTCTCCTCTTTATTTATGTGGGTACGGATGTTGGAACAAATCTGGCGTGGTGGGAAGAAACCCCACGTGTCTGTCCCGGCCGCTGCAGCTCTGGGTGGGACAGGAGGCATGCGGGAAGTGGCCGTGCGTCTTCCCACACAGTTGGTTGGGCAGGTGGGGGCTGTGGGAAGACTTTGCAGGCCCTGCCCATGGGTGGGGGAGGGGGCCATTCTCAGGGAACACACGGCAGCCATCTCTGTGGGTTCTCTAGCCAGAGTGCAGCTGGGGGTCCCACCGAGACTGGGTTTCAGCAGCTTGGAGAGCCCGGCTAGCTGCTTAGGCTTGGGTGAATGGGTACCATCTGGGAGGGCTGAGAAGTCCTCCATGAGAGATTAGATGTGGCTCCTTAATCGCTTCCCACAGCAGGTCCAGATGAAGAGACAGTCTATAATTTTAAGATGTTTATTTTCATCGTGTGGAGTGGCGTGGATGGAATTGTACCCCTGCCTTTCTGGGAGAGGCAAGGCAGATGTAGTAACTGGGAAGGGGCGTGGCTAAACCTCTAGGTGCCTCATTAACATGGGGATGGCTTGGAGCTGTGTGGCCACGCCTCTACCTGAGGAGGGATAGTACGTGACTGTAACTGGAGGCAAAAGCCTCCCTGGAGTGTTGGCATAATGTTTTTCGGTCCCTTGAGGATTGTTCCGCTGGGTCGCCCAGATTTTACACCTGTGCTCAACCAGGTGCCAGATTGCCTGTCACAGATCACTGCCCCACATGCGGAGGATAAAAGTCAGGTCCTGGTGAGGCTTGTGCGGGAAGTGCTTTATGCACTGAGCTGGCTTCTGTAAGACTCTGGGCAAGCTTTAACTTACCAGAGACCCTCAAGTGAACACATGGCGTCGGGGATTGATGCAAAATGCAAGAAGAATTTATTGAGTCAGCATGCTGAGGTCGCTCTGCTTACCAAGATGGGAGAGCGACCACACGGAGCCCGTTCAGGGACCTTATATACAGATTTTAGAGCATCAGCCATTAGGCACAATGTGATTGGCAGAACAGTGTGACTTTTAAACTGATTGTTCTTTACGGAATGAGGTAGCAGGGGCTTAATCAGCCGCTCCCTTCCAGCCTATGTGAACCTGTTTCTTCCAGGAGGGGAGGGGTGCCCATGTGCTCGGAGTGGGGAGGAGACCCTGGTGGAATATCTCAAAGTTCCTGAGATGACTTCTCACTTCAAAGCCCTGCTCCTGTGTTTTTTTTATCAGACACGTCTGTCTCATTATGCTGGGCTTTTTGTTCTTTACCACTCAGCTTCAGGTTTCTTCTCTTCCACATGCAAGAAGATCCATCACAGATGAATTCTTTCTCTTTAATAGTCTCCCTGAGACTATAAACGCACACACTAACAAGACCCAGACAATGCTCCGTGACACACACACATTGACACTAACACTCCCCCCCCCACCTCACTTCTGTCTTCTCAGGGCCCTCCAAGAATGGGACGGTATGAGTCAAATGTGACTCGTGCAGCCTTTCCAAACCTCAGTTTCCTCATCTATGAAATGGGAGTTAGCAAGAGCATCCCTAGCAGGTCAGTTACAGATACTTTGATGATGTGGAAAGGAAAGCAAAGTAATGGCATGGTATATAATAAAACATTTATCATTGCTTTTGAAAAGGTCTGGCCTTTGTTCTTGGTTCCTGGGAGACAATCTCTGGTGTGTGACACCTCATTGGAGTATCTGCCAAGGACCAGCCTCGGCTTGGAAAGGGGTTCCTGAGAGAAGGGGTGTCTAGGAGTGGCAGAACAAACAACTCGAAGTCAAATCATGGGTTACAAACTGACAGCCTATGTTCTGCTTGAGATGGCTCCCTAGACAGTTCTTGTCTCTGTAGTCTGCTCGAGACAGCTCTCTCTGCTTGAGACATGTCTAAATGCTCTCTGGATAGTTCATGGGTTTTCTGACCATGACCAGAGTCAGAAAAGCTGCTATAAAAATTCTTGGATTTTCTGACCAAGTCAGAAATCAATCCTGTTGCGGGAAATAGTAAATAAGCAGCACCATCCGGCACTATACCCAGCTACTCTCTGCCCATGGTCCCGCCATCTCTAGGCCAGCCTCTGTGCATCGGTCTTCTCAGCTCCGGTTAGCCTGCCTCAGAGCCACCCCTACCTTATCAGCCATCCGACCCCTGTGGTCGGCAGTCCCAAATCCCATTAATCCAGTAAATCAAAACTCTAGAAGCTTATAATGAATCAGTCAGATTTATAGATCAATAAATTCTCAATTCACAAGATACACAATAATTTCAGAGCCAACTGATAGTGATACAAGCTGCCCACCTAGATTAGACAAGTTATCCTAATTATTCTATCTCTATATGATATTACAGCTACCTGTGGCTATTTAAAGCCACTCAGAATTGGATTGCCCTGTTCTTCCACCATCTTCCTTCTCCTCCTCCTGTCTCTGTGCCTGTCTCTGAAACTCTTAGCTCCACCTCCCTCTTCCCTGTCCAATCACAGGTTTCTTGTTGTATTAATATTTAAATTAATTGGACAGTGAAAATTCTGCTACACAATCTTGTTTAAAAAATTCTAAAAATAGTTCTTGGGTTTTCTGATCAAAATCAGAAAGCCAGAAAAAATTCTAAAAGAGCTGTGTTTACTCTTTGGGCAGCTTTCTGTCTGGATAGCTGATAGAAAACATTCTAAAAGAGCTGTGTCAGCTCTCTACGTAATTCTTAGGATTTCCAACCGAAACGACAACATAAACTCTATTTGTCTCCATTTAAGTACCAGATGGAATTAAAAAAGGGGCCGTAAGGCACCAGATCTAGGAACAGACCATAAGTCCCAGAAACTAGGCTATAAGACACCAGCTCCAGGGACAGAGCATAAAATCCAGAACAAGGTCATAAAACCCCCTCCCAAAGAACAGCCTGGGGATAACTGAAAAATGGGGAAATATCTTATCTCAGAATGGGCCATCTGTGCTAGGAAGCCCTATTTCATCATGTGGTTAGTGCTCATTACATGGGAATGCAGACCACTGACCACCTGTGACCCCCTAGCACCCACCAATGACATTTTAGATTACCTAATCCTTCTAGAGAGTACCCTGGCTCCCTATAAGAAGGTCTGCATGCCTTTGTCTGTGGTTGCCATTTTAAAGAATTGTTGACCTCCTGCATGCTGGTTGTTTCTGCAGAATAAATGCTCTTTGTCTTTACATACTATCTGAGTCTGAGGTCTTCCTTCAGTGATTTTTGAACCCTTAAACAACCAATGTCAGAAATCCTGTTAGAAAAAAGTCTAAAAGAGCTATGAACACTTCTAAAAGAGCTGTGTTCGTGCTCCATGGATTTTCTGACCAAAATCAGAAATCCCGTTAGAAAAAAAAATCTTGAAGAGCTGTGCTTGTTCTCCAGAGATCTCCAGACAGCTCAGCTCTAGACAGCTAGAAAAAATTCTAAAGAACTGTTATCACTCTCTGCTCGCTCATCTCATGCAGACCAAAAGCCCAGTGTTTATTTATATCAATTCAGTCATTTATTTCAGGATCCCTTCTGAGCATCCCACAAATCAGCATTCCATGATCTTAGCACCTTGACTCTTGGGAAAAGGACAGCAGGTACATGTTTTTTTGTGGGGTTTTTTTTTTTTATTAATTTTTAAACATTAAAAAAGAATTTAGAGATCTGCTCACCTTTATAAACTTAGCTGGGTGGGACCTTGTCCTGAGATTACCATTCCAACCAGGTCTGGACCTAAATTTGCTTTGTCCCAGGCTGGCCTTGAACTCAGGAATCTACTGCCTTTGTATCTGCCTGTCCTTGTATCTTTCTGACAAGCTGGCTCATAGTATAGTTGCCTCTGTTTTTCTAGGTCCTCAAAACCCCTCATATAATTCATATTGCATCCTTATACTTTGCATAAATGAAAAATTATATATTTTTGAACTCATAGTTTTAGACTTCTTTCCCACAGCCTTAAGGGTTGTCCTGAAGGTCACAGTGTTCTATCATTTTGCTGAGACATTAGCCACACCCTCACCTCCCAGATTTGTGCTCTCTAATTATCTCGGAGGCATTAACCTTGGCAGAGATGACATTTCTTGAAGGAAGAATGTGAAAATATATACACTATTATACAAACAAGTCTTATGCCCACAGCAGTTATCAACACTCACTGCTGGATCTACTCCAGGGGCAGGAAACCATGTCTTACTGTCCCTTACATGGTCAAGCTGGACTCAGCAAGCATCTGAATTTCCTGGGAGGAAACGAATGTCACAAAGGGTAATCTATGAATGTAGAGTGGGACTTTGGATTACTGTGTGGCTGTGTAACCTTCCTGGCTGGTGATCACAACTACCCATCAAGGCCAGGGGAGTGTTCACTCTGACCACCTGGGGAGATGACAAGGGGAGCTCCATGCCTGGGGACTTTTCAGGTCCCTGGATGATTTAATTTGTATCCTTTCCTGTAATAAACTATAGAGTGACTTCCAGTCATCTAAGATGTCCTTTAAGTCACTGTGGCCAGGGCTGAAGGGCTCTTAGGGATCTTCTGCTCCAACTCTCTTTGTTCTGGCATTGAGCTGAAGGCTGATGAGACTCAGTGAGTTTTACCCATCATCCTGGGAGAGTTCAGTTCTGTGCAGTTCTGTGGAAGAATACCCAGAAGTTGCTTTCTTTGAGCTTTCTCATGCTCCTTCCCTTTTGCTGTGGTTGGTTTTGCTTGCTTGTTTTAAGTTTCCTGTAGCTCAGTTAGCTAAGGGTGGTCTTGAACTTCTGATCTTCCATCTCCTGAGTGCAAGCACACTATCAAGCCGGGTTCACATGGCAATGAGGGTGTAACCAAGGGCTTCACTGAGCAAAGTCCTTACTCCAGAAAGTACAAGTGAGTTCATCTCCCTGTGTGTCTGTCTCTGTCTGTAGCTCTCCTTCTCTCTCTCTCTCTCTCTCTCTCTCTCTCTCTCTCTCTCTGTCTATCCAAGTTTCCATAAGACTCAGAGTGGTAGTTTGAATGGGATGTTCCCCACATTCTTGTGCATTTGATACTTGGTCCCCAGTTGGTGACCTTATTTGAGAGACTTAGGAGGTGTGGGCTTGCTAAAAGAATGCATTGTAGGTAAGGTTTGAGAGGCCATTTCAGTGTACTCTCTTTGATTCCTGTTTGTGATTGGAGATGTGAGCTCTCAGCTGCTGTTCTACCACCATGGACTCTAACCTTCTGGAAACATAAGACCTAAATAAACCCTTCTGTAAGTTGTCTTGGTCATGGTGTTTTATCATAGCAACAGAAAAGTAACTGATACACTCAAACTTACTATGCAGCCTGTGATGACCTTGGATTTCTGGTCCTCCTGCCTCCACTTCAGGCTAGCATTGTACGTCACTAATTTCCAATGGTGCTAGGGATCAAATCCAGGGCCTAATGCACATTAGGCAAGCACTTTGCTAACTGAGCTACAGGGGCACAGTGCATAATTACAGTAGAGGAGCAGCTTTGGTTTCAATCCTCAGCTTTACTTTGAAAGACTACTCAAGAGCTCTCAAATGATAGCTGGGCAGTGGTGGTGCACGCCTTTACTCCCAGCACTTGGGAGGTAGAGGCAAGTCGATTTCTGAGTTCAAGGCCAGTCTGGCCTACAGAGTGAGTTCCAGGACAGCCAGGGCTACACAGAGAAACCCTGTCTCGAAAATAAATAAATAAATAAATAAATAAATAAATAAATAAATAAATAAATAAATAAGATAAAGACTATGCATGCATTGACCCTCTAGGTTCATTATCTCCAAAGGCCATTAAGATCATTCTTCTGCCTTTGTGACTGGCAGTGCCAAATCCTTCTTTCCAGGCCATTTCCTGTCTCTCTGGGGAGCCTCTGCTCTGGTCCAGTTGCTATCTGATAGATTGTCTCTACCAGGCCTTGATGATGCCATTTCTGAGGTCTTCCTGTCTCCTTCTTGTGCCTGTACAAACTTCTTTCCAAAAGTCCCCTATGGAAATCTCCCCTGACTGTGGCCCCACAGGTAAGTCCTGACCTCTAGTCTCTCTCTCCTGTAGTATTTATTACCTGTTCTGTTCCTCATTCATGTACTCATTCAAGTTATTAGGTGCTGTGGTGATCTGGGTGTGCAGAGGAGCAGCATGGACTGAGGGTAAGAGAAGCTCTTATCTTGAGGGACTTAGCACAGAATCCACGTCTTATTTATGTTAGCCAGCCTCGACTGCCATAACAAAATACCACACGTTGGGTGGCTTAACCATCAAAACCTTATTTTCTCACAGTCTGAAACATGGAAATCAACTAATGCAGAACTGGCAGAGCTGCCTCCAGACCACCATCATGCCTCTCAGATTAGGACCCACCCTTACAACTGTCAGGTAGTCTCAATTCTCTCCTAAGGCCCAGTTTCAAAGTGCACTCACATAGCATGTTAGAGCTCGAACGTCAGGATTTGGGGAAAACACGATTCAGTCTACAGCATTTGGACTCCTAGAAAGTCAGGGAATGAGCACCAAGACAGAGGTGGGGAACCCTGCTGTGCATCTCGGAAATTGGTTGGATTTGCCTGGACCCAGTGGGCAGGGCTGCATGTTTCCAGATTCCGAGCCTCTTAATTAAGGAATTGAAATAAAAGCCCACATAGATTCATGAAAGTAGCAAAGCAACAGGGAGAGATCAGAACTACTCGCTGCAACAGCCACACCAGTGAAGATACACAAGGGCTCTCTCTCACTGTTGTTTGGGACTCCTGTTGTAGGTCTCCAGAGGAGGACTCTGGTGTCTAAGGGGCACCATAAAGGTGGCTTTCTGTTCTCACTGCTAGCCTGGGTCACATACTCGTGTTTTTCCTGTTGTGTTCTTTGGTATAATGTCCTTTCTCAGATGTACACACAATTATGCACACACATAAGATGGTAAATAGGAGACGCTTCCTAAACACTGACTTGAGACCTTGTCTCAAAAAATTAGGTGAAGAGGCAAAGATACCAAATATTGACCTCCGGCCTCTATGCTTCTGAGTGTGCATGAAGTTCTGGATGTAGGGACAGCAAGCACAGACAGCAGAAGGCCTGGTTGGCTGAGCAGCCTGTTGTTTTAGCACTTAGGCTGCTACCACAGATCACCACAGATGTGTGGGCTTATACCACAGACACTGACTTCCCGCAGTCCCGGGAACTGGAGGTCAGAGGTCAGACTATCAGCACAGTCAAGTTCTGATGGATGCTGTTTCTGGTTCCCTTGCAGAGATGCTGTCTTGGAAACAAGCTCTCATGTCTTTTCTTCTTAGTGTACTAATCCTTCATGAGAAACGCAGACACCAGGCTCTTGTAGCCCCTGGATTCAGTGAGGCCCCGAAACTCTATGGCCTGATTTTCAACCCCTTGTCACTTCCTCCCTCATTGCCTTCCAGCTCTCTACTTCTCCACCGAGAAAGCAGAAGGAGGTGCCTGAGATGACCCGGGTTGTCCAGATCTGAGGGTGGGATTCAGTTCTGGGTCTTGCTGCCTCCATCCCTTGGTGGCTGTGATTAGCTCTCCAGGCTGGACCTTGAACACTCTAAGCACTGAAGATACTTTAGCACCCCTTCCCAGGGAAATATTTCAAATGAAAGCAGAACTGTAATTCTCCAAAACAATTATATTTATGCTTCAAAGACATTAGCGTTTTTCTCCTGAAATTTTCTATTTATAAATGTCTGAATAAGTACTTGAGGACATATTATATTTTTGTGGAATCAAATGGCTACCATTGAACTCATCTAGAACCACCAAAAAAAAAAAAAAAAAAAAAACAGTATTACAGTTAACCCACTATACCTGCCTTGATTTACCCATTCAGTGGGTCATCCCACTCTGTGGGCTTCTAGGACTGTCATGCACACCAAGGGAAGGGTAGCACTACTGGAGCCTCTAATGGCTTTAACTAGGACAGGGGTAGGAACTGGGGGAAGGGGGGCTGGCACATATTCCCATGTTATTATCCATTACTTTCCCACTCCACCAGACCCTAATGTCCCAACAGGTTCACTCACAGAGGTTGTACCATTTCATCTGAGGCTCACTAGGCCAGTTCACTGAGGGTTCATGACTTGGACCTCATTGTGTGCTGGAGCTGAGCTGGAGTCAGGGAAGACCCAGCTGAACAGAGCCATCCCTGGCTTGGACCCAGAGCAGCAGAAGAACAACTCTGGTCAGCACTGCCCCTACTGCATGGGCTGCTGGCACCCAGGAGCTTAGCGATGATGGGGCTGGTTTGACACTACTCCAAGATCTTCCAAGTGTGCTATCTGGGAAGCAGGGAGAAGAGCTACTAAAGCTTCAGCAGAGACACAGACACATGGTAATGGTGGGTACCGTGTGGGCTGCCTGGGCAGAGCCACCACCTAGCACACGGCAAGAACTCGAAAGCTAGTAGATGAGGCAAATGTCCTCCAACAGAAATGCATTCTGGGTCACCAGCAATACCCTACTGTCCTTTCCCACCACGCTGAGGTTCTGCCTTAGTGACATTAAGGACCTGAGGCTATCTACAGAGAAGCAGGCAATGGGCCTCTCAGCCTCAGCCTCAGCCTGAGGTCAGTCCCTCCTAGTCTCAGGCCACACATATCACCTCCATGCCGCTGCTTCTGTCCCAGGAGAACATTGGATATGAATGTGGCACTAGAAATTGTTGACTGAGTTAAAACTCAGTCTCAGTACATTGATGCTACACACGAACCGCGCAGGCTCAGGTGAGCTTCTGAGTCCCTGGAGCCTCAATCCACAGCCCTTGCTTCATGGAGAGTGATAGCAGTCTCTGTTTTCAAAGTGAACACAGCAAGATTGTGTGTCTAGCATGTGACACAGGCTTATGACCCCAGACACTTGTGAGACGGAAGCTGGAGGCCTTCCAGGTAGAGCGCTTGCTAAGTATGCACAAGACCCTGTGTTCAGTTCCCAGCACCATGGGCAGACAAGAACTATACATGGGTTAAGCATGGTGACACACAACTAAAATCCTAGCATTTGAGAGATTGAAGCAGGAGGATTCCTGCAAGTTTGAAGCTACCTAGGATCTAGAGTAAGACCTTGTCTCAAAACAAATTTAAATCCACCACTCAGGAGACTAAGGCAGAAGAATCATGAGTTTCAGGTTAGCTTTGGCTACAAAACAAACTCTCTCTCTCTCTCTCTCTCTCTCTCTCTCTCTCTCTCTCTCTCTCACACACACACACACACACACACACACACACACAAATAGCACAATTAATTGGATGTATGAATGAAGGACAGAGGAAAGGAGGGAGGGACGTAGAATCTTCCCAGAGCTGATACAGGGAACCACTCAGAATAGCTGAGCATCTGGACATCCGACTTGCATCAAGTTACATGTGCCCTCTGCTCCAAACAGCATATGGTGTGCCTCCTCCCTTCATAACTCCCCTTTTGTGATCAAATGTATCCTAAAACGCGCCCTGAAATAAAGGGAAATGGGATCTAGATTGAGCTATTTTTAGGTGCCTGCCGGAAAGGTGACCTCTGTCCCCAGAGCGTTCAGAGAAAGCCCCCATTTGCCACTGTATGCCTATGCAGGGTTACGTATGCCCGTACTTAAAACCAGATGTGCTGTGGAGAAGGACATGTGCAAGAAATAATGGTTTACATAATCCAAGTGTGTCAATCAAAACAGAAAACCATCTCTACCCCATCCCTAGCAGCTAACTCCTCCTCCTCCCGACCCTTCACAAGGGAGTGTAAGAGGTGACCAACACCCTGCCTAACTCCCTCAGAGCCTGTGTCTGCCTGCACTTCTGCTCTGCTTCTGGGCAAAAGCCCTGGCTGTTTTGCTGGTGGTGTGTGCTTCTTCAGTTTCTTCCATTCTTTAAGTTCAATACTGTGAACCTAACAGAGACCACCCAGATACACCTCTCCAAAAAGATCGGACCCCATTCTCATTGCTTGGAAGGCCTCAATGGGACAAAGAAAGAGAATGATGGGAAAGGGGATACCTCCAACCGGGGAGAAAGACCTTGGGGGACTCAGGTAGTGAGGAACCGAGGGTTAAGGAAGAGCCTCCCAGAACCGATGGCTCACTGTGAGACTTCACTGCTGTTCAAAGCTCAATTTTCAAAGAGTGGATTTAACATTGGCTTTGAGAAGCAATTTAGACTCCCAGGGAAAGATATCCGAAGCAGAAATACACATTGATGTGTAATCCAAACTGTCCCCTTTAAAAAGTGTTGAGCTCTGAAAAGATCATTTTACAGGAGGTTTCTAACCCACCCTACCCAAATCCTGTCCGGAAGGAAGCCCCTCCCCCCATGCATCAGAAGTGAGGTGTGCCCTGGGAAAGCGTTGACAGCTATCCCACCCACAAACTGGTTTATTGTTCCTCTGTGTCACCTCACTTGTTTCAAAAAAGCCATAGTTCTTATGGGTTGTGATGATTAGTATTATCAACCTCACAGGACCGTGGATTGACTACCTTAAGAGATGAGCCTCTGAACATACCTGTAAGGAACTGTGCAGATCAGGTTAGCATCTCAGAATATCTGGCAGACTGTGTATATTAGATTAATTGGTGGGAAGACCCATCCTAACTGCTAGGCTGAATGAAAAGGCGAAGGTGAGCTAAGTACCAGCATGCATCTCCAATTACTTCCTGACTAGTGCCTCCAGCCATGGTGGACTGTACCCTGGAACTGTGAGCCAAGTAAACCCTTCCCTACACTAGCTTCCCATCGGGACTCTGAGAGCAACACACGTAACCAATGCGTAGAGTCATGGCGTGGGATGAGGAGAGCAAACACTCACTTGGCTTGCCAGCTCCTGGGAGGTACTGTTGCATCCTGGGACTCAGGTTTCTCTCACTGGAACTGCAGGGGGAGCGCTTCCTTGCCTCTCTCATCACTCAGTAACCACACGGGTTGCACATCTGACACTAAGACTTTCACCCCACGTTGAGCAATGCCTTTACTCAGAGCCCCTTCCACCCTACTGCCCTCCACTCGTAACATGAAACTTGGCACTTGAATACCAACTTCTTTCTACATGATGCACAGTATCAGTGAACCACAAAAAAACTAGAGTCTGTAAGACACACAAGGGGAAAGTGACCATGACTTTGAAGCCTTTTTTGTTACATAACGAGAGTCTAGCAAAGGAAAAGAGTAGCTAAGGGTATTTACTATAATACCATAAACAACCGAGGAAAATACCAAAAGTTTCTACACGTGTATTAATAGGAGCAAGACAGATAAACGATGGCACATTCATCGGTGGAATTATCTGTAACTGTTGAAAAGACTGGTGTGCACCCAAATGTAGAGAAAGCAAGCCTCAAGATACCGTCAAGACTATCAAAACCAGGTGTGGTGGTGCTTGCCATTAATCCCAGCATTCAGGAAGCAAGAGTAGGTGGATCTCTGTGAGTTCGAGGCCAGTCTGATCTACAGAATGAGTTCCAGGACAACCAGAGCTACATAGAGAAAGCATGACTCAAAAAACCAAACGAACAAAATGGAACAAACAAAATAAGAATATTAGCAGGATGCTGGAACATGTCGGTTCATTCATCCCTGCGTGAAACGTGTACACAGATGCTGCATGAATGTGCTTGCACTCAGGGAGGGCCCATAGAATCCTGTAGCAGCTGTTGTCATGGGAGGGGAGCTGGGGTACAGAGGGCAGGAGGAGAGAGATTTGCTCTGCAAGTTAGGTCCTTTGCCTCACCTTGGTTTTTGCTATGTGTGTGTGTGTGTGTGTGTGTGTGTGTGTGTGTGTGTGTGTGTGTGTACAGGTGGAGACCAGAGGAAATCTCAGGTGTCCATCTCCTCTGAGATAGAGTCTCTCTTCAGCCTGGAGCTAGGCTGGCTGGCCAGAGCACTCCAGATCCAGAGCTCTGACCTCTACTTCCTCAATGTTGGGATTGCAGGTGTGTGCCACTACACCCAGCATTGTTACGTGGGTTCTGCTACCACACTCAGGTCCTTATGCTTACGAGTGTACCTACTGCACAGACACCGCCCCCCCAGCTCTCCTTTGTCTCATCTGAGTAATATGCTCTTTGTCTGTTTTCTCTGTTAACATACAGTGGCATATTACTCAGCCATGAAAAAGAAATCCTGATACATCTTCAATATGTATGGGCCTTAAAAACAGTGTGCTAATAAACTAAGGATCAAGGCAGAGTGCTTCTCACTCAGAGGAGACAGAAGGTTGAACGGTTAGTTGGCAGCTGGGGTGGAAGGGAGTCGGGGTTGATGTTGAACTGGGCGTTTCCCTTCGGAATAGTGAAAGCTCTGGAACAGGGTGGTGGTGATGGTTTCATAGCCATCTTTAAAATATCTAGATGGACCATTTTTTGAATGCTTTATGACAAAACTAGAATATTTCATTTTAAAATACATATTTCTTAACTTTTCACTTAATAACCACCATGTAAACATCTCCCTGGAACTCACTAGTGTGCAACATCGAGACTGCACCTTTGAAATCAGGCTGAGCTGCTCTGGCCCCTGGCTCCAGCTCCCTCTTTTACAATCCCTGGCAAGTAGATGAGCATTGTAGCTCGCCATCAGCAAATGTGTTTGTGAAGGGCCTGGTGGGAAGTGCCATAAGATTTAAAGGTCACACGTGTCTGCTACACACAAGTGGCACACACATGCCTAAGTGTGACTGTGGCCCCTTCAGGCAGGCAGTGACAGCCCCAGTGGGCCATGCTCTGCTTCACTAATGACTAAGCAGCTGCTTCGTCTCTAAGGTGGAAGACAGAAGCTGAGCCCATGTTGTAGGACTGCATGGGGATTCAGTGGGGGTAATGAGTCGGGTGCTTTGCTCACTGATATATAATAGAGAGATAATAAATGTTTTCTTTTGCTAATAATCCATCTTAGTCACTGTTCTATTGCTGTGAAGAGACACCATAGTTGTGGCAACTCTAACACAAGAAAGCATTTAATTGGGGGCTGGCTTTCAGTTTCATTATCATCAGGATAGGCGCATAGCAGCAGCAATGCACTGAAAAGTAGCTGAGAGCTATACACCCTGATCTGAAAGCAGAGAGATAGTCAGACTAGGCCTGGCATAGGCTTGTGAAACCTAATGCCCACCCCAGTGACACATTTCCTCCAACAAGGTCACACCACCTCCAACAGGGCCACAACCTCCTGATCCTTCTAATCATTTCAGATAATGACACTTCCTCATGACTAAACATTCAAATACATGAACCTATGCAGGCCATTCTTATGCAAACCGCTACATGATTGATTGTTGAGGTAGATGCTGAGAATAAAGAAATCAAGTTCTCTTTATTGAATACCTACTGCATACACAGGCATGTCTTAAAGCAATAGGACTTAATATTGTTTCTGCTATTTGCTTTTAAAAATATTTCACGTTGGCATAGTCTTGTGCTTTTCATCCATTAGCTTGTGTCACATTCATGATTACTTCCTTGAGTAAAGTTTCAAGATCTGGAAGCCACACTTTCAAATCTACTCTGCTATGGAAAATAGATCAAGGCTTGGGTCCATAGGCATCTTACTCCAAATGCCACATTCTCAGCTTGTGGGCAGAAGAAATACCTACTGCTTCTTGACTCAACTCTGACCACTGCTGGAGGTTTGGAAATAGCTGGGAGATTTAAAGAATGAGAAGGCACAACAGGGCCTAGTGGCCAGGCTCCAAGAACGTTAAAGGAAGGCCCCACAGAACCATTAAACATCTGTAAAAGGGGAATTATACACTGTAAGCCAGTGATGCCCCGTGAAGGAACATTCTCTATAGCTCTGCCAGGAGAGATCCCATAGCCAGCTCACAGCTCCTAGGGAGAGGGGTTCCCTGAGAGGAGAGCAGGCAATACCCAGTGTCTATAGGGCACTGAGGGGGTGCATGGGAAGGCCCTGGTAGCTGTGCTGGGAGAAGGGCTGGCTGGGGCCAGT
>CM052706.1:63035680-63069814 GCA_028551405.1 Uromys caudimaculatus
GTAACTCAGGTCGTCAGGCTTGAGGGAAACACCTTTACCCACAGAGAGGCCTTGGGAGCCTAGGAGTACTTTTTATAGTACGGGTTGTTCCTTCTTGGAACAGGCTGTCTGCGTAAGACAACATGGGCCAGTAGAGGTCAAACTCCAGAGAAGAGTCTGCCCACTAATTAACATGTGGAATTCTCTACAGTAGTGGTATGATGCCCAAAGACGGACCACTGTAAAGGCTTGTAAAGGTGATGTCTTCTGGATCTTGCTGAGAGAGTACAGCTACCTTGCTCTGAGCCCCTCCTGCATCTGCCCCAGAATAGTGTCAGCAATTACAACAGAGTTTTACTTTCTGTAATGGGACTAAACATACTGATGCCATTTTAGTACTGCAGATTTATAGGAAGTGATGTTCTCAGCTTTGCAGATTACAGAATCAATATATCAATTGACTCCAAAAATCATCAAAGATGTTCTGTATCCTGCAGCATCGATCATCAGTTAATTCCTTGTGTGAAAATAAGCAAGCATGCCCAACCTCATGTGATGTGACTTTGCTTTCCCTCTTATAGCTGCCAAATTATTTACATACTAAGTATTTGTTTTAAAATAAATTTATGATTTATTATCACTAAATATTTGACTTATATACCTACATACCCATGTTGCATTAAAAAAAATCCCTCTGATAAAGGCTAGAGAGATGGCTCAGTGGTTAAGAGCACTGGCTGCTCTTCCAGAGAACCTTAGTTCAGTTCCCAGAACCCATATGATAGCTCACACTGTCTGTAACTCCAGTTCCAGGGATCTGACACCCTTGCACAGACACACATACAATCAAAACATCAGTGCACATAAAAGAAAAATAATTAAAAATTCCTCTGGTGAAAAGGGGCCCAGGTGGCAAAGAATTTGAGTCCTGATTTAAAAAAAGAAAGAAAAAAGAAAACTTTTATTTTCTTTAACTATTAAATGAACATTCTAATTTTGGCTCTGATAGAATGCTTCATATAAAACCCTACCTTACATGTGATTGTTAGGGCTAGGAGTATCCTGTGCTCTGATTGGCTTAGGTATTGACTACAATGGGGATATTCATGTAGCCTGAGGTACCCTAATTTCCATACTCATCCATGTGGACTCTTGTCTTCATACATGTTCTCCAAAACCTAGTCATGCTTCGGACATTCAGGAGATAATGAAACAATATCATTAAGTGAAGATTATAGAATCTAAAGAGAGAACGTGTGTGCATGCATGTGCGTGTGTGTGTGCGTGCATGTATGTGTGTGTGTATGTGTGTGTGTGTGTGTATGTGTGTGTATGTGTATGTGCGTGTGTTGTGCGTGTGTGTGTGTGTGTTCGCGTGTGTATGTGTGTATATGTGTGTGTATGTGTGTGTATGTGTGTGTGTATGTGTGTGTGTATGTGTGTGTATGTGTGTATATGTGTGTTCGTGTGTGTATGTGTGTGCTCATTTTCTGAGGCATTGTGAAGTTAATGGTGATTTCCTAATGAAAGCCAACAATGCCTTTGCCTTTTCCCAGCAAGCCATTTGTGTCTTCCAGCAACATCCGTGAAAGCCTCAGGAAGACCCTCGCTAGGCAACACAGTACATTAGGAGGCTGCCTCGTGTTGGCTTGACCCTGCTCACTTCAGCCAGGGAGCCTGAGAATTAAAATTCCAATTTCATTTTTAGGCATTGAGTCCAAAAAGAATAAATTTATCTTAAAGTGGCCTTTTTAAAAATGGGAATTAAAAGGAAATTGAGATTTAAAAGGGCATGACTTTTTTTTTTAATCTAATGGGTGGGGTGGAGCCCTGGTTTTCTATTCTGAGGAATATTCTCTCTAGCCAGCACATAGCTCCTGAAAGATGGAGGGTGCAGAATCCAGGGCAGCAGAGCAACAGTACTAAGCCCCAAACAAGGCCACTTGCTCTGCCCTAGGATGGAGAAACAGAATGGTTGGAGCCACACTTCAGATCCCCTCTTCTGCCAGGCTTAGCACCCAGTGTCAGATACTAAGAGCTACAGTGAGCATCAAACACTGTTCAGCCTTACTGTCCTGCTTCTCCATGGACACATTGAAGAAGGGGACTCTGAACAAGGGTGCCTGGGAACCCTTAACAAACAATGTCTCCCTAGGATTCTGACTCATCTTTCTGGTCACTTCCTGGATTCTCCTCAGGCACAACATGTTCAGACACAATCTCATCACCTTTCTCAAGGCCGCTTTAAGGCCCTTTCCTAGTCCAATCCCTGGACTTCATAAAAAGCTGTTAGTGCACAATTCTAGACCATTCTCCCCACCAACTATGGCCACTGTTTATGTGACTGCTGGATGTACCACATAACCTCTACAAGAACTCTGGGTGTCCTCTCTCCCACCCTTCCCTAGCCCCTAACATGTGGTTTGGACTTTGGGGTCTCAACCCCTCCAGACTTCTCTCTATGGTGTCTCCAGCTCTGTGCTAGCATGCGTGTTACTTCCTCAAGTCTTCAATCATTCCCCACAGCTAGCAGAAGGTCTGCATTCTTCACTAGGCATCTAATCACAGCTCTTCCCATATCTGGCACATGAGGAGCAGCCTTGTAGCAGAGGACCTGGGTCTGAGTTTGCTTGGATGCCTTTGGACACTGGGCCTGCCTTCCTTCCTCCTTCTGCCCTGCTTTCCCTCCAGATTCCTGGGGTGAGGGTGGGGGTGACTGTTTCTCCTTACTCCCTGTGCCCCTTGTAGTGACTATTTCAGAATATTTTCTCCATAGCAAGGAAGGCAGTGTCTGCCTATGGGTAGAACACTAACCAGTTATCAGTACTGGTACTGGTGAGGTTATATACACACACACAGAATTCCACTCAGGCCTCAGCTAAGAGAGGTAGCTGTACCCCACTTCACAGACAGGAATCCAAGGCTCAGAAAGATGTGTGAGATGGCTGTATCTTTGGCAGGAGTTCACTGAAGCTACTCCCCCACCTCCGGTACAAGCCGGTTCCTAGGATGGGAGAACACCCCTCCTCCCCAGAAACACATCTGTTACCAGTTTTATTTAAAGGGCCCTTGAGTTTCAAAGCAGCTGGCAGGACACACTCCCGTGATCACTAATTCATATTTGTCCTCCCTCTCAGGCCCTGGCCTCCAAGGCCCACCATGAATCAGGGCCCCAGCCCATGGCCGAGCAGGTCTGCATAATTTGCTGAATGTCACCAAGCCCATCTGTCATTTCCTCAGCTTCCCAAATGCCATCTCTGGAGTACCCAGAAGGCTCCGAGCCATATGGCCAAGGAGCCCTGCTGTGAAACCCCATTACTACTCTCAGATAATTAGCTTTAAAGCAAGCAAAGTAATTAGGAGGGGGCTGTGGGAAGCAAGCCACAGGAAGCCACTCTGAACTTCCCTGCACCTTCCCCATTGAGACCTCATGTCTACAAATGCTCCCTTCTGGCCCAAGGCCCCACTGCTGTAGGGAAGCAGAGGAGTGCTCAGGGAAACAGCTTCGCTCCCACGTCTAGATAATTGTAACAGGACTGTATTTTGAGGAATTAACGTTTTTCTCTACTTCTGTCCTCTTTTTTTTTCTCCTTGGCAGGGGCAGCTTAAGTCACTGATAGGGATGGGGTGGGAGGTGACAGAGTAGAGGCAGGGAGCTAGAAACAGGGTGCACCCCTGACAGTAGACCCAGCATTTCTCCCCTTGACCAGCATCAGGATGGTATATCAAGAATGACCCTATGCTCTCCATGGGATAGCAGTGATGAAGGAAAAGATGGCTTCCTCAATAGCAAGTTAGGTAGAGAAATAAAGATACCTCTCTGCACCTACAGCTCCTGACTTGGTGTGAGACCACGGACTTGAGGTCTACCTGACTGCCCAGCAAAGAAATGCAAAGGCTTTGTTTGAGATCAAGGGTGGGGACTGGGGAGACAGCTTAGCAGGTATGGTGCTTGTGCAAGCATGAGGACCTGAAACCAAAGTCCAGAACCCAAGTAAAATGCAGGGCATGATCACGCACGCTCCTGTAAACCTAGCACTGGGGTAGAGAGGCAGAGACAAGAAAATTGCTGGGGCTTGCTGGCTATCCAGTCTAGCTCCGGGTTCTGTAAGAGGTACTGTCTGAAGAAAATAAGACAAGAACAGGACATACAACACCCTCGATGGCCTCTAAGAGTGCAGCGGTGTGTACGCGCACACACATGCGTTCACACACACACAGAACAGCTGTGCACCCAAGGTCTGGGCTTCCATTTCAGGGCCTCATTGAATTTAGTGTGTGGAGGAGTCATCATTTTGTATCTATTCTTTCCAGCCTCCCAGCAACCCGCAGAGGAAGACATTACTGACTTATTTCAGAGGTGGCCATGGGCCATGATGAGGCCGTTGAGAAAACAAACAGGTACACGGACTCTGAGGTTGTCTGTGGTTAGGCGAAGGACCCACATCTTCCCAAAAGGCTACGCTGGCAGGGTCAGAGCTGGCTGGAGTGGACATAGGCACAGAACCTCCTTGTGCTGCCGGAGTAATACAACTATCCCCAGTGGAAGAGCTTTTTTATGTCTATCCTGCTGGTCCCAATAGCCTGTCCCTGATTGGAATCCCGTGACAGCCATGGTGGCCTGATATGCATTCAGGCAGGCAGAAGAGGCTTTGGAGGTCTGTTTTTCAGTGGGTGTAAGGAAATCTGGGGAAAGGTCTGAAAGTCCAGGCACTAGGAGCCCAAAGAGCAGGGAGGAGCAAGCTGCCTCAGTAGGGAGCGCAGGACCCCATTCAATTTACCCTCTGAGTGGGCTATCCATTCAGGAGACCCTGAACTAGAGAGACAGAGCTCTGGGGGTGATCTGTAAGGTGCCTCCCACTGCAGACAGGCTTTTAAAGTGGTTAACGTAACCTGAAAAACAGTAAACCAAGTATCTGGCTAATTGAACAGTGACAAACTCACTAAAGATGTTTTTCTGTAATTCAGATGGAGTGGAACCAATAAAGAAAAAAATAACCAACCTGAGAGCAAACGGACTGAACTGGAACAAAATTCCCCAGTACTACTTTCTTGAGGGTCCAGAGGAGACACCAAGGTCACACACAGTGCAATCCACCATCCCTTGCATCTCTTCTAAGTACTGCTGTCCCCAAGCCTAGTCCTTCCACAAGTGTCCAAAACTTAATCTCTCTTCTGTGTTTTCCAGGAAACTCAGTACCCTGCCCTGATGTCCTGAGCACTCCAGGAGAACACTCCTTCTCAGACCTGCTCAAGTCCTTCCCCCACAATCTTTAGTTTCCAATGCACTGGCTTGGCCTCTCTCAGCTTCTGCTCTGCCCCATTTCACCACACGATAATGTCTAGGAGGATAAGAACCACAAATAAGGGACCCCGCTTTTGCTGAAGGTGAGGAGAGGCCATGGTAAATGTTTGTGATTTTCTTTGTTGTCATGGCACTGCAGAGCTCTGGTCCTGAAAAGATCAAGAACCCATTGTCCATGAGACTGGGCAAGTGGCACCCAAGAGGCTCTGCAATTAATCTTAGACAAAAGGCTAAGGCCCCGATGGGTACATGTGCCCCATCACTCAGCCACCCTGCCTTGCTCTCTGCACCCCTCCATCCCCGAGACCACACTGGCCACAGCCTCTCAGAGAAGGCAGGTCTTCAGGCTGCTTCAGGAGGCTCTCCCTTGAGCAGGTCAGCCATATCTAACTTAGAGAAACAAGACAGGGAGTTAATATGGGTAAGACAGGTCTGGCCCTTAATGGTACCCAAAATTTTACCCAACTGCAGGCATCTAACCCCGAGGTCAGTGCATTTCTACTACTATACAGGGGTCGGGAAGAGGGCTGAGGGTCTGCTCAGCCCACATCTCCTGCTTTGAGATAGGGATGTTGAAGCCCAGAGAGAATCAGAATCCTTCATGTTATCTCACAGCTTCTGACAGGAGCTCCTGGAAGCCAGGTCTCCTAAGGTCTAGTGTCTTCTCCATAACTCAGGGATAGAGGAGGGCAGATGGTCTGTGTTGTGGAAATGAATGAAATTGAAAATGCAAATTCTGGGTCCTCTATGGTTATTTGCATTTTAAATGAATCACAAACAGCAAAATATCTTTTGACTCTGGCAAAGCCACAGAGATACTGCCTGGGGAAGGAGACTGGAAAGTGATACTTCATGGGTTTGGATTTTTTTTTTTTTTTTTTTTTGAAATGGTAAGAAGGTTCTGGGGCAAGATGGAGTGCCCGGTCTAGAACATAATGGAGTGTATGCTGACATGATTAAATAGTAAATTTTATGTGTATTTTACCACAGTTAAAAAAAAAAAAACTTTCTTTAGCTGCCCATAGTGGTGCCTACTTGAGAGACTGAGGCAGGAGGATCTCAAGTTTGAGGTCAGTTTAGGTACACAGTAAGTCCTTAGGTGTCCTAGGCTGTCAAGTAAGATTCTATTTTAAAACTGGCCAGCCAATCAACAAACAAACCAACCCTTTCTGACTAAAACACAATCCCCCAAACCCCAAGTAAGAGGAAAGATCGGTCTGGTTTGCCTTGTCCTCTGTCCTTCCCATCTCTGGAGCTCCAGGTCTAAGGCAGGAACCCCACCAGTACCCGGGACACGCAGTAAACCATGCACTCAGAGTAAATGTGCCAGAAACACAAAGTAAAATGCCTGAAAGTTTCTGAGAGAGGGGAGGGAGCACAGAGCAAACTCCTGGTCCATGGCTGGGTGCCACTGGATACAAAGCCAGTGTCACAGTTCCTGGGAGCTGGAGTGGGCGGGGCTGGGGTGGGGGATGGAGCCAGTGTCACAGTTCCTGGGAGCTGGAGTGGGCGGGGCTGGGGTGTGGGGGGGGTGAGGGGGGGGTCTGAAGTTCACCTACATTTCCCAGTCACAACCCTTTCCCCTCTCTTTCCTTACCTCTGTTCGCTGTGAAAGCATTCCTCCAACCTTTCACCCTCCTCCAGCTCCTCCCAGCCTTGCTATTCTTAGTCCTCAGAGTTAGAAGAACACTGGCCCAGAAAGTTTTGCAAGCATTTACCTGCTTTCTTTAAAGGTTTTTCACCAGGCAATTTTCCCATCTGCTTAGTCTTATTTAAGTGGTAAGATTCTTTTTTTCTCTCTCTCTCTTTTAGGTGCAGAGATGGAGTTTCTTTTCCATTGCCCCGACTACACTTCCCACCATGCCATGCCTAGAATTGTATTCTGTGCTCTATGAAGTATCTGTTGAGATGCTGGCAGTGCTGGGGGCTTGCTAGAAGCCTCTGTCTGCCTTCCAAGCTCCAGTTCTCTTGTAGGTGTTAGGTAGGTGATAGGAGGTGTGGTTCGAACATGGGGCAATGCTGAGAGCCAGGTAAGAAAGTCAGCTCAAGCTGCAGGAGCCTGCCTCTCATGGAGGACTACTATTCCTGCCATCAATCAGCTGTGCTTTCCTCCTTCCCACTCCTTCCTCCCCTAAAGCTCTATTCTTCCACCTGTGGCTGGTGACTTTCAGGTTGTCCAGAGCTCTCAAGGAAGGGGTCAAGTCTAACTTCTCTTGGCTTCTTCACATAGCATGGACCACACTGTCACACTGAGCAGTCTGTGCCCCACAATCCCACAGACTACACTGGCACACTGAGCAGTCTGTGCCCCACAATCCCATGGACCACACTGGCACACTGAGTTGTCTGTGCCCTGCCCTCCCACAGGACACAGCCTCATCTCATGGCAGCTTTCTGGCTGTTGGTTAATGGTCACAACCTGCAAGTCTCCCCTCTCTGAGCCTGCTTTTCTGGCTGTGTGGTGGAGCTAGTAGACTCAGTAAACTTTAATTCCCTTTAGAGTTTATGGTCATAAAACTGTCGCTGGTGTCACTCAAGCTGCTGTTCCCATCTATGGTCAAATGAGGAGGTCTGGATGGGTGAACAGCCCTCAGAGGCTGACTACTCCTTGTCTCTCAGCTGGCCCTACTACACCGCCACTCTGTCACTGGCTCCACTCATGCCCCTGGATACAAAATGTCCAGGGACCCCAGAAGCCTGCCAGGAACCAGAACCAGTGACCTGGTTGCTAATGACAGCCCCGGCTGACCACAGGGAAGCTTTTACAATAGTCTGCAGGAAGCACTTCCTTGAAACTCATTCTCTGCAAGTCCATCTGGGGAAAGGCCTGACCTCTGTAGTTACATTAGCCATTAGCTCTGGAGATCTGGACCTCGAGGGGCTGGGCAATGCTGGGAGGTTACCCAACTCCCCTCCAGAGGCTGCAGTTAGCTTTGCCAAGACCTAGCTTCTGGGAACCTGACCACAGTGGGCATTTCTCCCTGAAAGTGAGAAATCTACAAATTTGGGAAGTGGGTGAGACTCAGAAACAAGCAGGGACTTTCTGGGGCCTTTGCAGAGTCAGGGATTCTTACCTCACTACCAGTAGTCACTGAGGCCTGAGCCTCTAGCACTAACTGGGGCAATTCAGGGCTGACCCCTCTGCCTGCCTGCCTGGGGGTAGGTGCTTCAACAGGAGCAAACTAGCAGCCCTGAAGATCCTCTTGGGGAGGGACAGAGCAGTCATGCCTTGGGCTAGAGGGTAAAAACCATGGGATTCTAGCCAACGCCACCCTGCCTTCCTGTCTGTTCCAACCCAGCTGAAGCTAGCACTTAGGGCCTCTGTCAAATAAGCATTCACGGTCTCATGGTTCCTGACCCAGGAAGCCATGGCTCAAGAACACCAGCTCTTTCTTAAATGTATGCATTCCTTCACAATTTCATGCATATATGCTTTGCTCACACTCCCCCTTGGACTTCCTTGTTCCTCTCATCGAATCACGCCTTCCAATAACCCCACCACCACCTACTCTCGTGATTTTTCTCTTTTATTTATTTTTCTTATCTCTTACAATTTTTTTTTTAATTTGAGGTTTATTTATTTTACATGCATGGATGTTTTGTTGCATACGTACATGCAGCATGCAGTAGCTGCAGAGATCAAGAGAGGGTGTCAGACTCCTATTACTGGAGGTACTGATGGTTGTGAGCCACCATGTGGGTGCTGGGAATTGAACTTGGGTTCTCTACAAGAACAGCAAGTGCTCTTAACCACTGAGCCACCTCTCCAGCCCTGCCCTTATCAATTCTTTAGCACCCTGCCAGTGGCCCACTGCATTTAGATAGGGTACTTACAGGAGCACGGACGGGGGGGGGGGTTATTTACTTTATTTACTTAATCAACTTACCAGTGGCTACACCGTTGAAGAAAAGTGACTTCCCCTTCAGACTGCCTCTGTCTCTGTAGGGAAGAATGAGGCTTTGGGAAGCTCTCTCCCACCAATGGTGGAATGCTGCTGTAAAGGATTTAGTAACTATTATTTTTTTATTATGATCCAGCCAGCCGCCCCCTCCCCAATAATCCTATGGATTTATTTAATCAGCTTTAGCACAAGTATTGGGCGATTTCCCCCAAAACTATTTTTCTATGCTAGATTGGCTATTTCCCAGCTGTGCTTCAAGTTACTGGCTCCTTGAGTCTCACCTGGGTTATCTCTGCTCCATCAGTCTGTCCTCAGGGAGAACTTCTCCAGCCATGTGCTCCCGGTCCATCTTGTCTAATGGAGACCTCCTATTCTCTCTGTCTTCTCTCCCCACTTGTTCCCCTCCCTACCTGCGACCCCCAGCCTAGTAACCAAAGTCCCACCTCCTTCTATTTCCCCCAGTAATTGGCTGTAGCCACTTTTATTTAATAGCTTTAAATTGGGGAGTGAAGGTGTGAAATAAAAAGGAAGGACATGAATGTTTCTAGGTATGGTGGAGGTCTATTGCAGATAAAATGGAGAGCGAACATAGCAGAGGCAGAGGCATCTGGGAGAGTTCAGAGTGAATAGAACGACCCTGAGCCTTGTGAGGAGACAGGAGAGGGGAGAGCCAGGAGACCAGATGTCCAGGAGACCAAGAGGCCAGGAGGGTAGAGGGTAGAAAAAAGTCCAGGTAAACAAATGGCTGATTATGTAAGGGAGGGCAACCCAACCCCCCTGGGCTGGAGAAGTTTAGGGTGGGGGGTGGGGCAGACCAGCCATACCTTGTAATAGGTAAGGACTGAGAGATGCTGGGACAATCTGGTATCCAAGTCCATTTTGACATGTTAAATAGGCACCTCAGTCATTTATCTTGGGTTTGAGACCTAACAATTTCCCTACTTCCTCTGGAAGGAAGGGCTAGCTGGAAGTGATGGAGGACCAGTCAGGGCTGACTTTCGCTTGACATGTCAATCAGTGCCATGGGAATAACATGCAACAGCACCTGTCCATCACAGTTCTAACAAGGCCCAGGACAGGGCTGGCTCAGGGAGTTTGTCAAATTGGGAAGACTGTCACCAATGTCAAAATCTGAGAGTCAGTGCCCAGGAAATAAAGCAAGTCAGAGAAGCAGGGAGACAAAGTAAAGATGAAGAATCAAGAATAAGGAAATGTAGGTGCTTAAAAGTTTATTATTCTTGGTTGAGGCAGGAAGAGTCTTTAAAAATGCTTCAGAGTCAGGAAGAGCATTTGCCTAGCACGCATGAAGCCTTGGGTTCAATCCTCAGCACCCCAGGGGTAGAGTTAGGAGGCTCCAATCACAGATAAGTCCTAAACTTCCCATTTAAAAGTAATGGCTCTGCTGTCTTCCTTTCATGGCCTTCCCTTTATCTACCCCAACAACAGACATGATGCTTTTGCTCCCAGCTGTGGTGGAATTCTCCCACCCTCTGGGCCCTAACCTCCAGGAGCCCCTGCTCCAGGCTCTCCTGATTCCTCCGTGTCTGGGTTTCTCTGCCTTCCTGCCAGTCTCCTTCACTTTGGGCTCTCTCTCCCTTCTCTCCTGTTTCTAAGCTGCCTGTCTTTCTGTCCCATTTTGCCTATGTCCCTCCATTCCCCACTGCTGTTTATATCTCTACCTGCCTCTGTCGTCATTCTGAGAATCTGTCCTGCATTTGGTCGCACCGTGCCCATGGTCTGTTTGTTAGCCTCTCCCATGCAGTTTCCTGACATTTTTCCTAATGGACTCTGACAGACCACAGAAACATGAATGCCTGTGCTGAAGGGTCACCCACAGACACTAGCAAGCCGACACCCATATGGAGACGGATTTTCCTAGCACTAATGCTACTCATCACCAGTTGTCTAGATTGTCAGTGTGCTGTTGACAGAGGCCAGGTACCAGGCACAAAGCTCCCTGAGCTCGGCCACAAAGAGGGCCCAGTATACCACAGGGCAGTGCCCTAGGAACCAGAGTCATGGCTCTTCAGGCTTACGGCTCCAACCTTCCAAGCCTTGTTTCTGGGAAGCCAGATTGAATTAGCTGCTGAACCCATCTGGCCAGCTCTTGGCCTAATACCTTTTGGCAGCTCATGCCTCAATGCCAACCCCAACCCCCTGGCCTCAGGGCCAGAAATCCAATTTTCCAGAACTTAATTGAGCCCTGGACTCCCTAGGGCATTGGCCCTTAGGCCCTCCTGTTCAGCCAGCAGCAGATTTCCTGGTGATTAGTAGAGGAGGAAGAAAACAGCAGGAGCCAAGTTAATTTCAATTACCCTCATTTTCTCCCTGGAGCAGCGCAGCTAAGTGCATCTTTGTGTCAGCTGGCTTTGGACGCTGATAAGTATTAAGTATTTGGAGCCCTGGGTGCTCCAGACACCTTCATTTATCTGCTGGTTCCGGAGAGTGGACTATGCCTCCCTGCCACCTGTTGGCTCCCCACCTTTCCCCTTATTTTACAAACCCCATGGAAACAGGCTGGGATGTAATCAGTGGGGGGGGGGGGGAATGGGGGGGGTGCACAGAGGAGGGAGGAGCATGTGTTGATCATTCCTTCAGACAATTGTAAATTAAAAAAAGATACAAAAACTCAACAAGTGGTTTGTACTTCTTCAAGGTTAGTTACAATGTGGACTTAGAAAGCTTGTCAGGAAAATTTGTGCCCTCTGCTGCCTTAGATTCCCTGAGTTTGGAAAGAAATTAAAAAACGAGACTGTAAAAGAAAATAGACTTTTTTTTTCTTTCATTCATTCATCCTCTCTTTCTTTCTTTTCTTCTTTTTTTTTACAGTCTGACCAATTTGGAGAAAGATTCCCAATTTCTCTTCACCTTTCCTACACCAGTGTCCCAGCTTTATGGAAGGATGAAATAGGACCAGGGACTTAGATGGCTCAGGGGTAGGCATTTGCTAAGAAGTCTGATGACCAGAGTTTAGTCTTCCACATGGTGGAAGAAAAGAACATTCCTGCATGTTGTCCCTGTACCTCCACACATACACGTGCAGAGAGAAAATAAATAAGTAAATAAACATAATATAATTTTTAAAAATGATGAAATATGCACATTTTAACTGTGGAAGACCAACCCCAACTTGGGAAGTCACAGAGAGCTTTCTTGACAAGAGCAGCTGAAGACTGAGAAAGTGGTGTATAGTGAGATGGGACTCTAGGAGTGTTTCATTAATAGATGTCCCTCTTCATTCAAGGAAACAATGAGGGTGGAGTATTAGGGTTCCTCCCCCTAACAAATGCTTTGAACTATCCAGGAATAAAAGGAATGAAAGGGCACCCCCTTCCGTGGCCAGCATGGGCTGGAGGCTGCCAAGAAAATGTGGCTCACTGAGAAACTACAAAGAAGCACAGGCAGGGGCCAGTTCACCAAAGGCCGCTAATGTCATGCTAAGGATAGCAGAGCTGACCCAGCTGCTTCTAAAGGTCAGCTGAAGAGTTCACACAGGGAAGCACTGAGCTTAGACCTGTGTGTCTGGAGTCCACTGTGGCAGCATACTCAGGAAGGAGTCTGTAGGTGGCAGGACCAAGGAAGGTAGTCCTGGGCAGGAAAGTGAAGCTGATAGAATAGCAACTACGGGAATCAGAAATGGTGGAGGCAAAAGGAGCATGGTGACTTCCCCAGTGAGGAGCAGGAAAGGAGGCACAGAAACCTTACCTGTGAAAAGTACAGGGATGTTGATCCCATGCCTGTGGTTACTGGACAAGTGGTAAGGCTTCGTGGCAAACAGGATCCAAGCCAAATAGTAGACCAATGGTTTTTCTTTTAACAACAGAGAGTAGAAGGGGACCAACCACAAATATATGGTTGTAAAAGTAACTATGAAAAATGGGAAGGAGACAACGCTCTTAGGGCAGACCATAGAGAGCAGAAGCCCAGAAAATGCACAGGGAGCCTGGAGATGCTGGCCTATGGCCAGGTGACTGACAGGGAGTTTCTAGGGTCTGCAGGTATCACGCAGCCAGGTGTGGCAGTATGTACCTGCAATCCCCTCACTGGGTAGGCTGAAGGAGGCTAGCAAGCTTGAGGCCAGCCTGGGCAACTTCACAAGACATTATCAAAAACTAAAATAAAATAATAGAAACCAAAGCATGTCCCCATGGAAATAGGAAGTGTTTGCTCTTCCTTCTAGACACCAAGAAGACAGGTGACATCCTAGTAGCCACCCTCTTCCAATCTTAGGAGACATGTCCTACTCTCTACAGGAGGGCAGAGCAACCTTGGGAGAGCTGGAGGAGCAATGGCTGATGTGTGGCTCCACATCTGGACAGTCCCAGGTTTCCATGTCTGGTACCACTGCAATGGAGATCTACTGCGCCTCACTGGCCACAAGCCTGATTACCTCAGTAGGAACCATCTTTAGAAATGAGACCTCTGGTGCCAGCAGATGGAAGGTTTCAGGGCTTTGGCCTCACAGAACAGTAATAAAGTAAAAACAGGACGACCGTCTCTGATTCAAACCCTTCCCTCCGGGTGCCCTTCCTACAGTGTCTTGTTGGTCTCTGCCAGATTGGCAGATAAAAATACGTGTCTTATGAGTCTAGTTGCATTTTAAAAAATTACTAGTACATTTACAAATGGCTCATGTGCTTACTGCTCATTTATACTTACGCTGTCTCACACATCCATGTTTGGTGCCCTGTTCTTATGTCTTTTCCTATTGATTCCTGCTGCTACCAACCCTGAGTCTGATACTGTCGAATTCTCCCAATTTACTATGGGCCTGTTATATGTGATGCTTTTCACATACAAAATATTTCCAGTCACACTTCCAAATCCTTCCTCTATAATGTCTGATTTTCTTGTTAAACTGGAGTTTGACAGTGGTTTTAGAAATATAAAACTCTGTCTAAATCTTTTTGTCTGGTTGGTTTTAGTTCCCCGAGTCCGTTCTTTGCTGTGTAGCCCAGGCTGACACAGACATCGATCTTCCTCCTTCAGCTGGCTTGCTTTTGTCTCTTATCTTTTTTGTATCATTTTTCACATGTAGTTCTTTATCCTGTTTCAAATTAATGTTAATAGGTGGCTTAGAGAAAAATTAAATCCTGCCTTTTTCATATTTATCCATTTTTAAAATTTCATTTTCTTACATTATTTTGTGGTGGTGGGGTGACACATGCAGGCCGTGACACGAGCGAGGGGAGATCCAGAGGAGCCACAGGACTCAGTTCTATCATTCTACCGTGAGGATGCTTGGTATCAAGTTCAGGCTACAAAGAAAGTGACTTTACGTGCTAAGCCATCTTGTCATACCCTGTTTCCTGCCCCCCTTCTCTGTGTGTGCGTGTGTGTGTGTGTCTGTCTGTCTCTGTCTCTCTGTCTCTTTGTGTCTCTGCTTTACTGTCTCTCTTTGTGTCTGTGTCTGTCTGTCTCTCCCCCAACCCATGTATGTGTGTGTGTGTCTGTCTGTCTGTCTGTCTCTGTCTCTGTCTCTCTATCTCTTTGTGTCTCTGCTTCACTGTCTCTCTTTGTGTCTGTCTCTCCCCCAACCCATGTGTGTGTGTGTGTCTGTCTGTCTGTCTCTGTCTCTGTATCTCTATCTCTTTGTGTCTCTGCTTCACTGTCTCTCTTTGTGTCTATGTCTGTCTGTCTCTCTCCCCCCCAATCTGTGTGCATGTGCATGTGCGTGTGTATGTGCGTGTGTGTTTCCTGCATTGTTCTCCACATTATATTTTAAGGCAGGGTCTCTGTTCTAGTTTGCTTTCTGTTGCTGTGATAATCACAATGAGCAAAAAGCAACTTGGGGAAGAAAGGGTTTATTGCACCTTACAACCTGTCCTATCACAGAGGGAATTCCGGGCAAGAATCTAGAGGCAGGAACCATAGGGAACACTGCTTGCTGGCTCCCTCTCTGGCTCATGCTCAGCTAGTCTACTTATATATCTCAGGCCCTCCTACCCAGGGCTGTGCCACAGGCCAATCTGATCTGGACAACTCTACAATTGAGGTTCCTTCTTCCCAGATAATCTAGGTTCTGTCAAGTTGGCAGGGGCATGCTGGTAAGGGGCAGGGGCAGGTGGCAAGCAACTGTCTCTTCTGCAGAAAAAACAACAACAACAGAGAATTGGGGGCGGGGAGCAGGAGTGAGGGGGTGAGAGAGCCAGAGAGAACTTATTCAACTGCAGTCTGGGGTCCTTCTTAGGTGACCAGCCCTCAGGGGACAAGAGCACAGGGGCCCTGATGTTTCCGTTGCACTGTTGGTGGGCAGCAATGTTGAGAAAGGTTACTGAAGACAGCTGACGAGGGTACAGAGAGAGGAAGAGAGGTTATGTTGCTGCTCTCAGAGGACAGCACAGCATAGGCCCAGTCCCTTCCTGTCATCTCTGACTCCCTTCCATTCTGTGAGCCTCTATTAGATAGACCCAGGAGCTTGTTAGAACTTAGACACCACCCTGGTGTCAGAATCTACATTGTAATCAGTCTTCAAGTGACACATTACTCCTCTGAAGGGGGAAGAGAGATGCCAGGACACAAGGCACCTGGGCTGGGTGCTTCCAACTGCTCAACCAGAGACCAAGCCCTCCTCTAGCTCCCTTCTTCTGGAGGCCCTAGCCTCAGGGGCAGAATCTCTAAAGCCCAGAACAACTCACAAATAAATGTTTCTATCAGACTCCAGATTCAGTTGGTGTCTGCTTGTTTTCTGCAGAAACTGCTCTGGAGTATCTGTGATAAGCCTGTGGTCTATGTGATGGTGCAGTCTGGCATTCATCTCTTAATGCAGGCTGGGTTGATTGAAGTGTCAAATGCTATTAACTGTGCCCAGCCCACTGTCCTGGTCTTGCTGGGAAGGCAGAGGTGAGGGCCATCAAAGGCCTGGAGAAAGCCACACTCGCTACAGTGTTTGGTAGGAAGGACCATCTTCTAAGCTATTGTAACACAAGGTTTTCCCATGGCATTGGGATCTTATATCAGTTGAGAGGCAGGAACCACTAACTAATCCATTCAGTACATATTAATTGACCGCAGACAAGGAGCCCTTGTCACTTTATAACTTCTTGAGGTGGATGTAACAAAGTTCCACAAAGTACCACAAAGAAAAAGAAAAGTAGCTGGGCAGTGGTGGTGCTCGCCTTTAATCCCAGCACTTGGGAGGCAGAGGCAGGTAGATTTCTGAGTTCCCGGCCAGCCTGGTCTACAGAGTGAGTTCCAGGACAGCCAGGGCTACACAGAGAAACCCTGTCTCTAAAAAAAGAAAAAGAAAAGTAGCCAAAGGCACATGCTTTTAACCTCAGCACTCAGGAGGCAGAGGCAAGCAGGTCTCTGTGAGTTCAAGGCCAGTCAGGGCCACACAGAAAGACCCATGGGAGGCTGGCAGTGAGTGTTACATCAAGATTAATGACACTGCTAGTCCAGGGAGGATCCTGTAAAACTTTGTTATGGGGATTTTAGTGGCCAAGAGCTGGCCCAGGACAGGACTCACAAAGAAAGGCTTTTATATACCCCTCCCCCAGTCTTGTGGCTGTCTAAAGAGGGCATTAATAGCTTCGTTCAATCTTGACTTGCCCTGGCACACAAGAAGAAGCACTTAAGAACTGTTAGTTGGAAGGGAAATAAATTGAAAGCTGCACTTAGTTGTTATAACCATTGTGATAAAGTAATGGAGTCATTGGCCAGGGGCCAGGACAGTTGGGTTTGTACCCCAAAGCTGACACTTTCTGGTTAGTTGGTCTCTGATCCTCAGTTTCCTCATCCATAAGAGAGAACTGGTTTTCTGTCTGTGTGGTTGTTTATGTGACCTGTCTCCCACAGACTCACCAACTGAGTGCTTAGTCCCCACATGGCTGCACTACTGGGGATGACGACTACATTGTAAAGTTGAGGGGGGGAGGAGTCTAGTTGGAGGTCTGAGATGCCAGCAGTCAAGCCCTGGAGGGAGCCCTGGAGGGTTGTGCCTGGTTCCCACTGGTTTGCTATCTCTCTGCTTCCCAACTGACAGAAGGCAAGTGGCCCCCTCCTCCACACACCGACTGCTATGATGTTCTCTCTTACCAAGGTTCAGACAGTGGCACCAAGGACTGTGGGCACACCTGCAGAGCTGAGCCACATCTGCCCTGAGCTGTGCTCCTGGTATTTTGGTCACACTACACAGAAGTAAGTAAAATTGCTCTCTGCTGCCCACCTGTTCTCCTATTCTCCCCTTCTCCCTCCTCCCCCTCCCCCTCCCTCTCCTCCTCCTCTTTCTCTTCCTTCTGTCCTCCTGCCATCCTCTCCCCCTGCCTATTTTCCTTCTCTCTGACCTTCTGCTGAGTGTTACTTGCATTCCACAGCTTAGCTGAGGCACTGATGTTCTGGTATAAAGAAAAGGTAGTTACTGTGGGAAGGCTGTGGTGGCACACACCTTTAATCTCAGCCAGGGAGGCAGAAACAGACGGATCTCTGTGGTTGTGAGGCCAGCCTGGGCTACCTAGTGAGATTTTTGTCTCCAAAAAAAAGATAATCATTGAAAGAAACATAGTGTGATTTATATACCCCCCCCCCCCAGAACCATTCAAGGCTTCCCAGTCACCCAGCATTCCAGAGTAAAGCAACCTACTTGGTCTTAGAGTCTCTCGTGAAACTATCAAGACCCCTCCAGCACTATGGGAACAGACACGGAGGATTCAACCTTGCTTACAAGGGCTGACATCCCTCAAAACTTAGTGGAACAAGAAGTCACAGTCTCCACTTACCTATGTGCACTTGCCGAATCTGTTCTCTTCTTCCATAAGGAACTGTGCATCTGGTGATGGAGGTCCCACAACAGTCAAAAGAGACCGGCAGATGTTTGAAGGAGCTCTGTCTCTGGAGGTGCTGAGTTTAAAGGCCTGTGGGAAGAACATGCAGAGAGCTTAGAAAGGATGTCTGGTCTCCAGTATGCAGAAGATGTGTGCGTGCATGCATGTGTACGCTCGTGTGTGTGTGTGTGTGTGTGTGTGTGTGTGTGTGTGTGTGTGTGTGTGTGTGTGTGTATGAGTGTATGTGTGTATGGTATGTATGTGTGGTATGTGTGTTTGTGTATCTACATATACGTGTGCATGCATGTGCAAGTGTGTGTGTGTATGTGCAAGCATGTGTGTATGTATGAGCATATATGTGCGTGTGTGCACATGCAAGTGTGTCTGTATGTGCATATGTGTGAAATGGAAATTTTCGGTTTCTTTGGAGACTTAGTTGTGTCATGTGATATTTTCTCTGGAAACCATCTTATGAGAGGATGTTTTTTCTGAAGCAGACACATGGGAGGATGTTTTGCTGAGAACAGACACATGGTGCTTTTCTGGAAATCGCCTGGAAAAGAGGCATGTGATATTTTGCTGGAGCTGATGCTTGAGAAAATACGTGATGTTTGCAAAGGCTATAAATATAACCTAACAGACAGTGGATGGCACTGTGTGGTATTGGTTCACCTTACCATTCTTTGCTGGTCATTGTTCGTCATGATTTCATAAAGAGAAATGCCACCAAAGAACTTCTGGTGGTGTTGGAGTCAATTGGCAGAGCCTCAGAATGTTTTCCAGATCGAGCTGCCATTGCTGATTCATGAATGGTGTTTTCGAGTGAATCGAGCTACCACTGCTGATTCCTGGGAATTGAACTGGTGATAATTGGATTTGCTACAAAGAATTATTACTAAACAGGTCCACATCTTCCTTTGCCCTATTAATCTTTCCTTTCCACTGCCTCTGGTGGGTGGTGGGCTAGAAGAGAGGTTAAAATATTTAAGTACCGTTATTAAAGTAAGGTTTTGAAAAATATAAGCCTACGTGTGTGTATGTGTGTGTGGTGTGTGTGTGCGCACGTGTGTACATGTACACACACAAGCAGACAGTAGAAAGACAGCTGTCTTCTCTATTCCTCACCATTTAAAAATGATGTTTTGTCCATTCATTTATTTTTTTCTGGGTGCCCGTGTGTGTGCGTGTAGGCGCATGTCAGGGGAAGCTTTCGGGAATTGTTCCCTCCTTCCACTGTGTGCGTTCTGGGGCACAAACTCAGATGGTCAGGAAGAGCAGCAGACATCTTTATCTCTTGAGTCAACTCCTTGGTCCTCTACCTTGCTTTCTGAGATAGGATCTCTCACTCAACTTAAAGCTCCACCAAGCAAAATGCCTTTCCCGTGGGCATACAGGGGGACACTGCACCCAGATTTAGATATTAGATGGGTACTGGGGATCTGAACTCAGATCTTCACACTTGCATAACAGATACATTACCCACTGAGCCATCTCCCCAGTTCCAGTTATCCTCTTGTGTGTGTGTGTGTGTGTGTGTGTGTGTGTGTGTGTGTGTGTGTGTGTGTTTTTTCAAGACAGGGTTTCTCTGTGTAGCCCTGACTGTCCTGGAACTCACTCTGTAGACCAGGCTGGTTTCAAACTCAGAGATCCACCTGCCTCTGCCTTCTGAGTGCTAAGATTAAAGGTGTGTGTCACCACTGCCAGACATAATTACCCTCTTTTCATAGATAGAAAAACCAAGGCTCGGAAATGCCAGGAAACCTACCTTCCATAGCCACCTAAGTGGCTGCCCAGGGATTTGAACCTAAGTTGGCCAGGCCAGAGTTCTTTACCCTGCGACAGCTCTTGCCCTGGGCTGCCACCCCTCTGAGCACCTGCCAAGGGCCAGTCTCTGCACATGCTTCATTCACGGCATCGGGCAGCCCTCTGGATGAGAAAAGGGAAAATAACCTCCTCAAAATGGCAGAGCCTGTCCACCGCACAGCCTTACCTGCCACCTGCAGATGTGAGGCCACATGGGCAAACCATCATTCCTACTACTGCGACAGTGCATTCTCTACGGCTGAGCACCGTATTACACTAGCAGCAGGCAATCAGCTGGCACCAGCCCCAATAGTAGTGGGTGTGGAAATGCACGGAGGGAGGCGCCACGGGGATGGTCTTTGTCTGAGTCCTTCATGTCAGGAGGCTGCGTTCCTGAGGCCCTGAGTCTTAGGGCCTCAGTCAGAGCTGCCTCCAGCCATGGTAACAGTTACCAATGGCATGATTCTGTGGTTCAGCATCTGTGTGCTCCTCCTGCTGATGGTTCTCTCTGTGAGCTGAAGTAGGCAGGAGGAAGGGGGATGCATGTAGAGGAGATGATGGAGAGAGAAGGAGGCAGGTACCAGGGCCATGGAACCAACAGCAGCCAGAGGTGGGTATGAATCACCACTGCAGGCAAGAAGGTGATTGAAGGGACCCAGGAGACGTGACATTCGGAAGTGGCTTTTGCTCCTCTTCCTGCTGTCTGTAAAATATGACACTAACTTCTTGTGAGGATACAGGAGAACGGGTGATGGAGTCTTTAGCATCTGGTGGTGCCCTGCAGATTCCTCTGCACCTGCCCCAGTAGGTGACCGATGACAGACAGGGACAGGCTCACAGTCTGTATTACAAAGACACACTTCTGTGCTATAGTATGAAAAGGAACATGCTATTGCTAGCTCAGCATGTGCACGCCAGTGATGGCTTGTTGTTTTGAGTTATTCTCCTCTCAGTCCTGAGGCCCCTGGATGAGTTCAAGGTTGACACCAGCAGAAACGAACCAGACTCAGTATTTCAAGAACTTCGGAAGCCCAGAATCCACAGAGGAAGGGAAGAGGGGTGGTAAAAAGAGAGTCACAGACACCCAAGGTCTCAAGGGCACACCTGAGCTCAGGGACGATGGATCCCTTACCCATGTCGCCCTGTATAATGTGCTGCCCGGCAGTGGGCTGTAAGGCAGATTTCTGGATACTAATCCACTGTCTCCTCAGACTGCTAGCTTTCAGAATAAAGCATGATTTTAATAGTTGGTTCTTGTCCTGGCTTCTGTAAGTAGCAGATAGCACAAACCAAATTCTGGTGACACTAAGAGATGAAAATCGAAGGCCCTGAGGCTGAGGAGATGGCTCATCTGTTAAGAGCACTCACTGGCTGCTCTCCAAAGGACCCAGGTTTGATTCCCAGCACCCACATGGCTGCTCACCACTAATTGTAACCCCAGTCCCAGGGATACGACAACCTCTTCTGGCCTCCTCAGTGTGCATGCAATGTTACATAGACATACATGCAACCAAAAGACTAATACACATGAAATAAAATAGTTTGGGGAGACTGGAGAGATGGCTCAGTGGTTAAGAGAACTGAATGCTCTTCTAGAGGACCCTGGTTCAATTCCCAGCACCAGCATGGCAGCTCACACCTGTCTGTAATTCCAAGATCTGATACCCTCACAAAGACATACATACATGCAGGCAAAACACGAAAGCACATAAAATAAAAAATAAAAATAAATAAAAAAATAAAGGCCCTGCCCTGACTATAGCACATCTCAGCAGAGTCACAGTCAGACTTAACTCTTTTTTTAAGGTGAATGTTTTATGCAGTCTGAAGATAAACCTGGGTAGAGGCTTAACTCCTTTAACGAGTTAGTAATTCAGGACCAGTGAGATGAGATGGTTTAGTGAGTAAAGATTCTTGACACCAAACCTGGTGACCTGAGGTCAATCACCAGGGGAGGTCAATCACCAGGACTCACATGGTAGAAGGAGAGAACAGACTCCTGAAGTCGTCCATTGTGGTTGGTGTTGGGGTGTGTGAAGCAAGTCCCCCTGTGGGGCTGAGGTAAGAAGCAGGGGAAAGCCAGCTGGGCAAGCATGTGTCTTCACTCCTGCCTGGTGCTCAGGGCCCAACACAGCCTCTTCCCCTGCCTTAAAGAAATCATCAGTGTTCACCAAGGTGGCAGTAAAAGAGTGTGGGTCACGGTCTAAAGGACCTACTGTAGGAAGCAGACTTTACACAGCTGTGGAGGAATGGGAAGTAGAGATGCAGAAAGAGAGATGGCAGTTAGGGAAGTCAGTCTTAGAAGCTAGAACATGCCAAGTCATTGAACTTGGGACTACCAGTGAGTCCCCAGGTCCCTGGTAGCTGTGCCTCAGTCTGCCTTAGTTAGGGTTTTACTGCTACAAAGAGACACCATGACCATGGCAACTCTGTCTTAGTCAGGGTTTCTATTATTGCACAAACATCATGATCAAGAAGCAAGTTGGGGAGGAAAGGGTTTATTTAGCTTACACTTCCATATTGCTATTCATCACCAAAAGAAGTTAGGACAGGAACTCAAGCAGGTCAGGAAGCAGGAGCTGATGCAGAGGCCATGGAAAGATGTTTCTTACTGGCTTGCTTCTCCTGGCTTGATCAACTTGCTCTCTTATAGAACCCAGGACTATCAGCCCAGGGAAGGTACCACCCACAAGGGGCCCTCCCACCCTTGATCACTAATTGAGAAAATGCCTTACAGCTGGATCTCATGGAGGCATTTCCTCAAGGGAGGCTCCTTTCTCTGTGATAACTCCAGCTTGTGTCAAGTTGACACACAAAACCAGCCAGTACAAACTCTTATAAAGGAAATATTTAATTGGCTTACAGTTCAGAGGTTTAGTCCACTATGGCCATGGTGGGAAGCATGGGGGTGTCCAGGCAGACATGGTGCTGGAGAGATTGCTGAGAGTTCTACATCTGGATCTGCAGGCAGCAGGAAGTGACTGTGACACACTGGCCAGGTTGAACTTCTGAGATCTCAAAGCCCACCCACTAGTGACACTTCCTCCAACAAAACCACACCCACTCCAGCAAGGCCACACCTCCCAATAGTGCCCTTTCCTATGGGCCTATGTGGGCCATTTTTATTTAAACCACCACAGAGTTCCATATCTGGAGTGTGTTAATTAAATATTTCACTGTTGTAATAAATACCCAAGAAAGACAACTTGAAGAGAGACTTGCTCTGGTTTACATTTTTAGAGGCTTTGGGTCAAGGTTTGTTGGACCTGTGGCCTTAGGCCTGAGCTTAGACAGAATATTATGGTAGCAGGATCTTGTGGAAGAAGCTGTTTACTTCATGGCAGACAGGGAGGAGAAGAGGTTAAGGAGTGAGAATATACCCAGAGAACAAAGCCCCCTAAAGACAACAGTAAGCAACTGGAGGGAGCAGCCAGGTATAGGGCAGAGAGTGAGACCAAGCTGGAACCTACCAGTATGTGACATCTACCAAGCCTAAAGCCATGGCGGCCTTCAGACAGTGGAAGCTGCCCTTTCTTGCTGTCTCACAAACACCTCAAATATTCCTCTTTTAGCCAAATCTTCCTCTCTGAGGAAGGGCCTCAGCTCAGACAGGAAGGCAGCAAAGGGCAGTTCAGAATGGAGGCTGAAAGCAGGCATTTTTAGGCCAGCTTCTGTTCAGTCCCTGTGGTTGTGGTTTAAAGATAGAACCCAGGTCATGAGCCACAGGCTGTAGTGCCCCACACCCCAGGGAAACAGAGGTGGATGGCTTCTTGGAGACCACAAGACCCACCATTTTACTGCATGGATTAACACACCAGGCCCTTGCCTCTTGTGGACACTGTGGCAGACCCTGGACTGGCTAGCTGCCAGTTAATGTCCTCAGCCAGCATCCCTGCAGCCAGGGCCTCAGCTGGCAAGCTGCTGGCTCCTCCCACACTCAGGCAACTGAAAAAAAAAAAAAAAAGCAGAGCCCTAGGCCAGAACAGCAACCTTTCTGTTTGGCTAGGAAAACTGCACAGCTTACAGCTGGGGTCAGGCCAGGCCAGCCAGGCACTGGGCACAAGGCAAAGAGGGAGACAGCCAGTTCATCTCCTGGGCACCATTACACAAGGAACTCTTTCGGAAAAGTGTTCTAACCCTCACAAAATATTTCGAATACATATAAATCTGTAGAAACCACATAACCGACACATGAGTCCCACCATCCAGTCTGTCAGCATTTATGTGTTTGCCTCGGGCCTTGTTTTATGGAACAAAGCATTTCAAATAGAAAGAATCTCTCCCTAGGCTCTCCCCACCTCCTGGTGAATATACAGCAATTGTATCATCCTGCTCCTTACATGGGTATCTTTAAGGATGTTTTAACATGTCAGCTTATACGTGCATGTCCATATATATATATATATATATATATATATATATATATATATATATATATATACATACATATACATATACATACACACACACATATATGTCTGAGATTGGTACATCTTTTAGGCTTTTTGTGGTTATTAAAACATGTGTCCATGTTCTCATCCAGGGCTTGCCAGAGCACTGGTCTCCAGCAGGTCTCTGATACAAGATCTGTCAGATGGGCAGCTTTTCTTGATGAGCCTGGTCAATCACACACTTGCACAGAGTGAAGTCGGTATGGGGCAGGTTGGTCTGGGCAGTGACTGGTCTGGAAGAAGGCTGGATTGAACTGGTACAGTTTCAGGATGGCCAGGTTGGCCTCCAGATCATAGGCATTGTCCTTGGCCTGTGCCTCCACATACCACTCCAGGGTAGCCAAGTTCTCAGGATTGAGCAACTTGCCCACCTTTGCTCTCATCTGCTCAGACATGGTCACTGTCACCTTCTGTAGCCACAGCTGACATCGAATACCAGGCCTGGCACTCAGTACTTACAGACCAGAATAAAAAGACATGCTGGCATGCTTGATTTTTTATATGAGCTTTGGGAATCTAATTTGGTCCTCCTGCTCATGTGGCAAGGATTTTTCCAACTGAGCCATCTCTGTCCTGTGTCTTAGAAAGACTGACTTGTATTTTATCTGTGACTCTAAATTAAGGGTCAGCAAACCCTTGTGTGAAAAGCCAGCATGTAAACCCTTGAGGTTTGGCAGACCATGATGGTCTCTGCTATATAGTCTTTGTTGTTGTTGCTGTTTTGTTTGTCCAGCTAAAAAGGAGAGAAAACATTCTTCACATGTCTGGGATGCACAGACACAGGCTGTTGAGCAGATTTGGTAGATGGTTGGGGGTTCTTCCTGATAATGGCCGGTGATGTCACTTCCAGTTGGTCACTGATACACAGACATGACAATGAGCGTGCTGTGTGAGGATATGGAACCCATGGGTAGAAAGGGTGAGTGCTGGGCGTGAGCATCTTCACCTCCCATGTCAAGTTTCCTACAAACCGGCGCAGTTCCTGAACCTATCTGCAGCTCTGAAAACTCATCAGCACATTCGGCAATATGGCTTTCCAGAGTAGAAACAAACTCCATTTCTCTACCTTTGCTTTTAGTTCCCTCCTTCCTCTCAAGAACCACTCTTTCCAGACTCAATGCTTCATTCCGTGAATCTGTATGTTGCATTCACCCTCCATGTCATACCTTCTTGGTTGTTTGACTGTTTAGAATATTAATGTCTATAGCAATCTCTGAAACTCTGGACATGCGCCCTTTGTTGGATGGATCTATTACCAACTTCTTTTCCTATTCTAAGGCTTCTCTCTAAGCTTTGTGGGATTTTTGATTAAGCAGAAATTTAAATAGTAAGCAATGCCAAAGTTTAAAACAAGTGGAATCTAACATCATTTTTCTTTTGAGTGTGTCCTCTTGGTATTTTGTTGAAGAAATTTCTTTCAGAGGCTAGGGATTAACTCGGATGGTAGGGTGCTTGCCTAACTTGCCTGCAGCCCTGCTGTCTTAGGGTTCTATTGCTGTGGAGAGACACCATGACTAAAGCAACTCTTATAAAGGAAAACATTTAATTGGGGCTGGTTTAAGGTTTCAGATGTTCAGTCCATTGTCATCATGGTAGGAAACATGGCGGAAAACATGGCGGCATCCAGGCAGACGTGGCACTGGAGAAGTGGCTGAGACTTCTACATTTTGATCCACAGGCAGCAGAAGGGGACTGTGTGCCAGGCTGGGTGGAGCTTCTTGAGCATAGGAGATCTCAAAGCCTGCCTCCATGGGACACACTTCTTCCAGCAAGGCCACACCCCCTCCAACAAGGCCACACCTATTCCAACAAGGCTATATACCTCCTAATAGCGCTGCTCCTATGGCCAATCATTTATACACATGTTCATATCTATTCAAACCACCACACCTGGGTTCCTTCCCTAGCATGGCACAAGCTGGGCATGATGGGGCACCTGTAATCCAGCTCTTAGGATGGAGAGGCAAGAGGATCAGAAATTCCTCATTCTCAGTTACATAGAGTGTTCCAGGTCAGCCTCAGAGACATGAGACCCTCTCTATAAGTTAGATAAATGGATGGATGGATAGATAGATAGATAGATAGATAGATAGATAGATAGATAGATAGATAGATAGATAGATAGATAGAGGTTGCTTACTATTTTGTAAGGACAAAGTTCATATGTTAAGTCCCCAGCCCCAAAGTGACAGTATAAGAGAAACCTCTGATGGTACTGGGGTTACAGAGTGGGACTGTCGTGGTGGGGTTCGAGCCCTCATGAGAAGGGATGGAGTCTTTTTGTTCTTTATCCTGCTTTCCATCACGTGAAGATCCAAGTAATCCCCCTGAGCCAGGAGGGATCCCTCCCCAAGAGCCAACCTGGCGAGCACTCTAACCTGAGGGAGGGACTAGCCTGGAATGTGCATGTCCCTGCCTTACCTGGTGCCCATTTTAGTTTCTCATGGATTTTATGATTGGTCTGTCATGTGCCATGAAAAGTCCTATGGGGATTCATGCAGAAATTCAATTGACTTTGTAGATTAATTAGGTGAGAAGCGATCAATTGTAACATGGAATCTTTTTATTCAGAATGTGTATGGTATAAATTTCGGTCGGTCTCTGTATAATTTTTATATTTATCTTAATTCTTTAATGCCACTCTAACAAAAAGCCCAAGACTGAATAATTTATAAACAGGAATTGATTTTCCCAAAGCAGGGGAGAATCAAAGTTCTCCAGATCTACAAGATCAAGGTCTCACCTGGTGTCAGGTGAGGGGCAGTCTCTGCTGCTTCAAAGATTGTCCCCGGAATGTGGCGTCTGGAGGGGTCACGTGGTGGAAAGGACAGCATCATTCCACCTTTATAAAGTGCTCGTCCCATCTGCCCCCACGACCGCCTCCTTTCCGAAAGGCTCATATCTTAATTTCCACACTGGTGATTAAGCTTCAGTACATGTTTTTGGGGAGCACATTCAGACCATAGTGATATTGTTCGTGAAAGGGGTGGCATATTTTTTCTAAATGTATTCTCAGGTTTTAATTGTTATTATAAATAGGACCTGTTTATTTTCTGTCACATTTTCTAGCCCTTTTGTTTTGCTTTGGAGACAGAGCCTCCTGTACCCCAAGCTGCCTTTAAACTTACCGTGCACACAAGGATGACCTTTGACCTCTGGTCCTCCTGCCTTCCCTTCCCCAGTGCTAGCCTTACAGACATGCACCACCAAGCCACATTTATGCATCTCTGGGTATCTGGCCCCGCACCCTGTGCATGTTGGCAAGTGCTCTACCAACAGAGCTGTGCTCTCGCCCTCTACTCAGTTTTCAAATGTTATTAGAAGTATACAGGAAATCTAATCATGTTTTAAAGATTTATTTTATTATTTATTTGTGTCTGGATGTGTGGTTATGCACGTGTGTGATCCTGGAATAGGTTGTTGGATTCCCTGGAGCTGGAGTTACAGGCAGTGGCGAGCTGCCTGGTGTGGGTGTTGAGAACTGAACTCTAGTCTTTGCAAAAGCAGCAAGTGCTCTTAGCTACTAAGTCATCTCTCTAGCCCCTGTAGGATACAAATCAAAGTTTTTAATTTGATCTTCAATACAGCAACCTTGCTAACTCTCTCACTAGTCCTAATAATTCAGCTATTTGATAATTTCTCTCTTGGATCTCCTACAGAGCAACCATATTGTCTGCAAACATGGGTAGTTTTTCCTCTTCGATTCTAAAAATTTATTACCTTTATCTGCTTCTATTATAGTTGGATCATATAAATTGCTGATTTGGGGAGCTTGTGACCTAAAAAAATGGCAATTCCATTTAGTTTAACTCTACACATTTCCTAAGATCTCCAGTGCAGTGCTAAATAAAGCCAGTGATGGATGGAAGGTAGCCTGTCTAAGGCTGACTCGGGGGGAAATTGCTCGTACGGTTTTCCCCTTTACCATACTGCAGGTTTATTGGGTTAAGGAAGCAGTGTGCTAAGGGTTATATTGGATGCATATTTAATTTGTGAAGGTTGCAGATTAATGAATTACCTGACTGGATTGGTCCTTGCATTCTTGGGAGAGAGCCCACACTTCAGTGATATGTTATTTTTCCTGTGTGCACTGCTGTGCTTGACTTGGTTTTATTTTATTTAGAATTTTAGAATCTGTGTTCATAATAGACAATAACAGCTAACATTTATTAAGTTTTATGTGTTCCGGGCCTATTAGGCAGCATTAAGGTACTTTCCGTGACTTATTTCCTCTCTTCCTTAGAAGGCCTCCTGGGGAGGCTAGTTCTTTTTAAATATGAAGGAAGGAAGGGCAGAGAGAAGGAAATCACTTCTTCAGGATCACACAGGAGATCGAGATCAGTGATCAGACTCAGGAGGTCACACAGTGCCCTGGGTTAAAGACCCATCAGGCAGACTGGTCTATGGCGCACTTTTCTAATATGTCCTTGTTCCGGCTCAATGCCAAGGTTATGCTACCCCCTAAAATAGCTGTTCTCAACTTGTGAGTCCCGGCTCCTTTGGGGGTCGAATGCCCCTTTCACAGCCGCATACAGTTATGAAGTAGCAACGAAAATAGTATTATGGTTGGGGGTCACCACGAGGAACTGAATTCAATGGCTGAAGTGTCAGGAAGGCTGAGAACCACTGGCCTAGAAAAATCATCAACTTTTGTGCTTGTTGGTTTGCTTTTGTTTTTAAACCTTGTGCCAACATGTCAGACTATAGCAAGAAGATATTGGGGAAAGCAACTGGGCCTCTGTCGTTTTTTTTTTTTTTTTAGGTCTAGAGGTTTGTCCCTCCTCCCGGCCAAGCTCTGTTCACTTTGCCCCCTGAAGCCTCCGGGTGCCTCTTGGGTCCTAGAGAGAGCAGGTGCAGGACTGGGACAACCAGCCTCTCCGCCCGAGAGGCCCTCTCGACTGGAGCTTGGGGTCCCCCTCTGGTACTGACACCTACCTGTTTTGTGTTGTCCTCTAACTCTAGATTCTGAAACTTAGCGTGGGTCACCTAGGAGTGGGGAGGTTGCTGTTTGCTCCTTTCAGCCACTTAAACTGCCTAAGGTAAGCTAAGATGGGTGAGGGGGATGCAGCCTGCCCTCTCAGACCCTCCCTTACCCTGTAACTCCACCCCTTCCCCAGTCCCCAAGACGAAAGAGATAAGAGCTAGTCCACCCTCCTGAATGCCACGCACTACCCGGCTCCTGTGTATGGGAAAGTCTCGGGATCATCATCCATAACCACAGGTTCCCCCGACACACCCTCCTCCGGTCTATCCCAAACTCCTGTTCAGTCCTCTGAGTGGGCGGGACCCACAGCAGCTTCCCAGGTGGGGAGCAGGGCTCCATCGGGTCCTAGTGCCGCCGGGCACAGAGAGACTGCCAACTGGGACAGACGCTCATTCGTGGTTCCAGTGTGGAGTGACCGGCAGCCACCCGGCCGGCCATGAGGAGTTCGCCCCTGCTCCTTGTCTCTCTGTTCGCTCTGCTTCAGCGCGGTGAGTTCTTTTTAGAGAAGGTGGGAGGGACAAGGGTCGCAGTGTAGGAGGAGGGGCCGGACCTGCTGGGGAGTGGGCGGGGCAAGCCCTATGGGGATGCAGGTTGGCTTGGGTGGGTAGCCCATGAGGTTTGGGGTCCCCGCTACCTTCTTCCATGCTTTCAGGTCACCATCGGTGATGAGTGTCTTCAAGCTGTGCAGCCCAGCTCAGTCACGGAGCTAAGAGGTCCCTAAAGGGTCCTCAGAGACTCTTTTCATCTTTAGTAAAGTGATGAACTTGCTATGGTGTATATGTGTGGGACCAAGCATGCTGTTTGGAGAGAGAGAGGTCACCGCGACACTACCATCCCATACGTGGGAAGTATTTTTGCACTTTGGGGGCGGGTCTTCCAGATATCACATGTATGGTGGGCACTGCCATGGCTGGTCCCCTAACCCTTCTTAGCTGAGGGCAGGTTGATGAACTGCGGACTGCAACTCACAAACTTGCCATTGACACTGATGCGACTCCCGGGTTCATTCAGACCTAGTGAGGGTTTCTTCCAGACTCAACTGCCTCCCCCCTCCCCAAATTCCAAGGTCCTTTGTAGCTTCTACCTCCACCAACCCAAGCTGTATGCCCATTAGCTTGTCCTCTGAGCTCTAATGGACCCAGAGAACCAAGGCTGCATCTTCCTCCCACAAAGACCACCTCCAGAGGTGCTAGAATTGGGAGTGGTGGGACATTCAAGGTCCCCTCCTCTAATCAGTGTAATGTTGGCACAGTATGCATTATGGCTTTGGGTCACTGCTGGGTGCCCCTATTCCATTACTACCTCTCAATCTCCCTATCTGTTCCATGGCAACAATCTGCCTTGCCTGTCATCTGACAAACCCTTGCAGTATTTCTGAAGTATGGTTCCACTAGGCTGTCTGCACCTTCCTCTACAGACTCCTCCTGAACCCCAGCCTAGACTCAGGGGATCTGAACCTCTGGAAATGGAACCTGGGGGTCTGCTTTTCTATAGCCAGGTGATTCCGACCTGTGACTGGAGAAGCACTGATAACATTTGGTGAGTTCCCCCTAAGACAGCGTTCTGAGTTTCTAAGATGCTCACAGCTTCCCTTTAATGAGCACACATCTGCATCTCACAGGCCCCTCCTCCGCTAAGCACACGCCCTCACCTGACAAGCCCTGCCTTCAGATACACTTGCCAATGAGATTCCTTTAACCATTGCATCCCCAGACAGTAAGATAGCTCTCGATTTCTAGACTGGATATGCTTTCTCAGACTGGACACACACAGAGACATTCACAATTCCACTATGGTCTCCTATCAGATTCTTAACCTTTCTCTCTTTCATCAAGGGAACACTCTTGCCAAGGAAAACCTCCAAAGACAAGACCTTGTGCAGTGGCCAATGGGGCGCTAGTTTGCATCAGCAACATTGTATCATGATGACCTCTAGTGGTGGATTCTCTGCTTAACTGTATAAAAGTTTGATTCAGTGAAAGCCCTCTGGAGCTGGTGGTGAACCTCTGACCTGTTACTTGTCTTTTGTCTCTGACAGGCTTTGGAAAGCATTAGGAGTAGATGGTAAAGCCCACATATGTGCTCTTGGGGTTCCCCTCCACTTTGGAGGTGAAAAGAGGGGGTGCATTCCAGCCATAACAGCCCTGCTGGTCATTTCACATCTCTGCCCCATTCACAGACATGCTAACAATCACAGACACAAGTGATAGCCACAGCAGGGCAACCTCCCTCAGGGGCAAGTTAGCAGGGGTATTAAACAAGTAGGGACAGAGAGGGCTTCTGTCTTAAAGAAACCAGTGGACCTGGCTTTGTCTGACTTGCTAGAACCTAAATGGTCTAGGGCAGTGGTTCTCAACCTTCCTAATGCTGTTACCTTTTAATACAGTTCCTCATGTTGTGGTGACCCCCAAGCATAAAATTATTTTCATTGCTACTTCATAACTGTAATTTTGCTACTATTATAAATTGTAATGTAAATATCTAATATGCAGGATATCTAATATGTGACCCCTTAAGAGGTTGTGACCCAAAAGTTGAGAACCACTGGTCTAGGGGAAGTTTGGAGTCCATATTTGGTCCATGAGGTGGGGAGAGTCTCCTAAGTAAGCTAAATGTTAAGAAAACAAGCTGAAGGTGGTAAAGCTTAGTCCCCCAGGTGGGCTCAGAGCTCAAGCACAAGGCCCCCCTCCCAGCGGCTGAGCAGTCTAGAACCTATAGTTCAGCCAGACTAGCCTCCGGGGTCAGCAGAGATAGATCCAACCTGCCCTGGAATTGCAGGACTGTGTGCTGGGTGCTGCAGAGCCTACCCCAGTGCTGCCACAGACTGCCAGGTAGACCTTGAGAAGTTAGATTCATCTCTATGAAATGAGAGATCAGCTTGAATAAACAAAAAATTGTGAGAGGAACCTAGATTTATCCTTTGGCTACAGATAGGCCCCAAGGGTGTTTAAGTTGGTGGCCTGTGGAGAGGGAATTCAAGACATAAGGAGCCAAGCTCAGAGTCAGTCCACCCATCTGCTGGACAGCCCTCCCACCCTACCCCACCCAGTGTGGGGGAGGGGCAGCAGGCAGCAGGTGTGCCTGGAGCCTCTTTCTCAAGGCACTAAATATTGCATCTGTTCTAGATAGGCACCCAGTCGGAAAGTGCACAGAGTAGGCAGGGTAGCGGCTGCTCGCCACGCACATGTGGCCAGCCCAGCACCCACGCAGAAGTCTACTTCACCTTTGCTAGATTGGGGTGATTCATATTCTAAGTACTCGGCTCCATCCAAAGAGGAGGGAGTTTGGTAAGATGTGAAGGCTCTTTAGGAAAGATAGGACCAGACTCCTGGGCTTGGTCAGAGAGTCAGCCCCTCACCAGCATCCCGACCCTGACATCTCTAGCCTTCTCCTCTTTCAGCAAGCTACCTGCTCTCTTCCCCTGACGGTGTTTCCCCTGACCATCCTCATCTCTTTCCCTGCTCCTGGGCATCCTGTTCTATGCCCTTGACCCTCCTTTGAGTCCTCCTTCTTTTCACGTCCCATCCCCCACTCTCCACAGTCTCCTTAACGACAGTACACAATCCAGTTCTTAAACTCCACCTTCACGTCACTCCCAACACAAGAGACAGGTGAAGCAAAGACCCAGACACCACTTGGCAAGGAATCTTGGATGTGCAGGAGGGACAGATCTTGGGCTGTGAGTGCTCGGAGTGATGACGGCTGTCTGGGGCTCCCTGCAAGACGCTGTGCTGGAACTGGTCCTCAGGGGGGCTTAGAGCCAAGAACTCTGTCTTACCAGAAACCAGCTGCCAGCTGGACTACTCCATTTGATGTCTCAAAGAGACGTTGTGTTCTGTAGGTCAAAACCTGGATCCAAGAAAGCCTCCCCTAGAATAACTGTTTCCTTATTTTCTTATTTCTTTTGTGTGTGTTGTGCATGTGTATAGTGTAGCAGATGCATCTAGGTGTCTTTCCTTGAGCACTCTTTATTTCTTCACATAGGTTCTCTCAGTGGACCTTAAGCTCACTAGTTTGGGCGAGGCTGGCCAGCCAGTAACATTCAGGGATATGCCTATCTCTGCCCACCCCACGAGGCCACAAAGGGTCTTTTCTGGGTGTTTTAGGGACCCAAGCTCAGGCATGCAGGACAGGTATTTTACTGACAGCCATCTTCTTAGCCCCCGTTTGGCTTTTTTTCTCTAGGAAAACACTACCACACGCCCAGTTCTATCTACAGGCCTACATTTCAGGAAATGTCCCTGGCAGAGGTGCCCATGTGCCTCCCCCACGGGTGAGGAACTGCTCCTGGGCTCCGCACACAGCACAGCAGGGGGCACAAACTCCACCCAGACATTGGTCTGCTGGTGGGCTGGGAACAATCCTGGTGAAATAGAGTATGCTCAAAACCCGGAAGTGAGATAGGAAAGAGGCGAGCAGTGTGTATGGCCAGAGAAGAGTGTGGGGTCAGTGGAGGTGGAAAAGTAAGAGAAATAAGGTGAGAAAGATAAGCCATTGTTAAGGGGAAAGGGCCTGGACTGCCAAGCCATAGTATTACTAGTGAAACGTCTCAGAGAGGATGTGGGCGGGGCTTCCCACAGAGTGGGCGGGGCTTCCCACAGAGTGGGCGGGGCTTCCCACAGAGTGCTCTGGGAAGACTATCTCGTTCTGTAGGAGTAGCTGGGGCCGGTGAGAATGGACAGAACAGGGAGGCTGCTGGGACAGGGCAGGAGAGGTAAAGGAAGGCTTAGCTAATGGGTGGAAATGGGAGGACAAACTAGAGGAGTAGGGAAGTGGAGCAGGTAGATCTCAATGGCCCGGGGATGTTGGGGGTGGGGCAGGAATAGGGAAGAACAGATGCCCAAGGTTGGAACAGGATGTTTCAGCATGGAACAGCATTTGCTGCCAGGAAGAACGCGAGGAAGAGGTCTGTCCCAGAGGAAAGAATGATATAGGCAAGCCTGTTGGC
>CM052706.1:63069914-63107431 GCA_028551405.1 Uromys caudimaculatus
TCTCCGGACAAGGGCCCAGCAGGTCTGACTGTGCGATTTCCCAGGGGACTGCCGCCTGGCCAACGCAGAGGAGAAGCTGATGGATGACCTCCTGAACAAAACCCGCTACAACAACCTGATCCGCCCAGCCACCAGCTCCTCGAAGCTCATCTCCATCCGCCTGGAACTATCACTGTCCCAGCTCATCAGCGTGGTAGGTGCTTGGGCAACTGTGGCCTGAGGCTCAGAAGAAGCAGGGCTATTTCCAGTCGCCCCTTAGGGAGAAGTGGATGGCTGTCCCAGGTGCAGGGCTGGGAGTTAAGTGACAGGCTTGTTACATCTGACCTTGCCAGATGGGTAACACTCCAGACTGCTAAACTTTTCTTCTACTGTTTCTTAAAACATATATTAATACATATGTTTGATGGACACATAGTAATTTTCTTTTGTGAAATGGCAGTGTGACATTGCACTTGCGTGTAGAAATCATGTCAGGGTCACCAGCATACCAAGAGCTTCAGACATTTATTATTCTTTATTTAAAATTCTCTCTATTGCTATTTTGAAATATCCAGTTACTTATTATCAACCACTGGGACCGACTGCTATCCAGCTCCACCGTGTGCCCATCCCTCATTCCTCCTCCGGGCACAGCCTTTTGTAAACAGATGTTGGCCACTACTTTTCAGACAGGCAGGCCTTCCTCCTGTGTCTAAACAATTTACCTAAACTGTGAGGGTGCTGATCATGTTCCAGGTTAGGATTCTTTCATCCAAAAAAAGTATTACCTGTGCCTATGTGCATGCTGTTCTGTCTGCCTGGGGTGTTCTATCCTCTCTGTGCACCTGATTCATAGTTGGAGCCATCTGAAAACTCATGCTCTCATGGCATTTAGTAATGGAACATTGAATGGAGAGTGGCTACAACAATAAGGGCCATCCATCACATCACATGACCAGGAGCAGGTCAGAGCTTGCAGGTTGCCTGACTCCATAATTCAATGGTGTCAGGACTCTGGGGCGTGGCCAGAGATGCAAATGGCTGTGGGAAACCTGTTGGATTCCTTTTGGAACAACAAAACTCTCTCAGAGTCCTGCCCTCTTGATAAACACTTACATCTCATTGGCCAGAGCTAATACCTCACATCCAAGCCCAACCAATCATCGGCCAGAGGAATAGAATTACTCTGGCTAGTTTAGATCTGTTGGTGTGTGGTAAGGAGACTGGAGAAGGTCCATGAGGTTCAGTTGTGAAAGAGGAAGGGTCAAGGAGGACCATTAGGCAGGCATCCTATGGGCCCCTCGTGACCTCTCTCAGCTGGGTCTCCAACAGTCACGACTCCCAACTTGCTCAGAGACAGCCTCCATGTTGCTAATTTGGTGGGGGAAATAGGAACCAGGCCAGGAGAAATGAGCACAGAGGCTCAGGCCTGTGGATGAAGGTCTAGACAGGCACAGAAATTCGACAGGTGTGGGGAGGAGGGAGACAACATTCCAGGGGTTCCACACTGGATGTGAGGCAATAGGGGAGCTGCGGAAGGCGAAGCAATCTGAATTTCCTCCCTTGTTCCTCACAGCTGTCTCAGTGTGGGTTGCCTGAAGGAACCGAGGTACCTTGTAAACCTTCCCATGTCCCCATCAAAGGGTTAGAACCCTTGCTCCTGGAAACCACTCAAAGAAATAATCACATGGGCACTGTGTCCAGTCATCAGGTGCTAGCTGAGGGACACGGGCCTCCTCTGGACAGTGTCACCTTCTCTTGGCAGCCCCATGAGCCCTACAGGCTCAGCTTCTCCCGTCTTTACTGCTCAAGAAGGGTTTGACCAAATTGACAGCTGTCTCTATCCCCTAGGAGGGAACCTAGCCCCAGAGTGGGGAGAGGCATACAGCCCTGCCTCTGCCTCTGCCCTTCCCCTGCCATGAAAAGCTGAAAGCAATAAGACTTCTGGCCAGGCCAAGCCAAGACTACTGCCTAAGCATCCTGGACCTGCAAAGGCCTTGTGCTTCATTAGCAAGCCAGCTGCCTGCTCTGGCAAGGGTGGACAGACAGGCAGCTCTGGCCACACTGCCAGACTCAGGCTGTTCCTGCCAGATCTGAGCTGTGGACCCTGTGGAGCAATAGAGGTTTCCAGAAGCAGGAGAGAACAGTCTGCAGCTTCACTTCTACAAGTGCCCCATGGGCTGTCAGAGTCCCAAAGGCAAAATCCTTGGCTTCTATGGGGAGGGTTCCTTTCTGGTTTGGGGGAAGGTGTTTGGTTTTGAGGAGTGAGTGTTAGGGGCACAGCCAGTTAAAGATGGGATGTCTAGGGAATAGATTAGGAGTTTGTGCTGGAAGGGCAAGCAGACTTCCCACTCTTCTCTTTGAGGAGTGACAACCAAGATCCTATACCAATGTTCTGTCGCATTCAGCAGCCATTAGTGGAGTAGAGAAAAATAAGAGGCAGAAAAAATATACAGGAGAAATTTCTGGAAGATAGAAAAGTCCCTTATCTTTTTGTTTTTTTGTTTTTGTTTTTGTTTTTGTTTTTGTTTTTGTTTTTGTTTTTGTTTTAGAGGCAGGTTTTCTCTGTGTAGTCCTTGGCTGTCCTGGAACTCACTCTGTAGACCAGGCTGGCTTCGAACTCTGAGCTTTGCCTGCTTCTGCTTCCTGAGTATTGGGATTAAAGGTGGACAATACCACTGCCCAGCTAAAGTCTTCCATATCTTAAAAAGAAGAGGCTGAGGAAACAGCTCGGTGGACAAAGTTCTTTTGCATATAATATGAGGACCAGACTATGCAGCACCAGAGCCCACCTAAAATCTAGGCAGACATGCTATCCATCTGCAAATCAAGGACTCAGGAGGCAGAGACAGTGAGTCCCCAGGGCAAGTCAGTGAGCTCCAGGTTCAGCAAGAGCTTCTGCCTCAGTAAGGAGAGAGCAATTGAAGACGACACTTGCCTTCAGTTTTGAAGCCTGCACCCACTCGTGTACACACAAAAACAAAGCAAAACTACATTTGTGAAAACTGGTCAGGCAGGACCCCTGACACCAGTACCGCTCACTCACTGTGAAAACCATGAGTCCACATAAAACAGTGGCTTGTTAGAGACAGGGTCTAGCTATGTAGTCCTACCTGTTCGTTAACTCAAGAGCCTCCTGTCTCAGCTCTGCAGCTTCCTGCCTCAGCTCCGCAGATGCTGGGATTATAGATATGCACTATCATTTCTTGCTTAAAAACATTTTAAAAAGATAAATCAAGGTTTTCAGCTTTCATTGATGGCAGAGATTCAGGAAGATTAGTTTTTCTGGGGAACAATTAGAATGGCTGGACAAAATGCTAGAGGGTAGGGAGGGCTCTATTTTAGGGCAATGGGAGCCTCTGCCAGGACTTGAATGGCCAGGCTCCAGGAGGTGACCCTGATAGCCCATGGTACTTTTTCCCACACTTGATGGCTGGCCAACAGTAGCTGTCCAAGAAGTTAAGACCTGGGACAGAGTGGTAGCTGCAGATCTGGGAAGCTGGCTAGTGCCGGGGCCATCCCAGGGCTGAAAGGATGCTCAGTGGCAACGTGGATCTGACCAAGGACATAGAACCCTGGCGGGGCTCCTGGAAGGGTCACCCCAGTACTGAAAACAACAGTAGATCAGCCCTCACAAAAGCCAGAGTGTTCCCTCCAAACCAGCTCCTCCCCAGACTTGATTAAGATGATCCTCTGCACTGCACCTGTGGAGGGAGGTGAGCTCAGACGGAACTTAGTGGGGAGGGGAAGATGGTCCGGCCAGTACAACGATTGGCACAGGAGCATGAGGGCCTCAGTTCAGATCCCCAGCACCCCGCAAGCAGTCCCTGACCTCTGCACTCAGAACGTAGCATGTGCCTGTGTGAGCATCCACACAAATAAATGAATGCAGTAAAAGAAAATTTTAAACATTTAAGTTTTATGCTGAGTGTATTTTGCCACAAGGCAAAATAAAAAACTTTTCTTAAAATGAAAATAGCTGTTGTTAATATATTCAAGGAAATGATAATGAAAATTTTCTTCAGAGAGCTAGGAATTTTGAAAAAGAACCAATGGTCTGATTTCTAGAACTCAAACATATCAGAACCTTAAAACTCACTGGAAAAAAAAAAACTTATCAGAATGAGACAGCCAACATTCATCTTTCTTCCCACTCTTCCCCTTGAAACAGCCTGGGTTGTGGGTATTATGGTTGGAGCCCAGTGACCACCCTGAACCATGCACCATGTAGCGTGGCAGCCAAGAGAGCTGGAGTAGAGCCAGATGGGCTTGTAGAGAGAACATCTGTATATGTGCAAAATGTCACATGTGGGTCACTTTTGTTCTACTGATATAATTATTTGGTTGAATTGCTTGAGGAAGTAAGTACCAGGCTAGGATCAGAACACTGGGAATTAGTTAATGAAGAGGAAGCAGAGCCACAAGACACAGTCAAAGGAACAAGGAAGACCCTCGAGAGGGCTGAGGCGCAGGATAAAGGAGCCCAGGGCAGTAAAATGAGGCATTGGCGTTAGCAATCTAACCCTGCAGGAGAAAAGCGGTCTAAGCAGAGATAAGATTGAAGAGAGATGGCAGGAACTTTAGAAAACTCAGTCTTGCAGAAGAAAATAGGTGTGTGTGTGTGTGTGTGTGTGTGTGTGTGTGTGTGTGTGTGTGTGATATGCAGAATGGATTTAGATCAATTAGATTATGCAGTGGTCCAGGTGTGGGTACTAGCCTGAGTTATGCTAATAGGATTAATTTATTCATTCAAAAATATTCATCGGGTATCCAACATATCCCTGTTACTCTAATTTTTTTTCTCCTCGGGGTCCTTGCATCCTAGTGGGAGGTAGGGATGGTACACAAAATCATAGTGTCCAGGGGTAAAAGTGCTATGAAGACAGTATAGGGCGCGTGGTGAAGGAAGGCAGGGTGCTAGTTGATGTAGGAAGGTCGGCTATTTCCCTGATAAGGTGACATTTCTGAGAGGAGAAAAAAGTTAAGTCAAAACTGCATGAGTTTCCAGGGAAGGAGAGTGTAGGCAGGGGAGAAGAAGCAAGCATGGGGGGGGGGGGGCTTGCAAACGCAGCTGCAGGCATAGCTAAGGCCACCAGGCCCTGAGGAGGGAGGGCTTTGGCTTTGCTCTAAGTGAGCTTGGGAAATGCTAGATGGTTTACACAGAACCATGGTTTAAGGACCTGAGGTTCTAAAGACCAGAATGTCAGCTGCAAAACTCCTGAGTTGTCCAAAGAACAGAGAAGAGTGGTAACAGAAATGGAGAGAAATAGACAATTCTGAGATGTAGGAAACGCACCTGGGAGTGCTTGATAGACCAGGTTTGATGTGTCAGAACTTCCAAGGCCAGTTGTTACTGTTATTGTCGTTGTTGTTAGCGGGGAATCGTGAGCTTTGTCTCTGATGTGCTGGTGTGGAATATGTTTGAGTTACCTAATATGGTCTGAATGTCAATCTCCAGACAGGCTCATGTGTAAGAATACTTGGTCTCCACCTGGCGACACTCTTGCGAGAAGTTGTGGAATGTTTAAATAGTAAGGCCTGGCTGTCAGAAGTAGGCCACTGAGGGTGGGCTCATGGCTTATGACATTTTAGCCTGGCCTCAGTTGTAGGTGTGAATACCTGTTATCCATCTGCCACCACCACCACCACGACGTGACCAGCCACAAGTTTCCACACCAAAGCCAAAGCCCCAGCTAGCCTGTATCCCTTGCCATGAAACTGTGAGCCAGATCTCTCCTTTCTTCCCCCTTAGTCACTTGTCAAGCATTTGGTTGCAGGGGCTCCACAGGCTTTATAATAGAAATTGGAGCCGGGAAAGTATAAAAACCGTACTCTGGAAAGGAACATGAATGTGGCTAAAGTTGAGGATGGATGGGGACCGCCATGGGGGGTGTCTTCAGGGTCAGCCACGAGGGTGCAGAGAGTTGGGAGCAGCCGTGCTAGGTCAAGCTGGCCGCAGAATTCGGCCTTTTCCGCTTGTTCCTGGTTTGTCAGGTGTGGGAGATGCAAGAGTGCCAGGGTTGTGGAATCTCTTTCACGGTTTCAAAAAGCTGCTGAAGCAGACAGTGTGTGGCATGACTGGATTCTCTGCAAGGAGTCCCCGAGAAACCACTGCATGAAACTGGGAAGGCAAGGATTAAGGTGCAGCGGAGCTCCCAGGATTTAGGAGATAGAGATGCAGCGGAGCCCCAGGATTTAGGAGAGAGAGATGCAGCGGAGCCCCAGGATTTAGGAGAGAGAGAAACCATGGAGCACTCACCAAGGAAAACTGCAGGCGGTTGAATGGAGCCAACCCAGGCAATACAGTTTCTGTTGCCCAGATGAGGCCCCCAAGGCCCCCATGCTGGGGCTGGAGCTGCAACATTTTGGGTTTCCCTGACAGCTTTCAGTGTTGCTTTAATCTAGTCTTCTAAGATTTATTTTTTTATTTTGTGCATATGGGTTTTTTCCCTTATTGTTTGTATGAGAACCAAATGCGTGCAGCATATGTAGAGTCCGGAAGAGAGCATGGAGTCCTCTGGAACTGGAGTTATAGATGATTTCATGTCACCATGAAGGTGCTGGAAACCTCCACAAGAGCAGCCACTGCTCTTAACCATTGAGCTATTTCTCCAGCCCCTCTGGTCCATCTGTCCTTGCTATGTTCCCGTAGGGCTCTCCCTTTTGGAAGGCAAATGCTTATGACATTCTACATCAGAAGTAACTTATCTTTTGACTTTACAGGGACTCACTGTTAAGAGGGTGTCTAGAATCTTAGAAAAAACTTCAGACTTTTACAGTGTTGGAACTGTAAGAGTACGCAGCCTTTTGAAGTTGGATTGAATGTATCATTGCACTGTAATACAGCCAGGAGCCTGCGGGGACCAGACACAAAGTACTGTAGTGCAAATATGGAATGTCCTCCGTAGGTTCGTTCCTTTAAACACTTGCTCCCCAGTAGGCTGCACTGAGAAACAGTAAAACCTTTCAGAGATGAGGAAACAGACCACTACAAGCAGGCTTGTGGGTCGCAGCCTCGTCCCAGTTCCAGCTCAAGTTGTCCCTGCTTCCACTGGCTCCCACAGTATGACCAGGTGTGAGCCCCACAGAGGCTGGAGCTCTAGCTGCCATGCCTCCCTCACCATGAAACTGTGAGCTAAAATCAATCCCTCTTACCCTGAGCGACTGACTTCTTGTCGGTATGTGATTGCAGCATTATAAGAAGTACCTAATACGCCACTGAAGAGAGATTTAGGTGACAGCTAGTCACACAGCCCTGGGGCTCTGAGCCTTTTTGAGATAAAGTATAGTCCATTTGTGGGGGCCCTCCTTCCAAATGAACTGATATCCCCATTTCCCTCCCCAGAATGAGCGAGAACAGATCATGACCACCAGCATCTGGCTGAAACAGGTAAGTACACTGGAGGGTCCCCAGCCTAGGTGATGTTTCCTCTGAGGCTGGTCTTTGGTCACAGTGGACCTACAGGTGACAATGGCCTTGCCTATGTACTTAGGAATGGACTGACTACCGCCTGGCCTGGAACAGCTCCTACTATGAAGGGGTGAACATTCTGAGGATCCCCGCAAAGCGTATCTGGTTGCCTGACATCGTGCTGTACAACAAGTGAGTGACGCGGTGGCCAAAGCCTAGTGAGAGTCAGGCCAGGAGAGCAGGTCAGCCTTCAGGGCCATCCACACCTGAGTCCAACCACAGCCTTCCTTTTCTACACTTCCCTCAGACTTCTAGGCCATGGAGCTAGAGAAATAGAGGCAATGGAGACAGAGTCTTCTGAGTGGGAGAGCGGGAAGGGAGGTCCAGAGGCTCTGTGCTGCTCAGCACAGTGGGCATTGGGCTAGCCTTTGGACCCTCAGGTCAGTGTTCTTACTTACAATCCTTGTCTCACTATCCTGACTTTTTGTGACTTGGTGGCTTTGTCAGTGGTGGAGACTTCATCATTGACCTGTTGTGTGTGCAGTTCATGACAGCAGCTGAGTCAGGAGGATCAGGAACCCAGGAGTTTGAGATCAGTCTAGGCAAAGAGAACAAGACTGAGGGAGGAAGAATGGGTAGGCAAGGAACAAACAAGACAGGGTCCATATCTCTTCTCTCCTGCTTAATCATTTGAGGGGCTTGATGGTGTCCTCCAGCTTCCCCAAGCCTCTGCTGTCCAAGCTGGAAAAGGAGGAACACAGTAAAAATACTGCTTCTTTAGACTCTTGTGGGGCTTAACTGAACTAATTTCATGAGAGACCTTCTGTGTCTCATGGTTTGCCAAGAAAAGCAGGCTTGCTTCAGTGAGGAAGGCAGATGACCCACTTCTGAGAACAGGCCGGGCGTCCTCTGTAGATTTGTGATGTTCTCCTCTATGTCCTGCCCTGCCCCAGTGCCGATGGGACCTATGAGGTATCTGTCTACACCAATGTGATCGTGCGTTCGAACGGCAGCATCGAGTGGCTGCCCCCTGCTATCTACAAGAGTGCCTGCAAGATTGAGGTGAAGCACTTTCCCTTCGACCAGCAGAACTGCACCCTCAAATTTCGCTCCTGGACCTATGACCACACAGAGATCGACATGGTTCTTAAATCACCCACAGCCATCATGGACGACTTTACCCCCAGTGGTGAATGGGACATCGTGGCCCTCCCGGGACGCAGGACAGTGAACCCGCAGGACCCCAGCTATGTGGATGTGACCTATGACTTCATCATAAAGCGCAAGCCGCTCTTCTATACCATCAATCTTATCATCCCTTGTGTGCTCATCACCTCGCTGGCCATCCTGGTCTTCTACCTGCCCTCCGACTGTGGGGAGAAGATGACGCTCTGCATCTCTGTGCTGCTGGCACTCACGTTCTTCCTGCTGCTCATCTCCAAGATCGTGCCTCCCACCTCCCTGGACATTCCACTCATTGGCAAGTACCTCTTGTTCACCATGGTGCTGGTCACCTTTTCCATCGTCACCACTGTGTGTGTCCTCAATGTGCACCACCGCTCACCCAGCACTCACACCATGGCATCCTGGGTCAAGGAGTGCTTCCTGCACAAGCTGCCCACCTTCCTCTTCATGAAGCGCCCCAGTCTCGAAGTCAGCCCCACTAGGGTCTCTCATCCCAGCCAGCTGCACTTGACCACAGCTGAAGCTGCAACCACCTCTGCCTTAGGCCCCACCAGCCCATCCAACCTCTATGGGAATTCCATGTACTTTGTGAATCCTGTCCCTGCCGCTCCTAAGTCTGCAGTCAGTTCCCACACGGCAGGCCTCCCCAGGGATCCCCGGCTGAGGTCCTCTGGGAGGTTCCGGCAAGATCTACAGGAAGCATTAGAGGGTGTCAGCTTCATTGCCCAGCATCTGGAGAGTGATGACCGAGATCAGAGTGTAAGTCACTGCCCTGCCCCCACCACTTAAGGCATCCACATGGAAATGCTTTATTATAGCTTCCTAGGTGAGGAAGAGGAAAAAACCAGTGATCTTCTTGTGTTGGTCATGGGTTGACCCAAAGCAGAGTCTGAGATGGGGTTTGGGTTTAGGTAGCTTACTTGTGATGAAACCCTAGGAAGCACAATGAGGAGGTGGAGAAGACAAGAGAAAGGGGCCGGCTACAGGGTTAGTGAGACCACTGTTGTGGGTGCAGCATAGGGACCCCCAAGGGGCCAGACAACCAGCCTCAGAACAGCCCCTTGGGTGGAGCCTGGAGTGTTTCCCTCCAGCTCCAGTCTCTCCTGTTGACTACAGCCCTCGGATGTGATCTTTCTTATGGTCCCCTTTATGCCCAGTTGTCAGAGCAAGCACCCTGGGTGCTAGGGAAAACGCTGAGGCAGAACAGAGAGGGGCAGCATGCCCTGGAGTGAAAGTTCTCAGTGGATTTGAAGGAGGTTCGACTATCCTTAAAGAGCACAATTTAGGCTGGGTTGCATGGGGCATCTGCTCCTACTCACTCAGACTTGCAAAGCAGCCCTGTGAGAACTTAAAACTTTCAGGAGTATAGAAACATCAGTAAAAGCATTATTTCTACCAGGCTAATAAATTATCATGTGGGGTGACTAGAATTATGGATTTTCTAAAATGAGGTTAAGTTCTCCTTCACAGGAAACCATGAATTCTAGAGTCTATGCATCTCAAAGAACTCCCCTGAGGAAATTGCGTATGTGTTTCAGTTTCACTCTGTTGCTGTGACAAACCTAGAACCAGCAGCAACTCCAGAAAGGGAAGAATTTATTTGGCTTATACTTGCAAGTCACAGCCCATCGCTTAGGGGGAAATCAGGGCAGGAACTCAAGGCAGGAACATGAAGCCAGGTCTGCTTGCTATTCCAACAGGATTACCTCTAGCTGGGGAACTCACCACAGCCAAGAATGATGACAGAAATCTTGGAGGAAGGCCACTTGCTGGCTCACTCACAGATTCATGCTTAGCTAGCTTTCTTATACATCCCAGGCCACCTGCCCAGGGAATGGTGCTGCCCACAGTGGGCTGGGCTCTCCTACATCAATTAACAATCAGGACAATCTCCCACACACATGCTCACAATCCAGTTTGTTCAAGGTAATACCTCAGTTGAGACTCTCTTCCCTGGTGATTCTAGGCTGTGTCAAGTTGACAATGAAAACTAACTAGGATTATCGGTAAGGAAGATTTTACAATGGAAACCTTCATGGTTAGACCTTCCTATGCATTTCTTTACCCAGTGCTCTGGAGCATTTTACGTTGCAACATTGTGTCTCTCCATTTGGCAGCTACATGAACAGAAGAGAATTTCTTCCTTCTTACCTTTTTGCAATTTCTTTCTGACAACTGGAGTCTCAGGAGAGAGTGCTGGTGTTTCATTAGTTAGCACCAACTGAAAAAGCACAGGCCACAAAGTTGCAGAATCACACTATGAAGAGGAAAGAAGAGAACTGCTAAGAAGGAAGACAGAGCCTGCCGCTGGGAGAGTAGCTCCCCTCTTTGTGGCCTCAGCCTCTCAAGCCTCCAGCTCAGAATTTTGTTTTGTTTTGTTTTGTTTTGTTTTGTTTTGTTTTGTTTTGTTTTGTTTTGTTTTTCAAGACAGGGTTTCTCTGTGTAGCCCTGGCTGTCCTGGAACTCACTCTGTAGACCAGGCTGGCCTCGAACTCAGAAATCCACCTGCCTCTGCCTCCCAAGTGCTGGGATTAAAGGCGTGCGCCACCACTGCCCGGCTCCAGCTCAGAATTTTAACCAGCTCTCGGGGACCTCCTAGGCCCATTGCAGTCAGATGCTCAGCTCTGTTGTATTTGATCATATTATTCTTTCTTTCATTCTCTTCTCCACTTCTCCCCCTCATCTCTTTGTGCTTTAGCTGGGCTTGAACTCACTACATAGCTGAAAGTGGCCTTGAACTTAAAAAAAAAAAAAAAGGTATCAACCCTTTACTCTTAGACCTGGCCTTATCACCACTCTGAACTGTCCTGTGCATCATATTCTTTCTTGTGTGTGTTAACATTCGTACTGAATCATAGTTCTCACCTGTTTTTGTTGCCCTTCACCATTTCAGTCAAAACACTCAGAAGTGCTAATGGATCTTCTCTTTTCTTTAGATAGTGTTTCATGTAGCCTAGGATGACCTCGAACTTACTATGTAGTTGAAGATGACCTTAAACTTCTCTTACTACCTGTGCCTCCCCAGAGCGAGGATTTCAGGCACACACCACCACCTAGCTTTTATTCTGGTGCTGGAGATCAAACCTACGGTTTTGTACATGTGAGGCAAAAGCCCTATCACTAAGCCACATTCCCAGGACTAACCTTGGACTTCGGTCTTCCTGCCTCCACCTTCCAGTTACTAGAATTACATCTTCGACTGAGGCAGGATTTCTGGGGGAAGCTTTAGGAACCATTTCTTAGACTCCTGTGGGTTCCTGTGCACATCCAGGTTGAGAAGGTCTTCTGTACCCCTGCATGAGCTAGCCTCCATCCTAAGCTTGGTGCTTGCAGGCCTCCTCAGTTAATTGCAAGCCCCAAGAGGGAAGGAGCCAGGCAGAACTCAGTGGGATTATAGCCACCTGTGTTCCTGTGATGCCAAACTTACATCCAGTGCTCTGTCAGGAGTGGACAAACAACTCTATCTCCTCCAGGAATCCTGGAAGTGACTTTATTTCCCAATGGGACACAGAGGCCCAGGGATTCTGGGAAGAGCCCTTATTTCACAATAGGAAACTGAGGCCCAGAGACATCATCTGACTTGTCTGGGGTCACACAGCTGGCACAAAGCTACAGTTCTTGAACTCTGAGGCCCCTCTGAGGGTCTTGTCCTGTGCTGAGCATACGATGATCATTATTGGCAAACTGACTTTCTCACATGTGGTGAGAGTCTGCTTTCCCTCTCCTGGCAGACCTACTCCTAAGCCGTCCCTGGAGAGGTTTCTCATCTACAGCACTTTTGCCCTCCATGGTGACTAACTGGTCACTGTAAGTAGCTCAAAAACATGAAAAGATGGAAATATACTTGAAATTAAGGCTGTCAAAATGAATCCCCCAACTGTAATATCACTATGTGGAGAGTCCTGCAGTGCCTTCAGTGTTTGAGGGAGTGGAGGCTGGTCTGACATAGGATTATCCTGGAGTGTGACACACTCCATTGATGGGGCCCTGTAAAATTGGGTCACTGACGTCAGCTTGCCTGCTGATGCCTGCGTTTCTAACTCTTGAGTCTTTGCAGAGCCTTCCCAGCGAGGGGGTGGGGAAGGAGGCTGGGATGCTGGGTACTTGGTGATTCTGTTGTACCCCTGGAGGCCATCCAGGTTTCTGCTAGGGTCACATCCTGTGACTGGATCTGAGAAGGCGAAGCATATGTAAAGGAACAGAGTTGGAATGCCAGAGAGCAAATGATGAGGCCAGAGGAGGTCGAGTCCTCATTATAGAAAACAGCTCTTTCTACAGTTCACTGCTGTTTATATATTTCACTGCTGTGAATAGCATGGAACTGTTTTGCCATGGGGTTTCCAAATGCTATACAAGCTCCTGTCAAGCAGGGAGCCTTCATCTCCCTCTCTGCAGAGCTACCTCAGGCAAAGGGTTTGGGGCTAAAAATGGAAGAAAGGAACCTTGTGATCCCTAAACCTCAACATGCTTCACCCACAACCAAATTCGGCTTTAAAATCACCACATGTGGTATATTTGGGTCTCTGTTCCACATCCATGCATTCAACCAACCGTGGGGAAAATAATGGGTGGAAAAGGAGTCTTCACCTACATGGATGTCTCTCCCTGTGATGAGTCCCCCGAGTACAACCCAATGATGACTTGTATAGCATTTATACCATGTTAGGAACGCACAGGGTCTATAGACATTGTAAATACATGGGAGGATTTCATGATATCTTATGCATTTATTGCTAAGATGAACCCCATGACCAAAACCAACTTGGTATAGAAAATTTGGCTTACATATCCTGAGTCATAGGTCATCAAGGGGAGCCAAGGTCAGAACTCAAGGCAGGAACTGAAGCAGAAACACCATTCACTTGCTTGCTCCTCGTGGGTGCTTCAGCCTGCTTTCTTATACAACCCAGGAGCACCTGACCAGGAATGGCAACACCCACAGTGGGCTGAGTCCTCCACATGAACCATTAACCAAGAAAATGCCCTACAAACTTGCCTACAGCCTAATATGATAGAGGTGTTTCCTCAGTGGAGGTTCCTCTCTTCCCAGAGGAATCTAACTTGTGTCAAGTTGACCAAAACCTAACTAGCATATATGAGTTATATGCAAATATTGCACCCTTTCTGTGAGATCATGAACAGCATCAGGGTTGAGAGGTCATAGAGGATCCAGAGGAGACTGAGGAACATCTGTACAGCCCAAGTCCCCGTGGCTTTGCTACTCCCTCCCCCAATCCCAGTCAGGTCAGGTGGGGTTGGAGAACATCATGAGAAGCCCAGCAGAGGCCAGCCTGGGATTCGGACCCTGCCACATCAATGCATAGTTCTAAACCCCATGTTGCCTGCATGGTGTTGGTCAGCAGGTGAGGCTGTGATTCAGAGGGAGGATGTACTCTGTGCTTGGCACCTGTAACCAGCCCCTGTTTGTCTGCAGGTCATTGAGGACTGGAAATTCGTCGCAATGGTCGTTGATCGCCTGTTCCTGTGGGTGTTCGTGTTTGTGTGTATTCTGGGCACCATGGGGCTCTTCCTACCACCCCTCTTCCAGATCCACGCACCCTCCAAGGGCCCCTAGGCTACCCAGCATGTTATGGGCCCCTGGATTGTAGTGAGATGATATGAGCAGCCAAGTGGAAGTTTACTGCTTCATCTGGGTCATAGCTAATGAGGCCCTGAGTAAAGCTATGATCATTGGCAGTCAATCCATCAAACCAGCCACAGCCACAAGAAGGATGGAGATAGGTGACTTGCCCTGATCCCTCTGAATGCCTTCAAGTAAGTCCCTGAAGGAGGAGGACTAGGCTGCTTAGGTCCGTCCTGGTCTCCTTCCTTCCATTGCCAGGCACTGGAGTCAGACAGCTGTGTACCGTGCCGTCACACCCCAGCCCGCCTTCCCATCCATCTCCCTCCAATCCCAGCTACCCACGAGGTTCCCTAGCTGTCTTTCATTTCCTCACACCAGATTCTCCCAGGTCAGAGCCTTCATACCTGCTGTAGCTACCACTCAAACCTCAGACTCTAAATCCCCAAGCTTTTCACATGGCCGCACTCATCAGAGCTCTACTCCCATGATCCTCTGCTCCAATGTCACTTCCATGTACAAGCCTTCCCTAGCCATGCATTCCAAAGCAGTGTCTTCCATAACTGCATCAAACTGCCAGCTTCCTTAGGTGTTCCCCATCAGTCGCTGCAGTCCTTAGTTGGTGGCACACCAGCCACTTTGCCCATTAAAGTGTATGCTCCACAAGGGCCGGGGAGTGTGAATTCACATTCACACTCCAGAGCTTGGGACAGAGCTCTGCATACAGAAGGTGCAAAATAAATGTTTGCTCAATGAATGGCTCCTGCTCTCCTACACACACACACACACACACACACACACACACACACACACACTGAATAACTTGTCTTTGGTCCTCACCTGCTATTTCACACACGGATCCATTTCTCTCACAGTACCTGCCCCATTGTTGGCACTCAAGATACTTCTGGAATTAAGGAGTGTTAGTGGGTTTTTTAAAATAAATAAATAAATAAATAAATAAATAAATAAATAAATAAATAAATGTTGCTGTTTTCTTTTTACCCAGGTAGCTCCCAAATAATTTCTACTGGACAATTATATTTATTTAACAAGCTTTAAGGGCACAACAACTGAGCCGTATTACTCTATTTTAATCCTCTAAACTAATCTGGCTACCTCACCATCAAAACTCCAGTGATACTTGCATTTTAGTATTGATCTGGCTCTCTGGGCTCCAGGTATTTTCTTATGGTATCAACTGAACTCTCTCACCAAGTTGAATCCCCACTCCTCTTTCTCCTGACCCCTTCCCTGGCTGGGAGGAAGTCCAACCCTAGTCTCTCCCCTGCTGAGTCATTGATCAGCTACTTTATTGACCAATCAGAGAATAATTGAGAAGCAATGTTCACATAACAATGAGACTGGAGATTGTCAGAATAAGGACTGCAGCCAGATATGGGAGCACAGAAATCAGCATTTGAATAATACAAGGATAATCTTTGCACAGGGTATTATTTCATGCCTACAAAGGAGAATGTTTTTAAAATGTTTAAAGTATTATGTGTATGAATGTTTTGCCTTCGTGTATGTGTGTGCACAATGTACACACTAGTACCCTCAGAGGCCAAAAAAGGGCACTGCAGCCCCTGGAACTGGAGTTACAGACTTGAGCCACCATGTATGTGCTGAGAATCAAACCCTAGTCCTCTGGAAGAGCAGCCAATGCTCTTGACTGCTGAGCCTCCAGCTCCAGAAGGAGAATATTTTAAAGAGTTTTGTTTTTAGAATTAGCCTACAATAAGGTTGACTTCTTTAAATTTTAACATTTGTATATATTTGTATAACCATCCTTGACACTAGGACAAAAGAAAGACCTGTCAGTCAGACTCTGCTACCCTGTATAGCCCCACCCCCTGCACACTGACCCCTGGGCACTCTTACCTTTTCTTCACTGCTCTAGTTCAGTATCCTCAAGCCTGCTGCTCAGATGGAATCCTTCAGGGTGTAACCGTTAGATACTGGCTTCTTTCTGCTGGGTCTTTAAAAACAACTTCATTGGGCCAGCAAGATGACTCAGTGAGCAAAGGTACCGTGCCTCTCAAGCCCGGAGACCTGAATCTCATCCCTGGAATCCTTATAAAGATGCAAGAAGAGAATTGACTCCATCAAGTTGTCCTCAGGCTTCTGTGTGTGTGCATGCCCACGCACACACAATAAACAAAAATCTTTTTAAAATGAACGTTTTTATTGAAGTGTAAAATTCACTCATTTTGCACTGGGCAATCCTATGAGTTTTAGTATGTTCATCACCATGATCCAGCTTGGTACTGCTCCATCACCCTTACTAGGTCCCCAATAGCCATTAAGGAAACCTTCAAGTGCCAAGTCATCCCTGGTGGGTGACCTGAGAGGTCAAGGGAACCCAGGACACCTACCCTGTCACTGTCTATTCCTGGGACACACGGGCTTGCAGCTGGCAGTGAGACAAAGGGAAATAAATCTATAATGATCACAGAGGGAAATCTTTAACAGTCAGTATGGGAAGCCAGATTCTCTAGTTGTTCCAACTTTACTTATAAAAGTATTTATTTACAATGCTGGGATCAAAGCCCCGGCCTTAGGAAGCTAGGAAGCACTCTACTGCTGAGCTATAACCACCAGCATTTGTTCCCTCAAGAAACATCTCTAGCATAGTCTAAATAAAGTAGAGAAAATAATATAAAACTTCCCAGATGTCATCGCTCTGTGTCCATCATGGTCAACTCATTGCCAATATTGTTTTGATCCCGAGCCATCTAGTCCCTCTTAACTCTATGCTGTGTGTGTGTGTGTGTGTGTGTGTGTGTGTGTGTGTGTGTGTGTAAGTCTGTAGTGTACACACACACGCACACACACACAGAGAGACACAGACATACAGACACAGTATCATGCTGAAAATAGTTAACTTTAAGAGCATCAACTTCCACAGTCCCATTTCGAGTTGCACTAGAGCTGACACAGGCAATGGTCCCCCAGTCCTCCTAAGAGCTGCACCTGCAAGAAAACCTCTGGCCAGAGATTTGACTCTTTTTTCCTGCCATGGTGACAATATCTGATCCCGTCTGGTCTGGAGCCTAGAGGTTTCCAGACTCCAGGGCAGCTCTGGGCGAGGCATCGACGCAGGAGACCGTGGCCCGACGCCCCTCCCACGACGAGCGCAGCTCCCGCCTTGGCCTCCCAGCCTCCCCGCCCTGCGGCTGCTTGCAGCGCTTGGCTGCCTGGGGTTCGTGCACTCGGGCGCGCAAGTGCGCGGGAGCTCGGCGGCGCGAAGCCGGGAGGAATCCCGCGGTCCCCGCGCTACCATAGCTGTGATTCGGTGGTCAGCAGCAGAGTGGCTCCCGCCCTGTCCATGCGGTCTTCAGACATGGGTGCTGTGCTGCTCCCGCCGCCGCTGTCCATGCTGATGCTGGTGCTGCTGCTGCTGCCAGGTACGAGAGAGGAGCGGTCGGGTCTGGAGCCCGGGCTGGCTGCGGGCGGTGGCCATCGGGCGGCGGGTGGATCGCCTGCGCGAGGCTGCATCCCAGGGCTCGGTTTCCCGCTCTGCTTTGGCCACCAGAGCCTTAGAAGTCTAGGCACCCACTTGCCCTGGGTCTCAGCGTGGTTCCACGGTTCTGCCCATGTACGCGCATCCCAGTCCCTACCACGCTGAGTCCCTTGGCTACTCCTTTGTTCCCAAGCCTGCCAGTTAGCTGAGGCTCGAGGCTAGCCCAGAACCAGCCCTCCAGTTCTACTCAAGAGATAGAGGTTTGGGTCCTGGTCCCGAACGTTGCCCTGCAGCTCGGCTTCCAGCATCTGCCTCTTGCCCACCGCTTGGTTTTATGAACCGTGGGAAAACATATGGCCCAAGAAGGCTAAATATTTGTCTAAAGCTACCGAGTCGTTTTGGAGCTGGGGCTGGACCAAGCCTCTGGTTTTGGTCTTCGGGTCTCTGCGCGAAATGATCGCGTTGCCTAGAGACCTTCGACGTGATGGCTCCTCCCAGGCCGTTGTGGAGGCTCTAGGGAGAGCCCATTAGGAAGAAGCCCTTCCAAAGACCCAGGATAGCTGGTGGGTGAAACAGAAAAGTGTCCCTTGAAGGCGGTCAGAGTACGCAGGGGCGGGGGCCGGGGTGGATGACACCGGCATTGTGGCTGTGCATCATCACAGCCTGCTCCACTGTGTGAGTCCTGCCTAAATCTTAATCACGACCTGAAGAAAATGAGTTACAGCCCCTCCCAAAGACTGTCCCTAGAATGACCCCGGTACTGTAAGCAGGCATCTTGAGCCACGATGTCCTGTTTAGCTGGGGTGGGCTTGTGAACAAAGAATGCCCAGGGACCAGGGTAAGGGCTGGGATGAGGATGCGAAGACAGCCCTGCCAGGAACCCGGTAGCTCCCTGGCTCCTAAGATAATGATAAGCAAACCCATGCAGAATTTGGAGAGGATAAAGGGGCTGCAGTCTCTGACACGGTGAAAGACAGGGCTCCTGCCTGGGGGGACCCCGAGTGGCTCCACCCCAGGGTTGGGTGAGTCATCTTTCCATTGGGCAGCAGGGGTACCACAACCTTCCTTGGAGAGGCTGGAGCTGCTAAGAGCTCTTTTTTTCTTTTAGAAAGCAAGGTTAGGTGGTTCGTTATGTAAAGGTTAGAGTTTTATTAAGAAAAAACAAACAATTAAACAAATAACCAGTATCTGGTTCTCCTGGGAAAGGCATTTGCCACCCAGCCTGTTGACCTCAGTTAGATTCATTCCCAGGACCCACATTGTAGAAGGAGATAGCTGAGTTACCTCTGAACACCCCCCCACACACATGCCATGGCATGCACCCTCCTCCCTTAATGTAATGAAAAAATTAAAGAAGAAAATAAGGAATTCTTTACTTAGATTTAAGAGAGAGAAGAAAGAAAGCTAAGAAAATGGCAGTAATACACACAGACATGTAGATGTCTGAGGGGAATCCCACCAAGCTCACAGTTCTTGAGCACTTGCCACAAGCCAGGGACTGAAGCACTTCATTTCCACCCTTGAGGTGCATTCATGCATACTCTTTATTTTGATAGTTAAGAAACGAAGGTTCAGAGAGTTTAAGGTACTAGCTTAAGCTCACACAGCTTCCCCCGGGTTTGCCAGGATTTCCCCTAGATGTACCCAATTTCAGATCTCAGGCTTCTAAACCACTGAATGAGCGTGACCTCGGTTTCCCAGCCATTAACTTCATGGGAACATTACTAGCCTGAAGCCTGCATTTGCAGAGGACCTTGGCAGATAGGAGTCTGTGGGCAGGCTATCCTCTCTGGGAGAGGTACATTTCCTCAGGGACTGACGGGGACACCTCCTTCAGTGGCCAGTGCCTCGGAAGCTGAGCACCGCCTGTTCCAGTACCTGTTCGAAGATTACAATGAGATCATCCGGCCAGTGGCTAACGTGTCCCATCCAGTCATCATCCAGTTTGAGGTGTCCATGTCTCAGCTGGTGAAGGTGGTAAGTGCTGGGGGACACAAGATGTGCCGGTGGGCTTCTAGGGGAGTCTGTCTGCAGTCTGCCTTATTTTGGTCAGTCACCTGTCAACTTCAATCTCACTTTCTAGGATGAAGTAAACCAGATCATGGAAACCAACCTGTGGCTGAAGCAAGTAAGTACCCAGGCTCTGTGTACTGCTGCCCCCTGGTGGTGATTGCTTTATTTGTTGTTGGGGAATAAAGGGGGGCAGGACTGGACACTACTCCTGGACCCAGGACAGGGTCACCTCACTGCTCTTGAAGACTGACTCCTCACTCACATCACAGACAGACAAGTCACAGCCTGGGGAGAGAATTCTCTCCATAGCCCACTACAAAACTGAACAAGCTGGGTGTGGTCCTCAAGCCTTTGATCCCAGCACTCAGAAGGCAGAGGGAGGTAGATCTTTGTGAGTTCAAAGCCAGTCATATATGTGTGTGTGTGTGTGTGTGTGTGTGTATGTATCAGGTTCCAGGAAAGCTAGAGCTATGTGGAGGGACCTTAGTCTCAAAAAACCAAACCAAACAACAAACAAAGCCAGTTTGGTCTACAAAATGAGTTCCAGGCCCGCCAGGACCACACAATGAGGCCCTGTCTCAACCCACACACACACCGGAACCCTGACCCCCAATTCTGGTAACACTAGCAATAACATCCTTCCTTTCTCTTGCAAAGCCAGAGGTGGATTCTGTTGCATTGTGGGTAGGGCAGGACCAGAACACTGGTATTCTTCGGGAGGAAGCAACAAGCTTGGTCCCCACATGTCCTCCCTAGGGAGCCTTTGGCCAGATCTTTTGGGAGACATCATGACTCTGCAGCCTAATGGTGACCCATCTGCCAGCTCAGCCAGCCTACCACTCAGCTCCTACAAGCCTTTGTTTGAAGAGGCTGGCGAAACAAGCGAAGTGCCCCATCTACATGTTCCCTGTGTGGCCACAACCACACCCTGCTTCCTTCTGGTGGTCTGTACTCAACACTTCTAGAGTCCTGTAGGATCATGGCTCCATTCTGAGGGAAAAAAACTCTTTTAGTTAGAAATCTTTATTCTGCCTTTTGAGATGGGGGAGGGTATCTCATGTATTCCATGATAGCCTCAAGCTCACTGTGTGGCTGAAGATGACCTTGAACTCCTGGTCCCTCATCTCCCTAATGGAGTACAGGAGTACACCCCCATGCCTGGTTTATGTGTTGGTTGGGACTGAGCCTACTAGATAAGCATCCTACCAAGTGAGCTGCATCTCTAGCCCCACATATTCGGGGTGTGTGTGTGTGTGTGTGTGTGTGTGTGTGTGTCTAGGCACATGTGTGAGTGTGTGCATACATGTGTGTGCATGAATTGGGAGGTCAGACATTGATTGAGGATGCCTTCCCTGATCAGTCACTGTATCATGTGTTGAAGCAAGATGTCTCCCTGACCCTAGAGCTCAATGATTCTGTTGGTCTAGGGAGCCAGCTTACCTCAGGGATCCCATCTCTGCCTCCCTCAGATTATGAAATGAGAGGGTTATGTGGGTGCTGGGGATCCTGACACTTAGGCAACAAATTCTTTATTAACTGACCAACCCCTCTTTTCCTATTTGAGACAGAGTCTCATAGCTCATGGCCTAGGACTCCCTATATAGCTTAAGCTGGCCTTGAACTCACAACCTTCTTGCCTCAGCCTCATGCCACTTAACCTGGCTGGAGAGTGATTTCAAAGTATGTAAAAAATAAGAGTTTGATGTATGAACCTGGTAGAAATCCTGAAGACTGGCCCCTTGGCTAATGTGATCAGAGAAGGCAATGATTAATGGCTCCCATTTGGTTGATAAGGATTAGGCTCCCCAGTCATGAAGGTTGACTTCTAGAGCAGGGCCAACCTGCAGACTTAGCCCATGCTGTCTGCCCTGCTGCTCCCATGTTGCTCCCAGAAAGGCCAACATTTTCTGCAACAGGGATATGGCTCAGTGACCCAAAGCAGGGGTGGCCTGTCACCATGGTGGCCATAGTGAAATGTCTGTCAGGAGAAGGAAAACCTGTCTGGTCCTTCCACTGTCTTCTCTCCCCTCCTTTGGCCAGATCTGGAATGACTACAAGCTGAAATGGAAACCCGCTGACTACCAAGGGGTGGAGTTCATGCGAGTCCCTGCAGAGAAGATCTGGAAACCAGATATTGTGCTATACAACAAGTAAGGGTCTGGCGGACTGGACTCTGGGCCCGCCAACCACTCACTATGTTTACAGTCTGGGCTTTTTGGGCCTTCCTGAGAGGGGCCTGCTTACTTGTTCCCCCTGAAGCCCTGGACATCCGTTATGCGATGGGTACCGTAGATGTCAGTGAGTCACAGAGCTGCAGGATGCTGAGTGGCTCCTTCCATGTTTGGCTAGGAGAAGGGAAAGGTCACCAGAGAAAGTTGCTGGAAGGAAATGGTGTTGACATGGGCCTTGAAGGTCACACAGGATTTGGAATAGGGGACCTAGGGCAGGGAATGTCCAGGGAGGCAGGAGAGTGTGCCATGGATAGCTGAAGTGACCTCATTAACTGCACTGTTGGGTATAAGGCTGGAGCAGCCCCAGCGTATAGAGGGGATCTGGGACAACAGGGGAGGGACTTGTAGGTGGCACCGGATACTAGCCCTGCAGGTAGAGGTGGGAGGAGATGGTTGTCTCACCCTCTTTGAGAGAGAATACTCGTGGGAGACAGGCAGAGCTGGGCAAGACTCATAGGTTGTCCCAGGCTCCCAAAGTTAGAGACAAGAATAGTCACTGAGGAACTGCTAAAACATCTTCACGGGGGTTAAAACATTTTCTTCTTTGTTTTTTGGTGTCTTCTTTAAAGTTTATATATATTTTTATATGTCTTCTTTGTAAGTGGCTTGCTCTTTGGCATGGGTACCCAAAGGATTTTATCAGTCTCTGTTCATCCCATTTCCTGCCATAGGCAACTTTTACTGAGTGGTTCCGGAAGAGAGTTTTGTGGGCGTGGGGTGTTGAGAGTTCTGAGATCTCTACAAAGCTGCCCCAGCCTTGACTGACTTCACTGCACCCCTATGTGTATTCTCACTGTAATGATTTATTTGTGTTTATTTGTGTTGGGGGTGCAGTATCCTAATGCTGGGCTTATAGGTGGGTATCATTGCAGCTTCTCTGTGTGGTCCTTTTCTTGGGGGGGGCTATTTCTTCTATGTTTATGACCCTAGAACTCACTCTTAGGACCTTGAGACCCCATTTTCTCCTCCCTAGGTTACCCCCATTCAGTAGCTAATCCTACCTGGCCCCTGGGTCTTATAATGCTCTGTCCCTATGCCCTCAAATGCTGACATTCATGGGACATCGGAACCCTCGTCCATGGTGTGGATAGTGGGCTTGTCCAGCTGTCGTAGGTGCCCCCCTGTTCAGCTTTCACAAGTCTCTGCTGTTGTGAGTTTTTTCTACCCTTGCTCCATTTCCACACATACTCTTGTCTGTAATACCTTTGCTGATCCCTTACACTGCCTTTTCTCATTTTTACCAACTCACAGGGTCTGGCAGTAAAGCAGCTCAGACCTTCCTGCGGCTGTTGTTTCTCAGTCTCTGTTGCCACCCATTTCTTGAACTCACTCCATATGTGTGATGGGTAGAGATCTTCACTTAGGTTTTTGACCACTTGTTTGGTCAACAAACACAAGGGCACCATGTGGCAAACACTGTGCCAGATTTTAGTCTCCTGCTGGGTCCTTGTGTTCTGTGACTCCTGGTGACACACATTTTAAAATCCCAACCTGCACAGCAAACAGGCCTTCTGGTATGGGCAGATACAACCAGGGGCTTCCGTGGCTATAACAAGTGAACAGGAATGAGCGACTGGGTCAGAGCTGGCCTTCCTCTAGCACTTGTCCTTTGAATACACACACAGTTTGCTGATGCTTCACTTGGGGACTGACATTTTGGAAAGTCCATGCTTTGCCTACAGATGCTCCGTGGACCTTGAGCAAATCAACCCTGTTCTTTGGCCTTCAGTATTCTCTTCAGTGACATGATGCAACTGGGCTAGAGTAGAGGCATCCAGCTACCATGGAGAGACCAGGTAGTAAGAAATAATAATAACAATAATAACAGCAATAATTTAAGAAATTATTTTTTGAAAATTAGAATTTGAGCAGACACAGTCTCTGTCACAGCTATTCAAATCTGTCCATGTAGCTCAAAGTAGCCACTCAGTAGACAACAAATGTCAACAATTTTGTTTCAATAGAAACTTGTGGGACTCATGCTTAGGAAGAGGACAGTGGTTAAAGCACTTTCCACATAATCATGAGGACCAAAGTTTGGATTTCCCAGAACTCATGTAAGTGCCAGGTATGTGTGGCAGCCATGCAGGCAGACACAGGGGCTCTCCAGGTCACCTTACTATCACAAGTGGACCTTATTGTTACCCTGGGTTTGATTAAGCGACTCTGGGTAAGCTCTAGGTTTGACTGAGAGATCCCGCCTCAGTGAAGATGGCTGAAAGAACAGCCAAGGGTGGCTCCTGACATTGCTCTCAGACTCTACATGTACTGCACACATGGTCACCCCACATATGTGCTCACATGCACACAAATTTACATACACATGTTTATACAACCCAAACACACGCAAATGGAAAAAGAGAAAGATGGTTGGAATATGGAAGGGATGTCACTTAGCTATGGTTACCATTGCTGGGAGGAAACACCATGGCCAACAGCAACTTGGGAGGAAAGGGATTATTTCACTCACAGTTCATCATCAAAAGCAGCGAGGACAGGAACTCAAGCAGGGCCGGAACCTGGAAGCAGGAGCTGATGCAGAAGCCAGAGGAGTGCTGCTTATTAGCTTGTTTCCCATGGCTTGCTCAGCCTGGTTTCTTCTAGAATCCAGGGCCACCAGCCTAGGGGTGGTCCCATCTACAATGGGCTGGGTCCTCCCCCAGAATCAATAATTAAGAACATTCCCTACAGGCTTTCCTACAGCCCAATCTTATGAAGACATTTTCTCAGTGAGACTCCCTCCTCACTGTTGAGTCTAGCTTGTGTCAAGTTGACATAAAACTAGCCAGCACAGGAAGGCTTGTGGCCATAGTTTGCCAGCTCCTGGGATGGGTCCTGGGCTTTGAAGGTAGGTTTCTTACTTCCTTGTCATTTGTTGAGCCTGGATTCCCCAAGTAACCCTATTCAGGAGGCCCCTGTATTCTGTAGGGTCTTCAAGGTTCTGTTCGGCTCTCGAAGGGCTCTGAGGATAGGGTGTTGTACTGAGTCTAAGCAGAGCCCACCTGGAGACTCTGTGGAGCTCTGTCCTCTCCTGATGCTCCTCTCCTCCAGAGTCATCAGGTTAAGAATGTGGAAAGCCATCGGGCAGGCAGTAGTAACCCTTGCTTTTAACCCCAGCACCCAGGAGGCAGAGGCAGGAGGATCTCTGAGTTTGAAGTGAGCCTGGTCTACAGAGACAGTTTCAGGACTACAGAATGAGTTCCAGAACAGCCAGGGTTACACAAAGAAACTCTGTATCAAAGGAGGAGGAGGAGAGGAGAAGGAGGAGGAGGAGGGGGGGGGGGAAGAAATGAAGAAAAGAAAGAAGGAAGGAAGAAGACTGGAAAGTTGGTAGAGAAAGCTAGAGACATGCGTAGGGGCTCAGGCATTGAGTTGCCACATGTAACAGTTGTTCTGCTCAGTGGAAGCAGTGTGGGTGGGAAGGACAGAGACCAGCAGGGAGGAATGAACTAAACCTGAACACAGTAATATAAAGTCATTCCTAAATGTTTACAGCTTTGACACTCAGATTTTCACATGACAATCAAAGGGGCGTGAAAACCCTGAATGCCCCCCACTATAGCAGGCTAAGAAACCCACGGAGCTGACCCTAAATATCAAGAGCCTTCGATGAACCAGGCATTGGTGCTGCACACCTGTAATCCCAGCATTCAGGAGGCTAAGATGGAAGGATATCGAGTTTGAGTCTAGCCTGAGCTACAGTAGCATGCCCTTATCGACAAAGGAAGAAATCCTTCAGCCGGAGGGACACTTGTGAGAACCAAGTGACTTTTCTGTCAGACAACTTCTCTTGGCCACCTTGGCCACCAAGATGGAATGCTAAATACAAGCTCTGCAGGGAACTGAGCTTGCCATCAGTTTATAAGTCAGTTTATAAACATTTACAGGATGATTCTAAGAAAACTGCATCATCTACATAAAAAGAAAGGCAGGTGCTCATGGCCAAAAGATAGAGTAGAAACGTGGGTGAATGGAGGCAGCGGGAGAGGAAGTGAAGGGGCCTGCTGCTGAGTGATTTGAAAGTGTTCAATGAAGTCAGGACACATGGTCTTTTATTGGAGAGTAGTGTTGGGAGGAAAGGGGGCAGTGGTAGAATTGGGGTCTGGTAGAGAAAACAAGCTCCCTTGCTAGGGTGAATTTCACAGCATAGGCACCTATGGCTGGCCCATAGAACCATGCCCAGGTCTGCCGTGTATAGATCACCTGTATAGAGCATGTATTCACACATGTATAGAGCACCTGGTGGAGACTGGCTATAGAGGTTTTAGCAAGGTCCTACCTACTGATATTCCCAACAGCTGCTGAGACACCCATTTCCAGGACAGCATTCATTTCATCACAAATTCAGAGCCCAGTAGGGCCTATTTTGGGTACTTAGGAGTCTCTATAACATCAATCTGGAAATTGTACACTCTGGAATGTACTGGGATATGACCAGCATGGCAGTGTGTGATGGGGAGTCCAGGAGATGGGGAGAATGTACTAGGAGAAGCTGGGGTGGGAGTAACAAGTGTGGCAAATCATGTGCCAGGAGAGGTGGGAGGTGGATGACCAATGTGGGCTAGCATTGCTCTGGGAGGTCTAGCCTCAGTGCCTCCACTGGAGAATGGGGCAGTTGGCACAATGACCTCTTATGGCCCTTTGATCTCTGGTATCCCCTTGTTTTATAACTCATCACTTGTTATCGTCCTGGTGGCAGCATCGGAAACCAGGCTGGGTGGCTATAGAGTGATGACGGAGTTGTGTGTCCCCCTGTGTCTTCACAGCGCTGATGGGGATTTCCAGGTGGATGACAAGACCAAAGCTCTACTCAAGTACACAGGAGAAGTGACTTGGATCCCTCCGGCCATCTTTAAGAGCTCATGCAAAATCGATGTGACCTACTTCCCCTTCGACTACCAAAACTGCACCATGAAGTTTGGCTCCTGGTCCTACGACAAGGCAAAGATCGACCTGGTCCTCATTGGCTCCTCAATGAACCTCAAGGACTACTGGGAAAGTGGTGAGTGGGCCATCATTAAAGCCCCGGGCTACAAACATGAGATCAAGTACAACTGCTGTGAGGAGATCTACCAAGACATCACGTACTCGCTGTATATCCGCCGCCTGCCGCTGTTCTATACCATCAACCTCATCATCCCCTGCCTGCTCATCTCCTTCCTCACTGTGCTCGTCTTCTACCTGCCCTCTGACTGTGGGGAGAAGGTGACTCTCTGCATCTCTGTGCTCCTCTCCCTGACTGTCTTTCTCCTAGTGATCACTGAGACCATCCCTTCCACCTCGCTGGTCATCCCCCTGATCGGGGAGTACCTCCTCTTCACTATGATTTTTGTCACCCTGTCCATTGTCATCACAGTCTTTGTGCTCAACGTGCACTACAGAACTCCGACCACACACACGATGCCCACCTGGGTCAAGGCCGTGTTCTTGAACCTGCTCCCCAGGGTCATGTTTATGACTAGGCCGAGCAGCAGCGAGGGAGACACTCCAAAGACGAGGGCCTTCTATGGTGCTGAGCTCTCAAACCTGAACTGCTTCAGCCATGCAGACTCCAAAAGCTGCAAGGAAGGCTACCCGTGCCAAGATGGGACATGTGGCTACTGCCACCACCGTAGGGTAAAGATCTCAAATTTCAGTGCCAACCTCACAAGAAGCTCCAGTTCTGAGTCTGTCAATGCTGTGTTGTCCCTCTCTGCTCTGTCACCAGAAATCAAAGAAGCCATCCAAAGTGTAAAGTATATTGCTGAAAATATGAAAGCACAGAATGTAGCTAAAGAGGTAAATATGGTTTTTATTATGGCTTCCTTGTGTGGTGATGCATAGGGCAGGGTTAAGCAATTAGAGGTGGGAGAGCTTGCCCAGCGATTGAGGGGGCTTGCTGCTCTTGGGGAAGCACCCACATCAGATGGCCCATAATGCCACAACTCTAGCTCTGGGGAATCTAACAGCCTCCTTTGGCCTCCTCAGATAAACACATACACACACACACACACACACACACACAGAGAGAGAGAGAGAGAGAGAGAGAGAGAGAGAGAGAGAGAGAGAGAGATATTAGTCTCTTGAGTCAGAAGCTGTGCTCAGACCAGTTAGTTGCCCTTGGATATATTACTTACCTCACTTGTAGTCCAGGCTGGCCCTGAAGTCACAATTATACTGTCTCAGCTCCCTCAGTAGTGGGATTTGAGGACTGTGTCATTGTATCTTGTCTCAGATTTATACAGGAATAAGGGCCATTTCTTTCTTTCTTTCTTTTTTTTTTTTTTTTTTCCAGTTTTTCGAGACAGGGTTTCTCTGTGCAGCCCTAGCTGTCCTGGAACTCACTCTGTAGACCAGGCTGGCCTCGAACTCAGAAATCCGCCTGCCTCTGCCTCCCAAGTACTGGGATTAAAGGTGTGCGCCACCACTGCCCGGCTAAGGGCCATTTCTTAAATCAACATTGATACTAAAAATATTGATCACCAAGGAATCTGCTGAAGCAACCCTGAGGCTGCACTGTCTTTATCCCCATTTTTCATATGAGGACATTGAGACCAAGGAAGATGAAATTTGCTCAGAGTAAAAAGGAGCAAACTAAAGTTTGTCACCTTTTTCTACACTGTCTCCTAGAGCCTTGGGGGTGTTGTTATTTATTCTACAGAGAGATGGGTAAGACTCAGGTTGTGGACCTGAACTGTTTATAGACAAGTCTTAGGAATTCAAATAGAGTAACTTATGCCAAGCAAGGTATTATGATTCTAACTTCACCACAACTGTGGCTTCATGGTGTCACTGAAAGGACACATTTACTCAAGCTTATAATGGTGAAATAAAAACCACATCCTCCAGGCCATTTCAGTGTGCTTAATTGAATTAGAAAATTACACACTGCTTCTTCATTATGTGATCATTGCTTCAGATCAGTTGACTCCTGGGCTCTCTCTCAATGCAATGTCGTTTCTTTGCTTTCTGGATTGTCTGGGAGTTTAATTACCATAGATTCTCCTTCCCGTTTCAAGCCTACATTGAAGCTCATTATATACAATTATTCTTTCTTCCATCTTCTGCTGTAGCGTCAGCCATTATGTCTGCTGTTCAGCCTGTCTGGCCATGCAACTGGGGATATCATTTGGTTAGATGGGCAGTTTAAAGGGGAGTAGGGACAAAGAAAAATGTCAAGCCTGCCGGTGGGCTTATTTCATGTTTGGAACAGATGTTACACGAAAATTAGAATCTAAAACAAAAATTAATACCAATGACCAAGTACTTTGAAATAATGTCAAATGATGTTGGATTAAAGTCACTATTCTAACAAAGCCTCCAGATCCTCCTGTAGAGGTATATGAGCTTTAATAACTGGAATTCAAGTTAGAAAAAAATAGATTTTACACATACACACACACACACACACACACACATTTCTGAGTGGTGGCACATACTTGTAATCACAGCTCTCAGGAGGCTGTGACAAGGTGATCAACAATTTGAGCCCTACCTGTGTAGACATGAAGACCAGATATTACCTTGAAAGAAAAATGTACTCTCATTAGAAACAGAGCTAACATAGCAAATACTTTTCATGTTTCTCCACTACATGAAATTTGAGATTGGTAGTTATATTAGTACTTTTCTTATTGCTGTGACCATATGCCTGGTAAGAAGCAACTCAAGGGAGGGTTTATTTGGAAAAATGGTCCATCATGCAGTCATGGTGGCAGGAGCATGAGGCAGCTGGTCTCACTGCATTCGTAGTCGTGAAGCGGAGAGATGAATGCTACCATTCAATTTATTCTCTCATTTGTATTTATCTAGGACCCTAGCACAGGGAAGGATGCCACCCATAGTTAGGGTAGGTCTTTCCACCTTCACCAGTCTAATCTAGATAGTCCCTCATCGTCACCTCCAGAGGCTAACCTAATTAGATAGTCTCTCCTGAGCGTGCCCACTGGCTTGTCTCCTAGGAGATTCTAGATCCTGTCAAGCTGACAGTCAGTATTAACCATCACCATAGATTTCCTCAGATCATATCAATAAAAAAAAGATTTCTTATATATTAAATAAAATGGCTTCTCTACCTTAACAAGATTTAATACTAAAAATTGACCCTTCTCCTTCATGTTCCATTTTCTTTTATTGTTTTTTGTTTACCAGATTCAAGATGATTGGAAGTATGTTGCCATGGTGATTGACCGCATCTTTCTCTGGATTTTCATCCTGGTGTGCATTTTAGGAACAGCAGGATTATTTCTGCAACCCTTGATGACCAGAGATGATACATAAACTGTGACCTGTTCGCCGAGGCTCCCCTGTGCTGATGCAAGGGCACTTTCTCAATAGCACCATACTTTATCTGATCAATGGCCTGGAGTTTGCTATTTCAAGGGTTATTTTCAATTTATCTTGATTTTTCGTTAAAAAAGAAATGTGGGAGAAAATGTCTAGTTATTTATTATGGATAAATGAACATTTCACTACCCCCATGATTGAAACTTTAGATAGAAAATTTTTCTGTTCATAAATATTAAATCCATTAGCTCAGGATCTCTATAGAACTCATTTGTTCAGCCCATAAACGACTTGAAATTGTAGAGTATTCCAGCAGTGCCCTGTCACTTCTGTTCTTTACTATTTTTCCAAAGGCCACACGTCCACTTCCGTACTTGTGTTGCTGCTAAACCCCACATATCACACCCTGAGAGATTACAGCCGGCTCACACTCACTGTTGGTGAACTACTCTAGTCTGTCCGAGTCGGCCTCACACTCACTGTTGGTGAACTACTCTAGTCTGTCCGAGTCGGCCTCACACTCACTGTTGGTGAACTACTCTAGTCTGTCCGAGTTGCGGACTTAGAAAAACATCCCGTAGAGCCCTGTAAGACTTTAAGCCCAGCACTCAAGAAGGAGAGTCAGGCAGGAGGGATCTCCGTGAACTCCAGGCCAGCCTGGGCTAGATAGTGAGCTCCAGCCCAGTCAGGGCTGCATAGTGAGACTCTGTCTCAAAACAAAACCCCCTCAAACTGGACAACGAAGCACAAAGATTTCTCATAGTTTAGGAGCCTGGGAAGTCTAGGATCAAGGGGCCAGCAGGACTGTCTGGGGGAGGAGTCTTCTTCATAAAACATACCTTCCAGAGTGTCTCCAAGTGGCTGAAAGGGCTAAGTCTCTCTGGAATCTTTTACATTTGTCAAGGCATGACCTCATGACCTAATAACTTCCCAAACAGTATTGCATGGTAGGTTCACACATGAGCTGCAGGGAGCCATCCAGACTCTAGGATGAGCCGTCAGAGCAAGGCTTCACTACCTTAGCACTAGGGTTTGAGCTCCAGAGCGGTGCTGTGGATGAGATGTGTGGGCTTCAGCAGCCGACGGTCCCTGCCCACTAGGATTCCCGCTAGCATGCCTGTGTGCCTCGGCCGCCAGAGCACCCAGACTGTAGGACGTTACCAAAATTGGTTATGTTTGAGAAGCTATTTGAACAAACTGAGTTTCCCATATTACACTTCTGAATCTGAACCACAACTCCTAGACAGAGTTCACAGAGACCATTTGAGTATTCTCACTAGTTGTTTTTTTTTTTTCCTATGCAAAACTAAAACCTGACAATTGCAATTCATTGTGGCTTCTATTTCAGTAAGTCAAAAGGGAGAGTGTTCTATGAAATTTGTTGGCTTACAGATATCTTAACAGTGATTGAGATATAAGAGATGAGGGATATATACAAACTAAGATAGCTAACAGCAATTTACATTAAACTAGATTTTATCAGTGTTCCCTCATATTGTTAAGCACCTGAGATAATAAACTTTAAAGGAGGAAATGTGTATTTGGGCTCGTGGTTTCAGTGCACAGTCACTCGCGTGGTCTGTTCCTTTTGGGCTTGTGATGAGACAGTACATAGTGGAGAGAAGCATGAGATTCATCAATGACATTCACCTCAAGGCAGCCTGGAAGCAAAAAGAATGGGGAAGAAGCTGGGCTCCTGTATTTCCGAGAAGGACATGCTCCCAATAACCAAGCGCCTTTCTTTTTAAAGGTTCCACCCCTCCGATTAGCACCAACAGGCTAGTGACCAAACCTTTGATACACTGGCCTTTGGCACTTATTCAGAATGTGGCATTCTGTCCCTGGTTCCCAAAGGTTTATGTCCATTTCATAATTTGTTTTTGCAAGAGTTCCCGAAGTCTTAACTGCTTCAGAATTGTTCCATAGTCCATGTCAAACTTGGCGGAGAAGCTGTAAAAACATTATAAATGCCCAGGATACATTGACCCAAGGTAAACATTTCTGTTCCACAAAGGAGCACCGAAGTGTAGAAAGGATCAGATCAAACCAAGAGTGAAACTAAGCAGGGCAAACATTGGCGTCTGGTGCACACAGTGTCAGTGTGTGAAATGCCAAGGGCTCAGGCACCCTGCTCCTACAGACCCCCGTGCCTGTACCCTAGGGCTGGCTGTGTTCACCTCCTGCGCTTCCCTCAGCAGGCACTCCGTAGTCTGTCACCCCTTGCTTGCTGGGGTCTCCATTGTAGATTCAGCTTCACTCTTATATTTCCAACACACTGCCAGCTCGAGAGCTGATAACTTCCGAAATCTTTGTGGAAATCTCCACTCCATAACTCTTGTGCTTTGCACATCTGTAAAATCAGCATTGTGTGGGTGACGCCCAGGTTTGCACAAGCTATACAGGGCCCCCTCTCTGAGCATGTGCGTATGAGGAAGGAGTCTCAGGGCAGCATTTGCTAGATTGCCTTGTGGAAGGAGGCTGTCCTGGATCTATTTAGGAAAAAAGGTCCGAGTCCTTTGAGCTTACAACAGGCAGGGGTCTGAATAACTCTTGACGTGTATTCATAGTATTTTATTATCCTGGTGCCAAGTACTTCACTTTCAAAATATATTTTTACTCTTTGAGAATTTCATACATATTTTGATCATAATTATCCCTTCCTCTTACTTCTTCCCAGACCCACCCTCACTTCTTGGTTCATTCAACTTTGTGTCCCTTAAAAATAATTAAAAAATACATTTATCAAGACCAATTTGTGTTGCCCAAGCATTCTTGGGTATATGGCCTTCCACTGGAGTGTGGTCAGCTTACCAGGGGCTACTCTCTTAGAGAAACCTAACTCTTTTCCCAGTGTCCAGCAACTGCCAACAGTAGCTCAGCTAGGAGAAGGACTTCAAGCCCAACTTTGCTCTCTGTGATGAGATTTTATCTGATCATACCAGGTATCTTGGGCTTGCACAGGCCTTGTGCATGCTACCACAACCACCATGAGCTCATAAATATAGCTGCCCTTCAGGAGATACCTTCCTTGTAGTCATCCGTCACCTCTGGGCCTTACACTCTTTCCACCCATCTTCTGAAGTGGTCCCTGAGCATTGGAAGAAAGGGTGTAGTCTACGATGTCCCATTTAAGCCTGGGCATCCTACAGCTGCTTGTTCTCTACACTGTGGCCAAATGTTAGTCACTATCTACTGCACACAGAAGTTTCTCTGATGAGAGCTGAGAGATGCATTAATCTATGGGTGTAACAATTAGTCATTAGGTGTCAGGTCTTTTTTTTTTTTAAAAAAGATTTACTTATTTATTTGAGTAAACCATTCGTTGCTCTCTTTAGACACACCAGAAGAGGGCATCAGATCCCATTACAGATGGTTGTGAGCCACCATGTGGTTGCTGGGAATTGAACTCAGGACCTCTGGAAAAGCAGTCGGTACTCTTAACCACTGAGCCATTTCTCCAGCCCAGGTGTCAGTTTAATAGTATGTCCATTTAGCAGAATATTAGTAAGATGTTCTCCCCCAAAAGCCTATGACCTGTATAGTCATAGGTTCTTGGCCTTTGGATGGTGCCATGTATGGGTTTTGTCTTGTGAAGTAGGATTTAGACTCACTCAGAAAGTGGTTGGGTACTCTTGTGATATTCACAAGCTGTTGTGCCAAAGGGTGAGTCTCGCCAGGCAGCCATTATTATAGTTCATAAGGCTCACAGTTGGTGATTGCTTTTCTCCTCTGGTAGTATGCATAGCGCCTTCCAGCGCTATGAAAGCTGTCCAGTCAGGATGAACCTTCCATGTCAGTACCAGCTTCATTTTTTCATGTTCTATGACCAAAGTATGTGGTGCTTCAAAAATAGGATCTTACCCTCAAGTTCTGGAGGGTGGCCAGAACATTGGTAATAGCATGACATGTCTGGTCGTAAGTCCTCATACAAGTGCCTACTGATCCATGTTTACATATCCTAGGCTTTCTCTAGCCCATTTCTTCAGACCTTTCCAGATTCTTTCTACAGATCAAACTCAAAGGCTTCAGAGCTACACCATCATTTATTATCACAATAACTGCCCTGTCGTGTAGCTGTTTCCTCCAGGTTGAAACATTCCCTTCTAGGGGGAGAGGAAAGCTCACAAGATTCATGAAACTCACAGGACTTACCAGACTTCCAAGATTCATTCCTGAGTTTATAAAATTAGCAAACAATTGCTGGGAAAGAGGAAACCAAAGGGCTGCTGTTACCTGCAGGTTGTAAAAGTTGATACCCAGGCTAGGGTGGGTTTTCCATGGTTCCATTTCCCAAGTCATCCATGACGCTGGAAGAAACCCCTCCCCCACGGTCTTATAAGTAGCCACAGTAAACTCATTGGTTTTCCAAGCTGAACTTGGGCAGAATTGTCTCTTTGTTCTATTCCTACTTTTTTTTTTTTTTTTTTTAATGTCTAGAATGACTAGAAGTAGACTCTGCAGCAAAAGTCACACCACAGATTCCACTTTGGGGTACTAATATTCTATTAGCTTTCTGTTACTATGGGAAAAATACTTGAAACAATAAAGAAAATACTTGAGATAATTAAGAGAAAGCTTTGTTGTTGCTCATGCTTATACAGGCCTTAGTTCATGACTGGTGGGCTCATCATTTTGAGGTCAGTGTCAAGATAGTATATAACACTGGGAACACAAAATGGAGCCAAGTTGTCTACTGCATGGTGGCTGGGAAGCAAAAGGAAGAGCTGGGGTCTCAATACCCTCAAGGGTACACCCCTAGAGACCTAACTTTCCTCTGGTAGAGCCTCTACTCCTAAAGATCCCACTGCCTCCTCACACCACGACCAAGCTTTCAGCAGTGAGCCTTCAAGGGACATTTACTAAGCTACAGTACAGTCTTTCACTCCCCTAACAGTAGTAAACACAATCATCACAATACAATAAAATTTGACAGGGTCCATCCTGCCTTCCAAAGTATGACTTCAATTTAATCCATTGATATACTAATGAGCAAGGGTGTTGCTAACTTTACAACTAAGAGTTCTGAATCACACACAAGCTTTTGGGTTATAGCTGAGTGGGGGCGCTTGGGATGAAGTTTAACTACTTTACCCATGTTACATTATACTGTACTGACTGATATCATACCTAGTAATAGGCTAGCTAGACTGTATCTAAAGCATTTTGCTCTAAGATTTGACCATTATAATGGGGGTGAAAGATAATTGAGACATTATAAGATGTGACGGTGTGCTTACATCAACTCACAGGGGCAAGTTTTGTTTGTTTGGATTTTGAGAAAGGATCTCATACTGTAACCCAGGCTGGCCTACAACTCACAGCAATTCCCCTGCCTCTGCCTCCTGAAAGTAGAGGTGCCAGGTATGAGGTACCGTATCCACCTCAGAATCGTTTTCCCACAGAATTATCAAGACAGAGACACGGCATCCTGTTTTGAGATAGGAATTTGTGCAGCTGCAGTGTTATTCTGAAATCAGGGATAAATAACATACATAAATAGCTCTACTAACCAGAGAGTGTAGATGAGGGGACTGAAGTCATTGCAAAGAATATGCTGCAGAATTATAAAGTCATTACAAAGAATATGTCTGTAGGAGTTGCTTGTTGTATGTTTTCAGTGGAAGATATGTTGCAAAATTAGTTAACACAAAATCCATCCCATATTACCATATAAGAATAAAGTAGAGTTAAGGAGTTTCTAGTTACCATTTTTTGCTTATTAAAAATGCCATTAAAGAATAGACCCATAGTTTGAATGCTTGGTCACCAGGGAGTGGCACTATTAGGAAGTATGGTCTTGAAGAAAGTATGTCACTGGAGGTGGGCTTTGAGGTTCCAGAAACTCAAGCCAGGTCCAGTAGCTCACTCTCTCTTCCTGCTGCCTGCCAATCCAGATGTACAGAACTCCTGGATCCAGCATTATGTCTATCTGGATGCTGTCATGCTTCCACCATGACGAGAATGGACCAAACCTCAGAAATTGTAAGCCAACACCAATTAAATGTTTTCCTTTATAAGAGTTGCTGGTCATGATGTCTCTTTATAGCAATAGAACATTAACTGACATTAAGTTATTATTAAACCAAGTACTTGGCTTACCTCTTGTAAAAGTATGATGTATTTTATATCTGTGAATATAGAACAGGGCAAAATGCAGCACACCCATAATCCCAGCTACTCAGGAAGTTTAGGGCCAGCCTGAACAATTTAACAAGACCCATTCTGAAAATTCAAAACCACACAAATATATGCTTCTATTAAATTTGGGGAAAGTTTTAAACAGCCTTCAAATATAGTTGCATTTTCCAGCATTCCAAAGATGGCCTTCATCATTGGTTGCAAACTAGTAGGGTTTGCCAGGATGCAGATGTTAGGCCTCCACTGGTGCAGGTGGACAATACATTGTTGCTACTCCAGCTATTCCTGCAGTTCTAATGGACAACACTAAGCCAATGCTAGAAATTGCTAATCTGTTATAGTCTGTATCAAACTGTAAATATTTTCACATTCTCATAATTGTATACGTGTCCTAAGAGCTGCATGACTGATCACTAAATCCACAGTGTAATTCCTTGGTTTCACTTAATTGTGTTTCCAATATGAATCGGGACTATTATATTGGCCCATTTATAAATAACAGGAACAAAAAGCCCTAGAGTCCCAATGATTGAAACTAGAAGAAACGTCCACAGAAACATCCGATCAAGAACTTGGGCTATGAATTTCCAATCTTCAACAACCTGTTAAAAAAATAAATACATATATCAAGCTGTATTTTGAGATAAAAAAAACAGAGTTATAGATAATCATTTGCTATCTATGCCCAGGTTTCTAAGACAGACTAGTATAATTTATTAAATTACATTCTAAGTTTAAATTTAGAGTTTATATTCATTAAATTCTTACCCTTTAAAATCCCATCAATATCTTAAACCCTTATGATAATTCAATTATACTGTCACAGAAAACTACAATCAACAGGTATTCATTTGTTAGAAGTAAACTGGACACAGTGGTAAGTGTATGTAGTGCCAGCTACTTGGAAGACTGAGGCAGGAAGATCAGAAGTCCAAGGCCAGCACCTTGGAACAATAACAAAGAATTAATTTAAAGTCATAACCTGGACACAGTGGTATTTGCTGAAATCCCAGCATTCAGGAGGCTGAAGTGAAAGGACTGATAGCTTGAGGCTAACCTAAGCTACTTAGTGAAACTGTCTTTTAAAAAGTGGGGGGATGGGCTTGGGCATAGTGGTACATGCCTTTAATCCCAAAAGGCGAATTTCTGTAAGTCTGAAGCCAGCCTGGTCTACATATCAAGGTTCCAGGCTAGCCAGGACTATAAAGTGACTGTCTCAAAAAAAAAAAAAAAAAAAAAAAAAAAAAA
>CM052706.1:63107531-63187475 GCA_028551405.1 Uromys caudimaculatus
AAATAAAAATACTGACAATTGAAATTTTGTATTAAAAAACAGTTCAACACTATAAATTGGTAAAAACATGTCCAATTTTTGCATTTCAACTATCAATTAACCTTAACAAACTAATCAAAACTTATTTTTATGTAAGATTTAAACAAATTTTGTCTTAAGCACATTAGGTACTATTAATGCTTTATATGAAAACTTTAAAGTATAAAATAACACGCAAAAACATGTTACTCCTGTTTACTTATATGGTTATTTATTTCACTTTGCTTTTATGAGACATTGTCTCCCTATTTAGTCCACGCTAACCTTGAACTGCTAAAGTACACCAAGATCTAACTTTCAATCCTCCTGCCTCAGCCCCTGAATGGCAGAATTATAGCCATGCACCTTGCTCTTTTCAATTGTACTAATATTCTTTTGTAAACAAGCTACAAAAAGATGTCTTTATGGAAAGTATCTTGGTTGTACTTTTAAGGTCTACATTAAACTCATTTTTCAAAAGGAGTAATTTTTGATAAACTATAATGTAAGAATTCAGAAACAAAGTTATGAAAGATAAATCTAAATCGGTAAATTATTCCAGAGCCGAAGAACTATGTCAAGATTACTATCCTTTCAAATACTGCTAAACTTTCTTCAGGATCACTCAAGATGCTCTGGGGAAATGAAGGGCGAGACTCTCCACTTTGCGGGGGTGTTATACTCGCCACAGACCTCGCGGACGTCGTTCTCTTTCACGACGTGCCTCGTGATGTAGCGAATGCAATCGAGTGCGGCTTCCAAAGTGTTCCGAGATTTAGGTCCACCGCCATGCTCAGCTTCTTCTCTCTGAGTGAAGTACCTATCCGCATGGCTTCTCATGCAGAGCAGTTTAGGAAGCTTGTGGAGAAATATCTTACGAACCCAAGGCGCCATAGCATTGTGTGTGGAGGAAGAGCGGTGGTGGATGTTGATGGCAAAGACAGTCACCATAATGGATAGGGTCACGAAAATCATGGTGAACACCAAGTACTCCCCAATCAGAGGTATGACTTTGGAAGAAGAAGGTATAATCTCCTCGATAACCAGAAGGAAGACAGTCAGAGAGACAAGCACTGACGTGCACAGGCTAATCTTTTCACCTTCGTTTGAAGGGAGATAGAAGACAACTACAGTCAGAAACGAGAGCCCGATGCAGGGTATAATAAGAAACAAGGTATAAAAGAGAGGCAGCCGCTTGATCACAAAAGAGTACGTGATGTAGGGGTACCAGCAGCAGCTATCCGTACGGTTCCCCTTGCTCCCCACTGCACTCACGATTTCCCATTCTCCATTGTCAAAAAAGTCTGTTCTGTCGACATCTTGGTCCTCTAGGATTATATCAACCTGGGATCCATCATACGTCCACGAGCCGAATTTCATGGAACAATTTTGGAGATCAAATGGGAAAAAGGTAACGTCTATAGTGCAAGAACTTTTGTAGTTTGCTGGTTGCGTCCACGTGACAGTGCCATTGTACCTGACAACTGTTTTCGTACTGGCCCCTTCGAAACGTCCGTCTGCACTAAAAGAAACACACGATAATAGTGCCGAAATCAAACAACCCAAGGTCACATTTTATAAACTTAAAGGAACCTGTGTGTGAAATAAGTTTGAAATTACTGTCTGCCCAAATGCCTGCTCCACCCATGGGGCCATGCTTCGTGGACTTCTTTCTATCATGTAATAATTCTGCTGGGACTGAGCCTATTCTTCCCTCTGTATTGTGAGATGGGCAATTCCATGCTCGCTCGTGCGCTCGCTCTCTCTCTCTCTCTCTCTCTCTCTCTCTCTCTCTCTCTCTCTCTCTCGGTTTTTCGAAACAGGGTTTCTCTGTGTAGCCCTGGCTTCCTGTAACTCACTCTGTAGACCAGGCTGGCCTTGAACTCAGAAATCCACCTGCCTCTGCTTCCCAAGTGCTGGGATTAAAGGCATGCGCCACCACTGCCTGGCTCCATGTCTCTCAAAATGTTGAGATTTTAGTAATTGAAAAGATGCCACTTTGCACACAAACAGGATCAGACTATTTATATACTGGGCATGCAGAGAGGCAGAGCCTGAATCCACATTCCCAGACTTCCTCCTCCACCAAAATAAGATGATTTCTACCCTAAGAGGAAAGAGTATCTGACCCGTGCAGGGCACACCTGCACGCTCCTGTGCTGGACAGGCAGCAGCTGCAGGCAGAAGCGCCTCATTGCTTCAGTCTTGCTCTGTATCTTCAGGTCCTGTGGTTTTTGCACAGCCCAGTGCAATACAGCTATGCTTCCTTATAAAAATGTTTTCATCCAGGGAGCAGCTGATGCCCATGGGGCTGCATCGTGCTACCTAGCAAGCTTCGCTCATCCTTTCAGATTGTGTGGAAGCAAGTTGGGTTTTGCACAGCATTTGCTCTGTCCCCATGCCAAAGCCTTTGTGCAAATAGGACAAAGTGCTTAAGTTACTGAGAGTGGGAGGGTGTGCCAGACGCTGCCTCATGTTACCTATGAGCCTTCTTCAGCCTTCCATATCAAGGAACACAGAAGTAAAAGGCTCCAAAAGATCATTTTTTGCATAGTGTTTGCTCTAAAAGCCTTTGTGCAAATAAAACAGGGTGCTTTACTCTGAGATGGCCCTGGGAGCGGTGGTGGGAAGGGGAATACAGCTGGTAACTGATAATTATCCTCAAAAATGAACTCCAAACTCCTCACCATGGCAAAATGGATTGTGCCATCATGACAATTTTTTACATAATATTAGAAAACTGGATTGAACATAAACTGTAACCTCAACTAAAAAACAAATCCCCCAAACCTGGAAGTCTGACCTGAATAAGGGGTAAATGGAGATGCCAGTGTCTTGGGGTGAAACCTTACTGTACCGAATGAGAGCTCTGTGATCATAGAAAAGTGTAACTACCTTAGGCCAAGTAAGATGGTGACGCCCAGCACGTGAGATTGCTGTGAGCACACTGCCAATCATATACACGTACTGTATGTGTAAGTTAATGGCAACCGTTCTCTCTACCCGTTTCTCTTTATTCCACGTTGGCCATGTCCTTTTTCTTATTTCAGAAATCAGATAACACTTTTATGTTAAAAAAAAAAAAAAAAAAAAAAAAACCAACACACCAAAAAAGGCAAAGGATCCATAGCACCCATGCAACAAATAGACACTAAGTCCAGTCATTTGATTTCACACCTAAATAATTTGCAGAGAGAGAAAAAATTACTAGTGCCTAGTAGCAATACAAGTTTTCTTTTGGAAACGGGAAATATTTAAAATATAACTTACTTATCAAACAAAACGATGTCTGGGATCCACAGAGAGTCTGAAGGAACGCGTATAATTTTTATTCCACCATAGTCATCGGGATTCCATCTTAATTTCACATCTATCCACTCCTTTAAAATGAGAAATTCACCTCCATTTCAATCAATAAATGGTAAAATTTAAATTATACTTTTTTTCATACCCAGAAACTTTAGACATGAATCATTTCTGCTCTAACTCAGAAAACCCTCTCAACTAATAATAGCCTGTCCCTCTGGGCAATGACTCTTGCTGTGGTCCTGATGGGGCACAGGGAGGACCCATGCTGACAATTCATGCTTCTCTACTTGGCCCCTCTTCTCCCACCAGCTGGCTGTACTCAAACTTGAAGCCATGGGACCAGTCCCTACGGCCTAGGAGTAGGGAAAGCATCCTCTTTCCCAGCTGTACTGTGCCCTGATTGGGTGGAAGGACAGTTGGACTTATTACACATGCCACGCATTTAACCATTTTATCCAGTGCCTGGGTAGTAACAATTCTGTGACCCTACCAAGCTAAGCAATGAACTGGAGGTGTAGCTCAGCAGTGGACCTGTCTGGCATCCTTCAGGCCTTAGGTTCAATTCCCAGCACAGCAAACAAACAAACGAATAACATCAACCTGGCTTTTGGAAGCTTGGGACTCGGGAACTGGTGGTAGTATAAAATAATCGGAGACAGAGAAAGAATAAGCAATGGGAAACACTCAACGCAGCTGGAGACATGAGAGTGCTGCCCAGAATCTAAAAGCCCTCCATGTAAAAGGCACTCTGTCCGTAAAAACATTCACTCCAAAGGGGGCCGCTAGGGAAGGGGAAGGGCGCAGGAGGAGGAGGGTGACTACAGGGTGGATGGACACGGTCAAGCACGGTGTCTGCACATATGAAAATACCACAGTGAGTCCCAATGACACGCACAGCTGGCATGTTAACGACGGTAATAAAATAACTAGCTGCATTCCTAACCCTGGAGAGCAGCAGGGCCAGTTCCCAGCATCCACGCGGCAGCTTACAACCCCTGCAACGCCAGTCCCAGGGGAGCAATGCCTTCCCCTGGCCTCCTTGGCATCTCATGTATGTGTGTATACACGCACACTAAATACTCATACATAAATAAAAATAAATCTTAAAAATAACAAGTAAAAGTCAAACTGCAAATCCTTGTGGTGTGCCTTAAGTTAATACTCTAATGGCTTCTGGTCTCTCCTTTGCCCCCATCTCCACACCCCTGTGGCACACACACCTCCAGCCACACTGGTCTCCTTACTAGATGCAATCCCGCCTCTAGGCTTTTGTTTACAAGTACAGCCCCCAACCCTCTCCATCCTCTTTCCCATGTGATCCTCTCTCAGATTGCCGGTCTCTAAGGCACCACCGTTCATTCTCTTCCCATGAGGAGGAAGTCCCTGGGGAACAGGGAGTTCTGTCTGTCTGTTCCATTCCTGCAGTTTCTCCAGTGCTTAGCACCCATCAGACCCACAAAAATGGTCAAGTAAAGCAGACACGGTGACGATCCCAGAACTTGGGAGAATGGAGACAGAAGACTGACGCTACATAACAAGACCCTGGTTCAAAACACATATACACGCACAATGAGTACAAGAGCTCCATCTATTCCCAGCTTTGTGCACCCTGACAATCCACTGGGCACACACAGTCATGCCTCCTCCTTGCCTGTAATGAACCGTTTGCCAGCTGCTCGCTCGGTGCCTGTGTGATTGCTATACACACCTGCTTCAACCAGACGTTTGTTGTCATTAGCTGGTTTTTCTCATCCTATTAAAAAAAGAAAGAAAGAAAGAAGGTTGCTCATTTCTGTTATAGAGCAACAATTCTTTAAGAGTGTGTACATTTGTGGCGGTCATGTGTAGTGAACATTCTGCTAATTCATCTGGTTCTCAAGAAAATAAGATTAATCTGCTATTGTCCCTCTAAACATTCTGTAGTTCAGGTAAACTACCCTAAAGCATACCGCTAGCAATTCTATATTTAGTTTTCAGGGTCTCGACTACTATATTTCCTCAAATTCCAGAAAGAATCTAAGATATGAGTACAACATCCACTTAGCTCTAAAAGGGTGGGAAGGAGCATGTATTCAGCCTGCCCTTCTTAAAGGAAGGAGAATTCAGACATTCATGTATGAACATAGCATCATTATAAGAAGACTAGACAATTTTATGCAAATAGAAATATGAGTAAATTATACAAGGATTTGAGAGAAAAGCAGTCAGCAAAACTGTATCAAAAACACATGCCAGGGGCTGGAGAGTTGGCTCAGTGGTTAAAAGCAGTTGTTGTTCTTGCAAAGGACCTGGGTTCAATTCCCAGTCCCATACAGAGGTTCACCATTTCCTTAGGTACCAGGCATGCATATGATGCACAGAAATGCATACAGCCAAGGCACTCATACACACAAAATAAAGAAATAAGAATTCCAAGTTTATAAAACAGACACAAAGGAAAAAATGGCAAGAAATAACAACAAATTGGAAATTTTAAAATACAGACTCTCAGGACTGGCTCAGACTCTCTCTGTAACTGCTGCTTCTCCTGCTTTTACCTAAGTGCTAGGATTTAAGTATGAACCCCTCCTACCTCAGCTATCAACTGTTAACATTAGTTACCAGTGGACGGCAGAATATGAATCTGTTTATTTGTACATCTTTACACTTTAAAACTCTCTAAAAATCATGTTACTTCTGTAATAATAACGTTAAAGGCATACTAGTATTATTTTTAATATAAGTAAGTATTTGTTCACTATACTAAAACAATTGTTGGCATTATCAGAACAAGAAATCAGTTTTTAAAGTGTGACTTTCTTAGGGTAAACACTGAAAAGCAGGTAATTCACCCCGATGAGCGACACATAAAATCTCTCTGGAAATACTGCTTTATTTATGTGTGTAAGTGCTTTGCCGGCATGTATGTACATGCACCACGTGCATGCCTGGTGCCTATGGAGGTCATAAGAGGGCACCAGATGCCATGTAGGTGCTGGGCAGCAACCCTGGGTCCTCTGCAAGAGCAGACGAGCTATGAACCACTGAGCCCTCTCTCTAGCCCCTGATGTGTTTGAAGTATGATTTTTCTTTCTTTTGACAGGGTTTTTCTGTTTAGCCCTAGCCATCCTGGAACTCACTTTGTAGACCAGGCTGGCCTCGAACTCAGATATCTGCCTGCCTCTGCCTCCCTAGTGCTGGGATTAAAGTCGAGGGCCACCACTGCCCACTGAAGTGTGATCTTGAAACAAAGTTAAAATATCTCTGTTCCTCAGAATCTATGATTCAATGTTAGACCACTACTCACACCTCCCAGCACAGGCTCACACACATTTAAGGGGAACGTCAATATAAAATGTTTTGATATCTTTCAATTTCATTAAGGATAGCAAATGAGATAAGACAATTTCTAAATTTCACAACAACTTATAAACAGGGTATTTCTATGCCTGTGGCATACTAGTGGTTATTCCCTGAAGAGCAAAGGGCTATGTTTGGTCACCTTGGTAACCTCCGGGGTCTGACTCACACCTGGGAAAAAACTGACTTTCCCTAAGCGTGAAGTGAAACGTGGAATGGCGTATATACTTACCACGTCCACTAACTGAGATATTGCAAGGCCAAACTTGATTTTTATCTTGTCACTCAGGCGTTCCACAGGACGAACCCACCTTTCGTAGTCTTCAAATAAATCCCTAAACAAACTGTCTTCGTATTTTGCAGCAGAGGACAGTTCAGGCAACCCTGCAGAACAAGTTATAGGGATTAGTATGTTGGCTGCTCTCCCACAAATACCATACTTCAAAGAAATCAACGCTATCAATAATCCAATTAAAACTTAAATTATTATTGGTTTTGGTTTATTTGTTTGTTTGAAACAGGATATCAAACAAATGTGTTTGTTTGAAATAGGCTGGCCCTGAATTCCCTATGTAACCAAGTATAGCCTTGAACTCCTGATCCTCCTGCCTCCACCTCCAAAGTACTGGGATTGTAGGTATCCATCACTGCAGCCACCCAGCTAAGATTTTTTTTTATTTTAAAGTGTGTGTATGTGTGTGTGTGGTGTGTCCAGTGTGTGTGTGTGTGTGTGTGTGTGTGGTGAGAGTATGTGCACTCCATGAATACAGTGCCCAAGGTGGGTCGGAGGTGTCAGAGTTCTCCTGGAGTTGGAGTTGCAGAGGGTTGTTAGCTGCCTAACGTGGATACTGGAATCAAACTCAGGTCTTCTGTAAGAACAGTGTGTGCTTGTAACAGATGAGCCAGCTCTCCAGTCCCCTAATGTGACTTTTAAAATGACATACTAATACAAACACTATGGTCAAGTTAGAGACACTCTGGTTCACATATAATTCTTAAATGAGATTAGTCACTATAGAAATATTCTGAATTGGGGTGGCAGGGGCGAGGGAGGGGCCAGGAGGGAAGGAGGGAGAGGAACCTGCAATAGGGATGTAAAGTAAATAAATAACTTAATTAAAAAATTAAAAATAGCGAGCAGTGGTGGCACACGCCTTTAATCCCAGCACTCGGGAGGCAGAGGCAGGAGGATTTCTGAGTTCAAGGCCAGCCTGGTCTACGAAGTGAGTTCCAGGACAGCCAGGGCTATACAGAGAAACCCTGTCTCAAAAAAACAAAAAACAAAAAACAAAAAATAAATAAATAAATAATAAAAATAAATAAAATAAAATCATATAAAAAGGTGAGAAAAAGGAAATCCTGAAGTTCTTAATAAACATTCAGAGTTAATACAGATTAACTTAACATTTAAATACCAGCGGCTTATTTATTTATTTAATTTGTTCCCTATGGTAGACTACAAGAACTGAAATGTAGCTTCGGGTTCAATGCCTTACACTGCCAAAACAAAAAGCAAAGGCTTTTCACCTGTCAGGGATATAGATAAGGATTGATGTCAAAATTCTAAACAAATAGACTTAATAAATTCTAACTTTGCTTCATTAAAAAAAAAAAAAAAACAACAGATATACTGAAGTAAAGTCCATTGATTAACTAGAAATATAAAGGCCTGTACTTTAGTTGGCCTAACTTTATATATAAAAATATTGAATGAATTATTTAGAAGTGTTTTGCTATATATTTGTATAAAACTACTTTGGGTCCTAGGTCTTCAGGAAGCTCAGCCGTGGGGGTCCTGGAAGCTCTGCTCTCTATTATAAAGAGAATCCCAAGGGCATAATCATAATCTTCCTCCAAATGGCCCTGCCAGTTTTCCCACTGCAGTGAGTGGGCCCGTCCAAGGTCTGGTTCTGTAGTCTAAAAATTATGAGTTACACTTGACACTGCTCTCTCCCTTGCTGCTGTACATAATCAGCAGTCAAAGAGACTTTGTCCCTAAAAATTCTCAAATGCATAAATTCCCTACTTTCTCTGCTGTCACCCGCCTGCCACAGGCTACCTGATTGTCCCTCCAGAACTGGAGAAAACCTACTAAAAGCAGTCTCCAGGGGCTGTTGAGATGGCTCCGCTATTAAGAGCACTTGTTACTCTTACAGAAGACCTGAACTGGCTGGTTTTGTGTGTCAACTTGACACAAGCTGGAGTTATCCAGACCACATATGTGGCAGAGGAGGGCCTTGTTGGCCATCAGGGGGAGGAGAGGCCCTCGTGCCTGGGGGTGTTAGAGGCTCCAGTATAGGGGAATACCAGGGTGGGAAGACTGGAGTGGGTGGGCGGGTGGGTGGGGGAATACCCTCATAGAGGCAGGGGGAGGGGGAAGGGATAGGGGGGTTCCAAAGTGGAGACCTAGAAAGGGGGAAACATTTGAAATGTAAATAAAGTATCAAAAAATTAAAATTAAAATAAAAAAGAAAGAAAACAAGCTGGAGTTATCACAGAGAAAGAGCTTCAGGTGAGGAAATGCCTAAATAGGATTCAGTTGTAAGGCATTTTCTCAATTAGTGATCAAGGGTGGGAGGGCCCCTTATGGGTGGTACCATCTGTGGGCTGGTAGTCTTGGGCTCTATAAGAAAGCAGGCTGAGCAAGTCAGGAGAAGCAAGCCAGTAAGAAACATCCCTCCATGGCCTCTGCATCCGCTCCTGCTTCCTGCCCTGCTTGAGTTCCAGTCCTGACTTCCTTTGGTGATGAACAGCAACGTGGTAGAGTAAGCTGAATAAATCCCTTCCTCCCCAATTTGCTTCTTGGTCATGATGTTTGTGCAGGAATAGAAACCCTAAGACGTACCATGTGGCTGCTCACAACCCCAATTCGAAGGATCCGGTGCCTCCTCCGACCTCCCAGGACACAAGTCACACGTGGTGCATGTACATACATGCAAGCAAAACACTCATAACCACAAAATACAATTAATAACCTAAAAAATTAACCGAACTGGTCTCCAACTGACACAGATGAGGGGATCTCCCCATGCCCCCAGGCACTGAGCAGGCATTAAAATGTTGCTAAAATCAGTTACCATTAGTTAACACTAAGGCCTTTAAATGTACATTGAAAGCACGTCTTCTGCTATCATTGTCTAATAACTGAGCACACACTGCCGCATGAAGATATCTGAGTTCTAATTAGCAGCTCTCGGACTCTCTCTTGATCCTCCAGGTGCCTTAAGCAGAAGAACAAATGGGTCTGACAGATAACCACATAGCCCTGAACTCTATAGATGCCTCACGAAAGCTAGAGACTGACTGCAGTTCATCACTCTGGCTCCTGAAGGGGCAACCCCGGGGCTGCTTAAAACAATTTGTAGCAGATTTCTTGCTTCCACAAACATCAGTGAACTCTAGACCACCCTGCAGCCTTTTCCACTTTGGACAGAAGGGGCGGACTCCTAATGTTACTATAGCAAGGGGCTTTCTGTGGCCGATGATCTCATCAAGTGGTAAAGGCACTTGCTGCTCTGCATAATGACCTTGGGTCCTGCGTGGTGGAAGAAGACAGACTCTTAATAGTTGTCTTCCTGAGTAGCCCTCCAGGCACCCTGGATGGTCCCACCAGTGGCTGAGTCAGAGAAGCCAAGCTGGGGCAGCAAAACAGTTCAAGAGTGTCCAGAGAAGACAGACAGACAGACAGAAACAGAAATAACAAGAGAATAGAACACTGAAATGAAGAGCAGAGGCTGTAAGGGATCAGAGAGGAACAGGCAGGCTCTGGTTGATGAAGAGTTCCAGAGAACTGGTAAGTCTTCAGAGCTCAGCCCCCAAGGCTGAGAGCTATAACCACAGCCATGCCAAGAGCCAAGAGCTGTGATACCAGAAGCCCGAAGGCAGGAATAGCTAGAGGAACACTGCCAGAGGCGAAAGCTGCTGGATACCAACCAGTATTTGAGGAGTTTCTATGCCTTCCATCCAGGTAGAGAGAGGAGCTGTGGGACTGGCGGTCAGTTACAGAGCCATCTTTGCCGCACTCCACTTGCTCACCATGGCTTGGGTCTCAGCAAAGATCCAGGCAATCTTTTCAAAACATGGACTGACCGATGCTACACATCGGCCCAACAGCCTTCAGCTTTCCAAGGGACTGTTCCTACCCTCTGTTGCCATTGCTCTCCTTGGTTCCAACCATACTGAAGGGATCAACTTCTGACCTAGCACACCTTCCCATCTCTGAGGCACATGCCCTCCCTTCCCCACACCCTGGCTAAGTCATTCATTCTTCAGATCTCAGCCAACACTTCTTCCTTGAAACCTCTTTCCTGCCCCAGTTCTCACTGGGTTCCTGTAGCGGCTTGTGTTCTCACACTAATTGTGTTGCCCAAAACACCTGTTTGCAGCATCCTGTCCTACACATAGGTTAAAGGAAGCCTGCCCCCAGTTGGCTTTGATAAGGAAATAAAGTTGCCAGCAGCCAATGGCTAGGCAGGAAGACAGAAGCAGGACTTTTGGGATTCCCAGGCAAGAGAGCAGAAGGAGAAGGAACAGATGCCTCCATGAAAGGGGAAGTAAGATGGACCACCGTGAAGGAATAGGAGGATAAGATGGCCGAAATGTAGGTGCAAAGGTAAAGCAGCCTCATGGGAGGGCTGCCCAGAAGGAAACAGGGCAGCTCAGATAAAAATATAGATTTAGAAAGTGTTAACTCAAAAATACTGGAGGGGAGTGTGTGCTAGCTTTGGAAAGGTTTAGAAGTGCCCAACCATTACACAAGTTAGACATATTAGAATATAAAGGTTATGTGCATTTGTCTTTTCATTCACAAATCCAGAGCTCTTGGGTGGGTGCACAGCCAGGAGCATAGAGTGGACCTTTTAAATATTTACCGGTTCCTCTGCAGAGAGCCGTGTTCCTCACCTGTACTGCAGCTATGAAATCTCGAGTGTATATGATTAGAGTCTGTCTTCCTCACTGTGTGTTTTTCTCATCCCTCTGTCTCTACACTTAATAACAGAGACAAATAGTAACCATTCAGTCTGTTCAGTGAACAAACATATAACTGAATAAGTGAGCCAGTAATCACTTATTACCATATGCTACACCTCATTTTTCTCTAATGATGTGGAGAACCTTTGCTTATGGAACAGCTGGCGTTAGAGCTAGCTTATTTTCTCTGAAGCTCACTAGACTCGTTGTCTGAAAATTATAGGGACCTTGTCTGACTCAGATTTGAACATAAAGAGCAACAAAACACACTTGCTAAGAGTTCACGAGTTAAGGCTGACATAATAGCGTGCACCTGTAGTCTCAGATACTCTAGAGCAGTGATTCTCAACCTTCCTAATACTTGCTAATATAGTTCTTCACGTGGTGACCCCAATCATAAAATTTTGTTGTTACTTCATAACTGTATTTTTGCTTCTATTATGAATTGCAATATAAATATCTGATACGCAGAATATCTGATATGTGACCCCTGAGTAAAGGTTGTGTGACCCCTCCCAAAAGGATCATGACCCACAGGTTGAGATCTACTGCTCAAGAGGCTAAGATAGAGGATCACTTAAGCCCAAAAGTTTAAGACCATCAAGACCCCTTCTCAAAACCAAACTCGGAATTTTAAAATATTCAGGCTAGAACCCATTCTGGTCCCTAATATTTACTATGTGATATCATGGCCAGTTATCTAACCTGTCTGCATATGGATTTCTACACCTGTGAAAACCTGTGCACCAGCTTGCTCTTATTGCTCAAATAATTGCTATGGTAACAGAAAGCAATAGGCCTCTATAGGCAATCATACAAAAACACTGCAATAAAGCAAGCAGCTCCTACAGAACTTTTCTGAAGCCTACCAATATCTAACAAAGATGGTTTCCAGGCAGTTCAAGGCAACAGAACCCTGCAAAGATAGAGGAAAAATGTGTGTGTGGTACAAGGCACTCTCAGTGTGGTATGGTTACAAAGCTTTCTCCAAGTCGCCTTGGGGGGGAGGGAGGGTGTTTGGGGAGGGGTTTGTTTTGGGGGGGCTTGTTTTGGGGAAGGGGTTGCTTGGGAATCGGGTTGTTTGGGGGAGGTTCTTTTTTTTTTTTAACCTTTGAGTCAATGCCTTACTCTATAACCTAGGTTAGCATGCAATCCTTTCTCTTGCTGACTCTACTTCCTGGGTGCTAGAGTCACAGGTATGTGCTAGCACACCTGCCTTCAAGCCTAGTCATTAAAACTAATAAGTATATTATCAGTGTACTAATTGCCATGAACCACAAACCCCATAAAAAACAGGGAACCAAGTAGTTAAGCAGATTGAGAGAAGCACATAAACACTCCCTGGCATAATTCCCCTCAAGTCTTTAAAAGTCCAACAAAAGAGAAACGAAGCCGAACAGCTAGCATGTGGAGTATGTATGTCATTAACATCTCAAAAGAGTCATAGTTTGGTTTTGCACATTCAGTTTTAATTCTGAATGTCAACTGTCTCAAGTTGAAGAATTGGAATATGACATTTAAAACTTTTCATAAAACCAGAGATGATGGCACCCATATGGAATTATAGCATTCGGGTAGCTAAGGGAGGAACATCAAGACTAGCACAGGCTGCACAGCAGGTTCAAGGTCAGCCTGGGCAGTCTAAAGACAAAAACTCAAAGCCAAGTAATTGAGTAAAACCACATTTATTTTCAAAGAAAACAGTCTTGCTCCTTAATTTTACTCTGGTGAAGAAGAAAGAACAGAACTGCAGAGCTGAAAACCTCTGCTGAGTGCTTGGCACTCCTCCAAGCCTTTGACTTCTATTTCTAATCTATATTTTAAGAAGGATTATCTCGTTGGCAAAATATAATTGTTAATAACGCACGGCAAGAACTCTCAATCCATTATACTAGACGCCCCCCCCCCCAAAAGCACCCATTCCCAGGGTTAGAGAGTTGAACCTAAGGTCTTCTACCTGCTGGCAAGGGCCTACCACCAAGCCACACCCTTGGCTCTCCACTTGCTTTCTGAGACAGGCTCTCAATAAGTTTCTCTGGCTGAGCCTTAACTCACCCTGTAGCCCAGGCAGGACCAGAAACTGTGACCTCCTGCCTAAGTTTCTCATTTGGCTGAATTTACAGGCCTGGGCGCTAGGACTGACTACACTGGACCAATTTTATGTTTTAATTTTCATTATAAAACATTAATAAGGGCTGGAGAGATGGCTCAGAGATTAGGAGTGCCGGCTGCTCTCTTCCAGGGGCCCTGAGTTCAATTCCCAGCATGGTGGCTCATAACCATCTATAATCAGATCTGGTGCCCTCCTCTGGCCTTCAGGCATACATGCAGGTAGAATGCTGTGTACATAGTAAATAAATAAATCTTCAAAAAAAAATTTAATAAGCTGGATGTGGTGATATACACATTTAACTCCAAAATGAAGGAGGCTGAGGCAGGAGGATCCTGAGTTCAAGGCTAGGCTGGGCCACATACAATGTAGAACCCTGTGTCTAAGTAAATAACATTTTAAAAATGATAACCTCTGCATAGCTATTTTACATTGTGTAAATCAAATAAGATTAAATAAGTTTTCTTACTATATCAGGTAGTGTCTAAGTAATTTAAATATTTATTTATTTTTATTTTTTTCTCTGTACTTGCCCAAGAGCTGGCTCACAACCATCTGTAATGGGATCTGATGCTCTCTTCTGGTGTGTCTGAAGACAGCTACAGTGTACTTATAAAATAAATAAAATCTTTTTAAAAAGAAAAAAAGAAAAGTAGTGATTCTCAAAAAAATCACCAACATTGTCTGTAACTAAATATGGCTACTACCAGTCTTTTATCTAACCTACAGACAAATTAAGACATCTGCTGCAATGGTTAGTTTCTTCCAAAAGTTTTAGGTCTTCAGCATCTGCCACAACTTGGAAACACCAGAACCTAAGGTCGTACCTACCTCAATGTAACCACTCAAGAGATCCAGGATAACTGTGACCATGGTAGCCTCTGCATTAGGGGCAGAACAGAACACAAGGACACAGCACATGTCCTACTGGGATGCAAACTTGTACATGTGGCACTTAGAATTCTGTGGCCATGCAGAGGACACCCCACAATAAGAATGGTGCTTTCTGCAATGTGTCCAATACACAACCTGCAGGGTTAAACATGGCTGCAACCTTCTAATCCAAACATTCAGATTTCCTGACTTGGCATGACTGGCATTTTGAGACCAGCCATTCTTTGTTGTGTGGGAGCTATCCTAGACCTGTATATGTCCGCTTCTGCCCACCAGATACACTGTCTTTATGTAACAACCATAAGTGCCTTTATACACTGCCCAATGGGAGGAAGGGGCACCAAAAATCCCCCTCTGAGAAGCACTGCTCAAACAGTAGCCAGTAAGAAGCAGAGGCCTGACTTGTTTTTTCTCTGAGTGATACTTTCATTACACAAATAAGGTGTGATCGTTGTTACAATTCAAACCTAGTAGGGACTCTACCTCTCCTCTCTCCTTCTGACTCTAGACTGACGAGTTTGAAGGGTACAATCTTAACTCCAACACGCATGCACATCATATGCACGGAAGAACACATTTCCCTTTTAAAGTTCTTTGGCTTTATTTCTGCCATTCAAAACTATGCCATGGTTATCCATCTCTAGTCTTTCTTCGTAAGTACAGAGGGATCTGCATTACGGGCACTTGATATTTTAAGGTTTCTCAGGTGGGCATCTATGTTGTGTTCATTAGGATTTGTTTCCAATGATGATACTATAGAAAACGCTGTCGCTACATCCTTGTACATCTGTCTTTCCCGTCCTACGCAGGGGCTGACTCTTAGAAGTAGGACTGCTGAGTCAAGGGTATGCAAGCTTTTGGTTGTGCTAGGGATTGCCAAGAGCTTTCCCTAACCTCTTCACAGGATACGTAAGAGTGAACTAAATCACGTACCTAAAAAGATTTGTAATAGTGAGAGAGATACTATTCCTGATCCAAAATGAAGGCATTCCTGGAGTAGTTAATCTTCCCCTCTAAGTCTCCTTGTATCTTTTTTTAAGTTAACAAAAGGAATGACTTTAATACCTTTTTAAAAACTTCTCCTTGCTGCAGTCCTAGGAGAGCTATTTTAAGCTCAGCATATCAGGATAAAGCAGGGATCAAACATAAGCATTTAGTTAACACAGGGGACTAAGTATGCACTAACTCAGTGCTGTCGATGTGACAAATGAAGCCAGCATGCTTACTAATCATTGTTTCAGTACTACAGATGAGTGCAGGGGTGTTGTTTTCAATTGATTTTTAACACAAAATTACAGGACACAATTACGCTGAAACTGCTATTACAAAGCTAAGTTCTACATCTTCCCCTGACTCTTAGAACCAGAGGAGTAACACAATGACCTCAGACAGTGTTAGGTTTAGGCCAGTCAATAGTACCCAAGGTGTTCAAAAAAGAAAAAAAAAAAAAGGTTAAACATTATCAAAATCAAATAAATACAGAGTTCACTAGTTTAATTTGGCATTAGAAATCTTTCAGTGGGTCATAAATACATATTTAAGCTAGTACATTGACAGCGTTAAGAAATAAAACATCTAATGGGCCTAAGAAGCTGCAAAGCCTACGTGACCTTCACAAGACTGCTGCAAACCTCTTGCCTTAGAGCCATGGGGGTGGCACACCCCTGTAATCCCAGATTGTACTGGAGTCAGGACAATTGGGAGTTGAAGGCCATTCTTAGCTACCTAGTTGAGACTGAATCTTTTTTTAGAATTGTCCAATTATGAACAAATAATGACTTAAGGAAATACAGAAAAATGAAGATAAGAACCAGGCATAGTGGCACATGCCTATAGTCCCAGCACCCACTCAGGTGGCTGTCAGGAATTCTTCCCCAGTTTGCTGTTGCTAGAATTTAAAATTGTATGTGTGTGTGTATTTTGCATGCATGTATGTATGTGATCCCCTCAGAGGCCAGATGAGAGAACTGCATCCTCTGGAACTGGAGTTTGGAGGTTGTGAGCCACCATATGGGTGCTGGAAATCAAACACAGGTCCTCTTTAAGAACACTTAACCAATAAGCTATGTCTCCAGCCCTAAGACTGTGAGCTTGAGGCCAGCCTCGTGGGCCCCTGAGTTCAAGGTCAGTTTTAGCTACATAGTCACATTGAGACCTTGTTTCAAGAAAAGCAAGAAAAGGGAAGGGGGCAGAGAGCTGCCTTGTGTGAACAGGGAACTAGTGCTCATTTTCTTGGCTTCCAGTAGTCTCTTCAGATTTTAACTCTATGTGTCTGTGTGTGCCATGTTGTGAGTGTACATACAGAGGCCAGAAGAGAGCACTGGGTTCTCTGGAGATGGAGTTTCAAGTGGTTTAACTGCTTCATATGGGTTCTGGAAGAGCAGCAGGTACTTTTTTCCCCTCTGTGTAGCCCTGGCTGTCCTGGAATCATGTAGATCCGCCTGCCTCTGCCTCCCGGGACTAAAGGTGTGTGCTACCATACCCCAGCAGCAAGTATTCCTAACCACCAAGCCTTCTCTCCTCTCCTGCCCTAGGGGTGTGTATGTGTGTGTGTGTGTGTGTGCGCGGGTGTATGTGTGTGTTATTTTTTTATTAGATTTACTTATTTATTTTATGTCTATGAGTTTATATATATGAGTATGCTATCTTCAGACACACCAGAAGAGAGCATCAGATCCCATTACAGATGGTTGTGAGCCACCATGTGATTGCTCGGAATTGAACTCTGGACTTCTGAAAGAGCAGCCAGTGCTCTTAACCACTGAGCCATCTCTTCAATCCCAACCCCCAGGTTTCTATTAGTTTTACGTCACTTAGGCAAACATTCACTCCTTTTATTAGATCCTGCGGATGACACTAATTGACACAAATGGGGACTTAGCTCGGTAGCTCTCCTACCTAAAGTGTGTTACTCTCCGCAGCAGTGGCTACATATAAAAATGGCGTCAACCTGGCCTACATGAGACCCTGTCTCAAAAACAAGCAAGCCAACAAACAAAACTCAAGTACAGCCAGTACAGTGTGAATTTTACAAACTTCCCTTGGAAGCTTAGAGACATTTGAGCCTCAGGCCCTGCCTCTGACCTTCTGAACTCCCAAATGCCTTTAACAAACCCCCAAGGGATCCCTTCACACAGCAAAGTATGAGAGGCCTTGCAACAAAACTGCAAGTGGGAGTCTCATGAGTTGGCGACGAACAATTCTGTCCCATAGGAAACACCTGAAAGTCTCTGGAGACATTTGTCAGTAGGGTGCTGGTGGTAGCTCACAAATAGAGGTCAGGGATGCTGTACACACAATACATAGCCAGGACCCCTTCCTGGTGATGCTGTTAACACATTCCCACGGGGATGCTATTACCACTGCTACATGGCTAAGACCCTTTCCCACAGGGATGTTGTACACACATTCCGCCCGACAACAAACCCTTCCCAAGCCCACGGTTTCGGAGGTTGAGAGACCTCCACACAGAAGCAAAGTTCTGCCTAATTCAACACATATCACTAACAATCTTTACAAGGACAGTTTTTTAAATCCAAAAGTTTATAATTTTCTTCTTGTCAGAACAACTGAATTCACATTTGTACTGGTATCCCCCTCCTTCTCTTCAGTCTTGCTTTCCAAGAAAAGAGCATGAGCTAAAAATTAAAGGCATTGGAGAAATGGTACCATGTTGCTTTAAATCATAAAGAAAACATTTAAATGAAAATCACAGCTGGGCAGTGGTAGCAAACCTTTAGTCCCAGAACTCGGGAGGCAGAGGCAGGCAGATCTCTGAGTTTGGGGCCAGCCAGGTCTACAGAATGAGTTCCAGGATAGCCAGGGCTATACAGAGAAATCTTGTCAATCCCAGAGACAGGGATTGAGTACTTGCTGCTCTTCCAGAGGACCTAAGATTGATCCCCAGCACCCACACTGGAAGACTGACAACTGCCCATGACTCCATCTCCAGAGAGCCTGGCACCCCTGGCCTCCTTAGGCACCCACACTCATGTGCACATATGCAGGCACGTAGGCAGTCGCCACACACACATACAAACACACACACACATGCACACCGCATAAGTAAAAGATTTTAAAAATGATTTTCCATCACACTGTTTCCACTATTCCAGAGAAAATTCCTAAAAAACAAATTCTAACTTCTTCCTAAGTATTCTAACTTCAACATGTCTGCATCTGCTTGCTTATTTAATTTTTTTTTAAAGATTTATTTATGTAAGTACACTGTAGCTGTTTTCAGACACACCAGAAGAGGGCGTCAGATCTCATTATGGATGGTTGTGAGCCACCATGTGGTTGCTGGGATTTGAACTCAGGACCTTCAGAAGAGCAGTGGATGCTCTTAACCGCTGAGCCATCTCTCCAGCCCTTGCTTATTTAATTTTAAACTAAAAATATTATCTAAAAGAATTTAATCCCAACTGTTACAAGAGAAAAACAATATTACCAAAAGAAAAATGCTATCCTGAAATTACTGTACTAAAAACTCAGCCTAACAGTCGGGCAGTGGTGGCGCATGCCTTTAATCCCAGCACTTGGGAGGCAGAGGCAGGTGCATTTCTGAGTTTGAGGCCAGCCTGCTCTACAGAGCGAGTTCCAGGACAGCCAGAGCTACACAGAGAAACTCTGTCTTGAAAAACCAAAAAAAAAAAAAAAAAAAAAAAAAAAAAAAAAAAAAAAACCACCTCAGCCTAACTTCTAAAAATTGCTAGGTAGATATAATTTGTAATTACAGAGGCACAGGAACCCTCGATTCTGACAACCATAGCAGAGTGCCATCAGCAGGTACTTTCATAAACTCAGGTGCAAGCACTCTGAAAAAAAAAAAAAAAACCTGTAATCCCAGCAGTTGGAAAGTGGAGCAGAGATGGGTTCAAGGTTATCCTGGACTATGCATCCAATTGAGGCCAACCTGGGCTACATGAAACATGTCTTAGTGAATGGGTAACTACTGGGTACAGCTGCTCTGTCCAGTGTATTGTGGCCCTACCCTCCAGTGTCACACTCTAGGTCATAGAGCATATTCTGCATTTTCAAGAAACCCGTTATTTTCTCTTTATAAGACAAGTCCTGTATAGCCCAAGTTGACTGAACTTTAAAAAGGTTTTGTTGGTGTCGAGTCACTGTGGACGGTGACGAGTTTTATGCAAATGTTTTCATTCCTGTACCTCTGCCACACTCAGCTCCAAGTCCTTTGGCTGCCCCTCCCCCCTGTTAGCTGCTTACTTCCCCAGTCTCATCTCTCTTTCATGTTTGTCTCTCTCACACACAGTTTTATTATGCAGCTTTTATCTACAAAAAAATTAGATTCTAAGATGAGAGGGAGCATGGTATTTAGCTTTCTGAGTCTTCCTCCATCTTCTCTCCAGTTACACTCATTTCCCTGCAAATGACACCGTTTCGTTAGCTTTTAAGGCTGAAAAAACTCCATTGTGTATGTGTCACATTTTCTTTCTCCACTCACCTGTTGACTGAACACAGGCTGATTATTCCATAACTGAGCTACTGTGAGTAGTGCTGGAACGAGCCCCGGGATGTGCGCGTGTTTCTGTGACATGTTGATGCAGAGTCCTGCAGGAGCATACGTAGGAGCAGTGTATCTGGGAATACGGGGTTCTAGTTCTAGTTCTCTTGAGAAATGGCCACACTGCCTTCCATAGCCACTGGACTAATTTACACTTCCATAAAGGTTCCTCCACCCTTCCTGACGTTTTTAAAGTGTGTGTGTGTGTGTGTGTGTGTGTGTGTGTGTGTGTGTGTGTGTGTTGTGTACACAGGTACCCGCAAAAGAAACCATCATATCCTTTAGCCCTAGAATTGGGGGTGGTTGTGAGCAAATGAATACAAGTGCTGAAACACAAACTATGGTCCTCTGCAAGATCAGCAAGCGTCTTACCTGCTGAGCCATCTCTCCAGCTTCCAGCATTCACTATTGTCTTAATGGCTTCCTTTCTAAATAGAAAGGGTATCAGTGTAGTTTTAATCCGTAAATCCCTGCTGGCTAGGAATGGGAAACATTTTATATGTGTACCCGCTATTTGTTATTTCATCTTTTGAGAAGTCTCTGATGGGCACTAGCCCATTTACTAACAGGATTGAGGTTTCGTATTGGGGTTTTTTAAAAGTTCTTTTTATATTGTAGGCATTAATCTTCTATAAGATGAATAGACAGCAAAACTTGTCTTCCATTCTCTATGGCCTTGAACTCCTCTTGCCTCTGCTTCCCAAGTGTAGTGGGTTGGCCTGATGCTCTTTGTATTCTAATGTCAATATTGGTTCCTCAAGAAGGGTTGCTCCCAACAAGCAGACCATCATGTACTCAGGTGATGCCATGTGAACCTTCTCCCCATTTTAACTGGTCAATAAAAGGCTAGAGCCTGTGACTGGGCAGTGGAGGGGAGAGGTGGGACTGGAGGCTTGAGAGGGGTAGCAGGTAAGAGGGAAAGAGAGAGGCTGGAGGAAGAAGAGGAGAGAGGACAGAGGAAGAGGAGGAGAAGCCACAAGTAACAAGGGGTCTCAATAGCTAGGGAATAAGTTAGTATAGTACTAGATCTGCCCAATCCAGGCACATAGCTTATAATTAAAATATCTAGATTGTGTGTCTTTTACAGGGGCTTATTAGTGTTGGAAATTCCAACAACACTCAAGTTCTGGGAGTACAAGTGAGTACCACCATACCTAGCCAAAATAATGTTTAATTTCAAAATAAACTGTGAAAAGTTAGATGTAAGCATATACACAAAAATGACAAAAGTGGCTTCCACCTTACCTGCATTCCCAGGGTCTTTGCTGAACCTTGGTACAGACCCCACAGACCTCCTTCTGTGGAGCCTCTCAGCCCCGCCTTCTAGCTCATTCCCATTCCTTCTTCAGCTCCATTCACTGGAGACTCTGACTCTTGACACAGACCCAGGGTCCTCCTATCCCTTTCATCCCTGTCCATCCAGACATATTCTTTGTCTTACTGCAATCTACGTGCAGAAGCCTTTAATCCCACTACACCTCAAATTCCCTGTAGACCGTGTCGCTTGGGTCCCCTTAGCTCTTTCCCAGAGCCCCTCACAGCCTTTCCTTCTAACCCATCTCTATTCCTCTCTACTAGGGAACCCACTGCCACACTTTCCTGAGATCCAGAGGAGGCAGTGTGGTGGCGCACGCCTTTAATCCCAGCACTTGGGAGGCAGAGGCAGGCGGATCTCTGAGTTTGTGATCAGCCTGGTCCAAGGAGCTAATTCCAGTACAGCCAGGGCTGCATAGGGAAGCCATGTCTCGGGGGATGGGCGTGGGCAGGTGGAGGTGGAAAAGTTCCAGAGAGAGCAATAGAAACCAAGGAAGGGAACACCCAACCAACAAAGACAATGCCAGACTTCCAGCCCTAGAATCATCTCAATCATCCTAACACCATACATATATGAACAAAATCTAAATGGACTCACCAAACAATGAAAAGTTACATCTAGTTGAGTCATTGGCCAAAGGGATATCATGGGAACCCCCAAACATCTCAGTCCATTGTCAAGGCTTCTGCTTGTCTTCCACAAACTGACAGTAAGGCTCTACTGCTAAAGTCGATCAACACTTACATATCTCACAGAACACAGAGAAGTCAAGCTGGTACCTAACTAGAGCCTTCACCCCCACTGACTGGTGTTCATGGTGTGCCATGGTTCACGGAAGATATTCTGCTACAAACTCTGCAGTCTACAACAGTGACAGCCTACATGGCGGGTTGGTGCAGTGGTGGCACAAACACTGCAGGAGTGACTAACCAATCTCTAATTGGATCTACGGCCAACCACACAAACAGAACCCATGTTTGACACTGCTCTGGTGGCCAAGAACCTGAGACTGGATAGGCCATGGGCCTAGAAGAAAACCAAATACTACTGTTCCACTAAAACGATAAAGCAATAAAATGACTCCCGGTGACATTCTGCTATATTAACAGACCAGTGTCTCACTCAGCCACCATCAGAGAAGCTTCCTTCTGCAGTAGATGGGAACTAACGCAGACACACAGCTGGGCAATGTGTGCAGAGAGAGAGGGATTTTGGAACGCTTAGTCTAAAATAGGACGTCCTTATTAAACCATTCTCCTAAAGGCTCGGGAACTATACAGAAGAGGAGGCATAAAGACTGAGAGAGCCAGTGGGATGGATGACATCAAGAAAACCCTGCCTTCCAGACACAACAGGACTGACACACATATGAGCCCACAGAACTGTGGCAGTGTGCACAGGGCCTGCACAGGTTCAAGCCAGACAGTGTCCCAGCACTGAGAGGGGAAGTGGACCCAGGCTCCCACTTATAGCCAAAAAGTTACTTCAAATTGACAACCTCTTATAGAGGAAAAGTTTCATTTTCTCAATGGAGTCTCATTGGGTTATTAAACACACTTAAGGGTAAACCTCCTGCCCAGCAGCTTACAGCCAAAACAAAACAAACTCAATGATATTTTTGCCTCATATTGCTTTGTTTGGGCTTCTGTTTCATTTTGTTTTGTTGTTGTTTTGTCTTACTGTTCTTTGACTTGTATATTATGGTTTCTGACTTAGTGGGGTTGTATGTGTGTGTGTGTGTGTGTGTGTGTGTGTGTGTGTGTGTGTGTCTGTGTGGTGTGTGTGTGTACTTTGTGTTTTTTCTGTTTTGTTTTGTTTTTAAATTCTGGTGGTTTGTTTGTTTACCTGTTTGTTTTCTAAAGAGAGGAAAAGAAATTATTTCTCTGAATGGGCGTAGAGTTGTGTGGGTAGGGAGGCAGGGATGATCCAAAAGGAGCTGGGGAGGGGAAACTGTGATCAGAATATATTGTATGAAAAACATAATTTTTCTCTAAAAGTATATATTAAAATATTAACAACCCCCCAAGTTAAATACCTGGTCTGTTTCACTTCTGCCAGCTGATTAAAATATGAGGTTAGCTAAGAGTAGAGACTAAAAGCAAAGCCCCAGTCAGACTCCCCAAGTTCAAGTCTAGACTCTCTCATTAACTGCAGCCTAGACTAAATCATATAAATTACTTGTATGTCAACCTCATCGTCTGATGAATTAAGCTCTAAAAAGGCAGGGAATCGAGTTCATAGTCATCTCACCAGCACCTAAGACACTGATTTGTCCTGGATGGATCCTGTAGGATGAGTTGATGGAAATAATACTTCACACACTGTGGGCTGTTTCATGGGAGTTAAAACCTACAAAGCCGGAGCTCTGAACGCATGCTCAATAAATGTCAATACTTTCTTTAAAAATAGTAAATAAATGAAAAAAGTGAAGTGGACAGCCACATGAGTATATTTCTATGAAATTATTTTACCTTCCTTTGACTGAAGAACATATACTAACATAAAATTTCCACCATTTAAAAGGTCGCACAGCTAAGAACTATACCTAACTAATGACTGCTTAATTTCCATAAATGTTCTCATCACAGGTCAGTTCAGAGACCTATATTATCTTAATGTACTAGTAAATTATATTTCATCACAGATGAAATTGCCTTCCAGGCTACTTTCTACAGCTCTGTGACCTTCAGTCAGCCAAATAGGTATGGCTGCTGGGCTGACGAGACGAGAATTCTTTTTGTCTGGGAATTGGCTCATAGGAAACCGTAAGAGTTATGGTGAGAATCTAAGATGAATATGAGACAAGAAAACATAAATATAAGATCAATCCTCTGAAAAACATTCACCTCCTCTCCATCTTAAAGGGGGAGAGATAAGGAGTCAGCAAAGTTGAAGATGCCAAAAAAAGAAAAAAAAAATCCCACAGCCAGCTCAGCTTGTCCAGTGTTTGCTGCACAAGCACCAAGACTTAGGTTTAACCCACAGCAAAATGTAAAAGGCCTGGCAAGGAGGTCTTTTCATCTGTAAAAACTGCCCTGGTAATCCCAACGCTAAGGAGGCAGAGACAGGTCCTTGGGCTGTCAACTAGCCTATCCTAATAGTGAGAGACTGTCACAAACAACAGCAACAACCAAACAAAACAACCAAACAACCGACAGCCCCCGGAACAATACCCACGGCTGACCTCTGACCTCTACCAGCTCATGCACATCCCCCTACACAAAGGAATCTTAGACCTTAAGGAGCTCACATGGGGAAAAACTATTATACAGATGGTTATTATTAAAGAAGTCCCACTGAGGGGGAACAGAAAGGAGTAGGTCATTAACTCTGGTTATAACACCAAGCTCTGCAGAAGAGTTAAGCTATTTACACCATTGAAGACTCAGCAACAATGATTTATCTTAAAACAGAGAAACCTTTTCAAATTCCCAGCTCCATCAAAAGAGACAGGGATACCATTTTCTAGGCTGTCAGACACTGCCTGGCGTTTTATATCCACCAATCAATCCTGAAAACGGAAGGGAAAAGTAAGCAGTGTTGTCCTCATTTTTCAAGGGATGAACGCGGCGGAGAGAATTCTGTCCTAAGACAAGACACACTGGAGACAGAATCTGAGACAAGGACATCCCTTTCCTTCTCTAAACTGTTAACACTCTGCAAAGATTTCATCGCTTCAATAGACCCATCCTGTAATCGGGGATTCTAGTCTGCGAAGTTACCACTTCCTAAAGAAAATCAGGACTCACAGTTTAAGAATCTCAAGGAAAGAAAGTCAAGTAAAGGTCCGCCAGATTGTCTCATCTTACTAAAACTGAGCTTCAGGTGCAGCGACCCTCCACTTAAAGGAGCCGCACCTTCGCTAGTATAGGACACACCACAGGTGCTCCAGAAATGGTAGGTTTTTTTTTTTTTTCCCAAAGTACTTAAAGAGCTGACTAAAATATGCGAAAGCACTGGAAATTCAAAGTGCTAGCTAGGCTGACTTGTTTGTTTCTATCCCAACCCACAACACCTGAAACGCTAACCGGGGGAGGGAGACCGGGAGCGGGAGAGCGTAGAGGGTCGGGCTAAGGGGTGGTACGCGCAAGCCTTGCTCTCAAGGCTTGAGTCCCGAAGCCTGGAGGTGTGAACTGCCTAGCATTTCTTCAGCAAACGTTTGCTTCTTCGAGCAAAGCTGCTGCAGGAGTGAGGGAGGCGAAGGTAGACTATAAAGTCTCAAAGGCGAGCATTAAGCCCAAAGTCTCCACGCCGTGAAACCAGCCACGAAGTGGGAAGCCCGACGACAGCAGCACGCTCTAGGAAAGTTGTACCGAGGCTCGCCCTACACCAGCCGCCCAACGGTGACAGCCACCGAACGCCAAAACCGGCTTTTTCTTTGCATTTGGGCGCTAACCTGGAACCTCACCCCGAATTTCCAGAAGAAAGGGAAACCGAGCAGAGCCCCGCTGCGCGGCCCCGCGACCCGCAGCCCCGCCCCAGCTCACCTCCCCGCGCGTCCCGCGCCGCTTCGGCCGGTCGCCAGCGCCCCGCCAGCAGCTGCACCATCAAGAGCAGGCGCAGCGCGCGCCGCCGCGACCCCCTCGCCGCCATCGCCCGCCCGCCGACGGCCGCCTCCCGGATAACGCCAGGCCCGAGGGAACGAGCACGCGGGGTGCCGCCGAACTCCACTTGGTCCTCGGGAGCCGCTCGCTGCTCGCTCTTCAGCTCTTGAACGAAGCCCACCTCACCGCTAGGTGGAAGGCCCGCGGAGCCCGAGGGCGGAGCCGCGGCGCTTGGCCTCGCCCTGATGGCCCGCAGCCCCGCCCCCGAGCCCCGCATCCCGTTCTTCTAGGCTCCACCCCGGGTCCGGCCCCATCAACTTGTAGCTCTGCCTTTTCCACACCTGGCGCTGCTTTGTCAAGGTCTCAGCCTTCGGCAAGAATTCTGACAGGTGCGAAGACTGTCCTGACTTTTGTTTTGGTGCGGTTTTGTTTTCTTTGGTAATATAACTCTGGATTCCCGCGTGAGCCAACTAGACTGCTTCCCTGCTGCGGCCTCTCATGACCCTGTTGTAGATGCTAAGTATCCGTATCAGGAGACCTGTATTTTAGATCTGCAAGACCACCCTGGTCAAATCACCCTTCCTTTGTGCGTCTATTTTCTCTTTCTTGAAAATGAGATGAATAAATTAGAGGACTCTGAAGGACAGCTGTGACTGACAGCTCTGATATTCATTCAAGTCATCCGTGAAAATGATAGGCAATTGCTTCCAGAGTAGGCCATGCTGCCTGTGCCGCCATCGCTTGGCATTGTAAATATTAGTGCCTTCGACTGCCACCGCTCCCTTACAACGTGATGGAGATCGATGCTGACTGCGTCGCAAATCCCTCTAGACTCTACACTGTATCTCATTGCCTCTGTTCATAATTGATTAGAAAGCTTCATTTGGTTGAAGAGATTCAGGCAAATTATCTTTAAACTTCAGTGGCAGAGCATGCCAGATTTTTCACAGAAAATTATGGAGTTGGCACCTCTACAATTCATTATAGGCAGAACTCTCACTCCAAGCTTCAGACTGCATCAATCTGTTAAAAGTGAGACCTGGTTGCAAAGAATCTTAAAGGCAAAATTCATTTAAGACCTTTCAACCCTGGGTCCGAGGATATCCAGGGAAATGGAGACGGTGTTCAAATGAGCCGGTGTATTTAAGCAGGCAAGTGAAGGAGCCAGAGAATAAAAGATGTGTATGGTGTTCACAAGGTCAGCTGTTAATTACACCTCTGCACAGGAATGAGACAGTGCTTAACCCCCTACACAGCACATACATACTTTGAAGAATTTATAGGACTTACAGCCACTTCTACCATTTGTCCTAGCCAGTGTTTGGATGACTTTAGAGTGTTGTTCTCCTTTTACAGCTAAGGGATGTGGAGACTAGAGTTGAATAATTGCTGAAGGACACAGTACCTGTCAGTGGTAAAGCTGGCTAAACGGTTGTTAGCTCAGCCACAGTGAGCATAATTAGAGCTTAGACTGCTCGGAAAACCATCACAAGAGAACAGTTACCTACATCGTCTCTGCACCACCACTGCCAGTTCACTGAAAGGTGTGGCCTATAATGTCTTGGGCACTTTCTTTTTGAATTATTTATTTATTTTATGTATGTGAGTACACTGTAGCTGTCTTCAGACACACCAGAAGAGGGCGTCAGATCCCATTACAGATGGCTGTGAGCCACCATGTGGTTGCTGGGAATTGAACTCAGGACCTCTAGAAGAGCAGTCAGTGCTCTTAACCTCTGAGCCATCTCTCCAGCCCTCTTGGGCACTTTCAAACCCAGGCAAATCATCTCAGTACACAATGAGTTTGTCTTGGATGCTTTCCCCTCTAGGATGATGTGCTAATCCTTCATATTTGCCAGCTGTGTGTCTGCACCTACATTGTTGACAGGCATCTCCACATTGCTAGGACACACTGGCTGACCAATCGACAATGAAGGCTGCTGAGCAGCCACCACCAAAATTCTCCTGACATAGCATCTACCCACTAAATGTCTAACATTTAGCTAAAGGAATTACCATGCAGTTTGTTTTTTGTCTTGTACTGCTTTTGCTTTTATTTATGTCTGTTAGTGTGGGGTATACATATGTGCATATGGAGCCTGAGGAGGCCAGTGTTGGGTCCCTTGGAGCTGCAGTTATGGGTAGTTGTGAGCTGGGAATGGGGTTTGGTGCTGGGAATTGAACTGTAGTCCTCTGAAAGAATAGCAAGTGCTCTTAAGACCTGAGCTTGGAGTCGGAGCCCTTGTAAAAAGCTGGCCACAGCTGCATAAACACTGCTAGAACTGTGTGGGATGAAATCAGGAGAATTGCCAAGGCTCTCTGGCCTCTGGCCCTAACTCTAGGTTCAGCCAGAGACTCTGTGTCAAAGGAAAGGGGTGAGTGACATAGCAGCCCAGCTGATATCCTTCTCTGGCCTCTGAACTCTCCAGCATTTGAATACATATTCACGTGCATATACCCATGCCCCAGAAAAGAAATAAAGTAGAATTTAATAATGATCACACTGACCTGTCTACGTTTGGAGATGTAATATGTATTTTAAATATACAAGTTAGCTGGGCAGTGGTGGTCCACACCTTTAATCCCAGCACTTGGGAGGCAGAGGCAGGTGAATTTCTGAGTTCGAGGCCAGCCTGGTCTACAGAGTGAGTTCCAGGACAGCCAGGGCTACACAGAGAAACCCTGTCTCAGAAAAAAATATATACAAGTTAATTTACTCTCCAGCAGCAACACTAGGGAGGTACTTTTATTGTCTCCATTTTGTCTTGACTGCCTCTCCATCCTCCCTTTAAGAAGCCCACTGGCTTCAGTAATCTTTTCCTTTTTCCTATGTAGACACCACCTATATGCTGGGCGGAGCAGTGCATGACTGTAACCTTAGCACTCAGGAGAGGCTGAGGCAAAGCCATATTTGTTGCACAAGGAGACTGACACAGAGACTCACACACACACACCATTCTTATAAAGACAATGCCTCATTCAAACTGAGATGTTAATCTTACCTCTAGGCTCTAGTGAGCCTGACAATGAACTTGAAATCATTAATGCTAAACACCACTTATTTTATTCCAAAGTATTCTTTCCTGTTAGCCTTCCCATTACTATCCAACAAATTGCTCACACTCGGAATCTGGAACCCACCCCAGTGCCCCTCATCCTCAGCTCAGTTCTACATCTTGATCTGAAGGCAACCAGGAGAAGACTGCCTCCCATGTGATTAGGAGGAGGGTCTCAAAGTCCACCCCCACATGAGCTGATGCAGCACCAGGAACATCTGAGAAACTGAATCTTACATTCTTGACATGACTTTTAGAAAAGTCCCACTGCTTTGATAATTCTGCACCACCATCTCACCTGTTCTTAGGTCTAGACAAGCTAGCTCCTTCACTCACCAGAACAAGCAATCTCTTTCTCCCTTCCCTCCTCCTGTTCCCTGCTCTGCCTAACTCCTAGTGCAACTTCAGCCCAGGTGTTATCTGTCACTCCTTGAAAGACAACCAACCTAAGTTGAGTCTTGTCCTAATGGTTGGTAGTTTCCATCATGAGCCCATTTCCCATCCTTCACTACTGTGTGAGTCAGACTGCCATCCTTGGGATTGGGGGGGGAGAAAGAGAGAGGTGTGTCTGAGTTAGGGTTTTACTGTTGTGAAGAAACACCATGACTGTCTTAGGGTTTCTATTCCTGCACAAACATCATGACCAAGAAGCATGTTGTGGAGGAAAGAGTTTATTCAGCTTACACTTCCATGTTGCTGTTCATCACCAAAGGAGGTCAGGACTGGAACTCAAGCAGGTCAGGAAGCAGGAGCTGATGCAGAGGCCATGGAGGGATGTTACTTACTGACTTGCTTCCCCTGGCCTGCTCAGCCTGCTTTCTTATAGAACCCAAGACTACAGATGGTACCACCCACAAGGGACCCTCCCGCCTTGATCACTAATTGAGAAAATGCCTTACAGCTGGATCTCATGGAGGCATTTTCTCAACTGAAGCTCCTTTCTCTGTGATAAGTCCAGCTTGTGTCAAGTTGACACAAAACTAGCCAGTACAATGACCAAAGCAACTCTTATAAAGCACAACATTTAATTGAGGCTGGCTTACAGGTTCAGAGGTTCAGTTCATTGTCATCAAGGCAGGAACATGACAGAGTCCAGGCAAGCATGGCGCTGGAGGAACTGAGAGTTCTACATCTTGATCTGAAGGCAACCAGGAGAAGACTGTCTCTCAAGTGACTAGGAGGAGGGTCTCAAAGTCCACCCCCACAGAGACACAGTTCCTCCAACAAGGCTACACCTACTCCAGTAAGGCCACACCTCCTAATAGTGCCACTCCCTGGGCCAAGCATATTCAAACCACCACAGAAGGAAAGCCAGCTTTGGCTCATGGATCTCAGAAGCTTTTATCTTGGTCTCTTGGCCATGCTGCTTTAGGTCTGTGGCAGCATAGCTCACCATGATCAGAGCAGGTGGTGGAAGAAAGCTGCTGAGCTCAGGGTGACTACATGCAAACAGAAAGAGAGGAAGGGGCCCGGATCCCAAATGAAATGCTCTCAATTGCTTAGTTCCTCTAATTAGTTTCCTCCCCTTAAAAGCTCCATACCTCCAAAGAACACCATCAGGTAAAGACCAAGCTCTCAACATAAGAGTCTTTGATGGACATTTAGGATCCAAACCCTAGCAACCTTGTCTGTTATAATTTGTAACTCTCTCTAGATGCTGAGAGTCTGATTTCCCCTGATTTCTCCTGATAGGCAGCAGCTGTGCCTGGCTTATTCCCTAGTATATTCAGAGCATGCTAGATGCTCCAAATGTTTATTGGATGAATAAATGAATGCTAATTTGTTAATTCACTATTCAGAGCTGGTGAACTAGAAAGTAGTAGCAATTCTGATCCAGATGACCTGACTTCCAAAGCTTTACAAGTTGTTAAAGTGAACTTTTATCTTTCCCCTTAAGTTCTGTTAGTAACTTTTAACCGTCCCTTAAAATGTGCTCAATGGGAAGTAAAGTTTGAAGAGTATTCAGTACAGCACCCAAAGGCTCAAAAGATAGTAGCCATAATTATTTATGTGACAATTATTTTCAGATGTGCTTTTATACTTACCAAACCCCTAAGCAAAGGGAATTTGGTGCTTTGTAGTTAACACATGGTGCATGAAAAGGGAATTAAAAGGCTAAAAAAATTAATACAAGAAGTCAAAAATAAACAGTCATCTGCTGCTGGTATGGCCTAAGGAGTTGTCTTTTATATTGATGCCGCTGTCGGCTTCTCCTCCAGTAACGGGGTCATCTGAGCTAAATTCAGAGCTGAGCAGTACCCTCGAACCTTCCATTCATTGCTTTCATTACAGCCTGGTGATAAATTTTCCTGTGAGCCTTTAAAATGAAAGCCAAGCTGAAAAGTTAATTAAAGATAAAAATGGCTTCTGTCGACTTTATTGCTGAAAGTAAATGAGTTGTCACAGATTAGAGGAACGAAATCAAGAACCGATAAGATATTAAACTTCAACCCCTCAAAACAAGCAGTGTAAGAAGCAAAGGTCCCTTTCAAGGGTTATTTCAGTATGACAATCAAAATGTGAGATTGTAAACTGATCCATGTAGAGAGCTTGGTTATCGTATATTTATCCTTGGTGCATGTGTGTGTGTTCACACAGCACATATGGAAGTCAGAGGACAGCCTATGAGAGTCAGTTCTTTCTTTCCAATACATGGGTCCCAGGGATCGAAACTTATACTTTTATTAGATTGCAATAGCCTATTTAATTATGTTTAATTAAACGTGAATATATAAATATGTAATAAATTCATTTAATAAATATATATATATTAAGTAACTTCATTTAAATATACATTTATATATAAACCATACATGAAACTCAGCTATCCTAATAGAATAATCACATAGTATAGCATGTCATAGATTTGACTGCTAGTAGAACAACAAGAGTTAACAAGCAAATGATAATTCACGTATAAAATAGAAAATTCTAATGTATCCTAATGTAATGAACAAATGTCAGCTCTTGTTTAAAATGAAGTCACTAGGGTGGGAGGTGGTGTAGTGGGTAAAGATCTCCTGTGTCAGCTTGAGGAATTGAGGAACTGAGTTCAGATTCCCTGCACCCACACAAGAAGCTATGCTGGGCAGGTGGGGACAGGCAGGCCCCTGGGGCTTACTAGCCAGTTTAGTCAAAATGTGGAGCTTGAGACAGTGAGAGACTCAAAGAAGAGACTGGAGAGAGAGAGAGGAAAGCCATCTAATTGGAACCTCTGCCTCCATTATATAGTGAGCACACCTACACACAGATGAATATGACACACAGTCACACATACACACACACACACACACACACACACTGAAGATATTATTCCCACGTCAAGAGGGTACAATATAATATTCCAATCTCCCTGAAGTGTTAAAATCCTTTAAATTGCAAGTGATAAATCATGTTATGAAATATTTTTTTTCTTTAAGACAAGTCTGGATTTCTGGAGATAAAGTCACCCAGCCGATCTGCAATCACAGGTATGCACTGCTTAACAAGAGAGAAATGTGCTGCTAGGTGATTTCCTTACTGTGTGAACATCATGGAGTGTCCTTTCCATACGAAGGCAGCTGTGACACCGTTAACAGATATCTTCTTGAGGAATTAACATGCCACACAGGGAGTCCCTTGTTAACTAGGACATTGCTTTATTCAGGGTAGGAATTGTTTACCATATAAGAGCTCGACATTTATGATTAATAAAGATAATTTATTATGAATATTTTGTCTTAAGCTATGGTTCTCCATCGATGATACTGTTATAAACTTAAAGATATCAGGCTGTTGTTATAATCTGTATAAGATGCGATTGCAAACATTCAATCCTGGGCAAAGGATAGAATTTCGATTTCTTACCAAATGCAAACCCTATCTCCTCCATACTTCTGTTCTAGGTAGGATATTTATCTATAGCCACTCCTACATATGTGAAAGGTGAATCGAAAGTAGCTATTCTACTGCAGATATGACTACAGATGTTCCAGGTGTCTGCAGTTGCTCACCAGAACTGCCATTTCAGAATGTAATTCACTGAACCAGGCATGGTAATGCACGCCTGTAACCATAACACACGGTAGACAAGAGAATCAGGAGCTCAAAGCCATCCATAGATTCTGTAAGACTGGCCTGGGTTACATGAGACCCTGTCTAAAATAAAGGACAACCTACAAGATGGCTCAGTGGGTAAGGGCACAACCCTGGAAGCCTGAGTTTGACCCCTGGAGCCACACCCCTGGGAAGTGGAAGGAGAGATCTGCCTCCACAAAAACTCTCCTCTGACCTCCACATGCACGTTGGCACAACAACCTCCCAACACTAATAAATAAAACAACAATAAATAAAAATTTTTAATGAATTTAATTGATTGCCAGTTTACTCGTTCCCAGACTATTCCCACATTGATCTACTTGTTTACTTATTTGTTTATTTATTTATTTGCTTGTTGTTTTAATCTTTATGCTCGTCGTGTCTATGTGGGAGTGTGGGTTCTCTCTCTCCCTCCACCTTGTTTTGAGCTGTGTCTCTCTCATTTCTGCCATGCTGCCTGATTGTCCTGTTTCCATCTCCCGCTTGCATAGAAGTTGCTGGGTTTCAGTTGCATACCACCAAAACTGGCTTTTTGTGGGGTTTTGGGGGCTTGGACTCAGGTTGCCAAGCTTGGTGGTTGACCCTTTATTTTGCTAAGATATCTCCCTGTCCCTAAAATCTGATCTTCAAAAGGCCATAGAAGCCATTTGCAAGTGTCATGAGCAAACTATCTATATCAGTTAATGTCCTCGTTGCCCTTATTCAGACAAAGGGCAACAGCAGGAAAGATTCCGTTAGGTCCGGAATGGCCCTAAGTGTGGCTGTAGGCAGTCCTAAGGCAGCGAGGCCGTCCTCAGATCCTCCCCTCGGAGCCTCCCATTTCAGCAGATTAGGAGACACAGAGAGAGGAATGCTGGCCCTCGTCTGGCTTCCTCTATTTCTCCATATTTTTGGTCCTGGCTTCCAGTCCGTGGAATGGTGCCAGCCACGTTCAGAGTGAGTCTTCCCTCCTCAGTTAAACTTTCTGGAAATGTTCTCACAGCTATTCTCAGAGATGTCTCCCAGGTGATTATAAGTCTGGGCAGGCTGATAATGAGGAGTTAACATCACACCATGTTCTAACACTTTCAGGGAAGTCAAGATGCAACAACACCCAAATGCTCTGCTTCCTTGCCCTGCCTGACTCCTTCGCTCTCATCCTCTCCTAATTGATTCAGCCAGGGTCCCCTTTCCCACCCAGCTTCATTTCCTGTTGAACAGTAATTAACATCAAAAGGCCAAAGCTCCCTCGGAAGGTTAGTGTAATGGCCCAGCATTAATCATGCTGGGGAATTGATTATCTCTAATCTAATTCAGCCACCTGATCCAAACGATCTTAAAATTGGAAACCATTTGGTGATTCCTAGTCCCACAGCTGCCTCATGGAGATAGGCTCTTTCCTTGGTCTTCTAATAACAAACCCAATTAATCCGAGGCGTTTGCCATTATTTTTTGAAAACTGAAAATTTCTTGAAGTCACTTATATGGAGAAAGTTATTTTAATCTTTGCTTTTATGTGGTCTTCTCTGTTGGTGAAGCAGGGTTAAAAATCACTTCACACACACACACACACGCACGCACGCACACAAGACAATCTATCTACCTGTCTATATATGTACCCACCTATCTATCTCTCCAGTACTCTGTGGGATAATAGACTGGGACTTTCTTGGAGGATTAGGAACTGCGCAGCTTCTACTCTGCTGCCGGACAAACTTGGTCTGAATCTTCACTCTCTCACTCTCTGGCTGCTCATTCACTCAATAAACATTTGGGGATGAACTGTTTGACAAATTCTACGGAGGACACAAGCACATAACAGAGAGTGCAATAAAAAGAAATGCCTTTCTGACAAGGTGACCTGGGCTGGAGACGAAGGAATTGCTGGCATTCCGAATCCAGATGGAGCGAAGGAAGAAACTTGATATGAGGGAGGTGTAGGAAGGGATCCGGTGATCCGTGGTTGCAGGCTGAAGTCAATGAACTCAGTCTGAGGACAACTGAGAACAGGGAACAGTCAGGTTTAAATGGAAGACTGTATAATTCAGGGGGGGGCAGTCCTTGCTACTTCTCTTGTTCTTGTAACAAAATATCTGACCAAAGCAACTCGGAGAAGGAAGGACATGAGGAAGCCATGAAGGAAGCCATGGTAAGCAGCAGGAGTGTGAGGCCCCAGTTACATTGGGCCCACAGTCCTGAAGCAGAAATGAATGCTAACATCTCCCTCTGTATTCAGTCCGGAACCCAAGTCCATGTAATGGTACCACCCACGTTTACAGTGGGTTTTCCTACCTCAATTAACTATTAATTCCCATGGACAGAGCCCAAGATTTGTTTCTATAGTGACTCTAAATCCCATCAAGATGACAAGATAAATCATCACACCCTCTTTAAGTGAAACACAACAATACAAATACAAATGTTCATGTGAAATCGGATACTTATGTAAAATAAAAAGAACACAACAAATCAGAAAACCTTGGTATGTTGGGTTTGTTTTATTTTTATAAAGACAGGGTCTCACCATGTAGCCGTGGCTGTTCTGGAACTCATATAGACCAGGCTGGCCTTTAACTCAGAGATTTGACAGCCTCTACTTCCAATGTGCTAAGATTAAAGGTGTGTGCCACCATGCCCAGCAAAAAACTTAGAAACTTTTAAAATATTGACAAACATCATAATATCCAGGAAATTAAAGTTTGGCTACTGGCCTGACACACCATATAGTTCTCCCTCCTACATTTCTTGGCATTGATGAGAATTGAATCTTTGGCTTATAATCTTATCCACCTGCCACAGACTCCGTTCCAACTCCATCCATGTCCAGCTTTGTTCTCTCTCACAATTTGTAAATGTCCAGTAATGGGGCCCAGAGATGGTGTTCTGGTCGTGACATAGCTTTCTTTTTATATATATACTTATGAGTGTGCGTTTAGTATGTGTGTACAGCTTCCTTTTAATGTGTGTGTGTACATGTGTAGCAATCAGAGAACAGCTTTTGTGAGTCGCTTTTCTTCTTCTAGCTTTACATAGGCTCTAGCGATGGGATCCCGGTCCTCAGCTTGTCTGCCCATTGCTTGCATCCATTGAGTCATTTAGCTGCCTTCCATAATACAAGGTCAGTCTTTGCATCTTCTTGATACAGTCACCAAGAGTTTGAGGGATGTTGATATCTTGGGAGCCAGCCTTACGTGGAGATGGACAATAACCTTACTATACATGAAATAAGCTATGAATAAATATAATCCACTTCACCATGGCCACTCCAGTATCTTCCTAATGAAGAACTTTCCTAAAGAAATGCATAAATAGTACATTTATTAATTGCAGTCAAAACTTTTATTTTGGGGGCTGAAGAAATGATGGCTCAGTGGTTGACTTCATATTGCTCTTGCAGAGAACCAAAGTTCAGTTGCCAGCACCTTTGTTGGGTGGCTCACAGCTGCCTCTAACTCCAATAGATCTGACTCCCTCTTCTGGACCCCACAGGCATCTGAACTCTCACACTCACACACTCTCACATACCCCCAGATATAAAATTAAAAATAAAAATAAATCACTGAGCAGTAGTGGCGCACTCTGGAGACAGAGGCAGAGGCATGTGGATCACTCTGAGTTGGAGGGCAGCCTGGTCTCAGAGTTAGAGTCAGGGCATCCAAGGCCCTGTCTAAGGAAATAAGTAAATAAACAAGCATCTAAAAAAGATTTTATTTTATTTCTAAGAGCTAAGGACTCACTATCTTGTCCAGGTTGGTTGTGAACTTCTGGGCTTGAGAGAACCCCCAGCTTTTAACAGTTGGACAGGTGTGCATTACCACACTAGACTCAGAGGACTTCTGGAAAATTCATCAAAAGCAGATGAGCATGAGAATACACTCTTTCCAGGCCGGAAGCTTCAGCTCCATTATCACAGTAAATGTGCCCAGTTTACTAATGGAAAGCCAGTGTAGTATTTAAGACATATTTATATGCTCTGCCTTGTGTTTTAAGACCATCATTCCAGCAGTTAAAGAATGCGGTAGAGACTGAGGATGAAGTTAGGGACCACAGTGACGGCTCACGCTGAAATGGTGAACCAGGAGTTGCGAAACTTGGCATAAGTCACTCAATCTTTTCGATCTTTGGTTTTTCTTACCTGTCTAGTAGAACTGTATGCATACACTGGGCACGCAGCAGACTGTCAGTAGCTGAACACTGGCGTTTTAACTCCCGTTTCCAAGGCTGTGTGAGAATGAGCACTAAGGATTTTGAAATGATTGGCATATGCTGTTTACTCAGCAAATGGCAGCTTCTGTATGCTGTGTAGAGAAATGGGGCTGGCGAAAGAAGCAAAGTAAAAGAGCAGGAAGTGTAGCCAGCATTTGCTACTTTGTATGTTCTTCTTTCTTTCTTTCTCCCCTCTCCGCCCCTTTTCTCCCACCGGTTCAACCCGCTAACTCTAGATAAGAGAGAAAAAAGGGATAGGAAGGAAATCGGGTGATGTTATCATTAGACTACTTCCTACTGATTAGGGACGTGGAGTTCCTTGATCTTTGCAGTCAGGATATCTAATTTCTTCTTTTTCTTTCTTCTTTGCCCACAACTATTTAACAGACTGCAATCAATAGCAACCAACCAACAACCCACCCACCCACCAGCAACCCACCAACAACCCTCCCCCCCCTTGCAACCAACCGATAAAACCCTCACCTGGCCAGGCCCTAGCATTTATATACCCTCTGAAGAGTTCCCAGAATTCTAAAGGTCACAAAAGTGCAAAAACTATCTGCGGCTGGCAAAAATCACACCCTGACCAGAGCACAAGGCAAAACATAGTCAGCTGCTGTGGACAATCTGAAGCAGCCCCATATCCCACAACTGGGATTAAGATGAAAAATATTCTTATAATATTTCTGTGATTTTTAAAGAACCCAAAACTCCAAATTTGTCACCACAAGTAAGAAAGAGAAAATGTCCTTTAAATTCTCCTTCAAGACTAACTTTAAGGTCAGGTATGGTGGCACACACACATCTTTAACCCTAGCACTATGGAGGCAGAGTTCAAGGCTAGCCTGGTCTACATAATGAGTTCCAGGCCAGCCAGGGCTATGTAGAAAGAAAAGACTCTGTCTCAAACAAGCAAACACTCTAAGGTGGGCTAGTGAGATGGCACAGCAGGTGAAGATGCCTTCACTGAGCCTGGTGACCTGAGTCAAGTCTCTGGGATTCACATGGCAGGAAGAGAGTGTCAACTCCCACAAGTTGTCCTCGAAGCTCCACATGTTCACTGTGACACAAGCACATGTGCCAAACAATCACAATATAAATTAAAATGTAATGAAAATATTATTAATATTAATACCTGAGAGGGATTTTCTCTCCCTTGGTGACACAGATATGGGGTAGATTCGACCAGATTAACAGTATATAAAGGCAGGTTTATTAGGAAGCAGCTCTGGGGGGGGCTCACCAATCTTATAGGTGGGGGTCACACATCCAAGCTAAAGCAAGAGGATTTTATAGAGCTTAGGTGAGGAGCGATGACATGCCAGCTAGGAGCTGAGATTGTGTTTGACCATACATGGTCAAACACTGAGCCCCTGGGCAACACTCCTGAGTGGGTCGTCAGAAACAGGGAGACAAGGAGTGACAACATGTTAGCATGGAGTTTTCTCCGGCTTAGGGAGGGGGGGTCTCTGTGCAAGAGAGGTTGGAGAAAGGAGGGCAGACAGGGCTTCCCAGTGTGTACAGGGGATGAGCAGGATGTGACTCCCAGGAATACTAAGCTGTGACTCCAAGGAGTATTCTCCTAAATAAATAAAATACATGTCTACATAAAAACTTGCACATGACTCCATTTATATGAAACACCTAGAGCAGACATTTGTAGAGACAGACAGTAGGTTAATATTTGCTCTAGGTGGGCAGGAGCTTGGATGATGGGTACTAGGTTTCTTTCTGCAGTGAGGAAAACATTCTGAATTTGGCCATGGTAATTATTATTCAATTCTGTGAATATAGCAAAAGTGATTGAGATGTACACTTTTTTTAAAAAAAGATTTTCATTATTTATTTTATGTATATGATTACACCATTGCTCTCTTCAGACACACCAGAAGAGGGCATCAGATCCCTTTACAGATGGTTGTAAGCCACCATGTGGTTGCTGGGATTTGAACTCAGGACCTCTGGAAGTGCAGTTGGTGGTTTTAACCACTAGCCATCTCTCCAGCCTGAGATGTACACTTTTAAAAGTCAGGATTTCCTATATCCAATGGCCTTGAACTCATTATATGGTGCAGAATAACCAGAACTTCTGGCTCCTCCATCTCTACCTCCCAAATGCTGGAATTATAGCTGTGTGCACTTCTCTTGTGTTTAGTGCTGGGATCAAACCCAGGGTTTTGTTCATGTTAGAAAACTACCTGAGCTATACCCTACCCAAAGCGTACAATTAGATAGGTTTTACATTTGTTCATGTGTATGCACATGCATACGGCGTATATGGAGGTCAGAGGAGAACTTGTGAGTGTCAGGTCTCGGTTTCCACCATGCAGGGTCCAGGGATTGAGCAGGTAGGTAGTTAGGCTTGATAGCAAATGTCTTTACACACTGAGTCACTTCACCAGTTAATAACACATAACTCAAAAAATATGATTATAGGGCTGGAGAAATGGCTCAGAGGTTAAGAGCACCGACTGCTCTTCCAGAGGTCCTGAGTTCAATTCCCAGCAACCACATGGTGGCTCACAACCATCTGTAATGAGATCTGATACCCTCTTCTGGTGTGTCTGAAGACAGTGATGTACTCACATAAAATAAATGAATAAATAAACCTTTAAAAAAAATGATTATAACCAGATGTGGTGGTGAACGCCTTTAATCCTAGCCCCTGGGAAGCAAAGGTAGGTGGATCTCTGTGAGTTGGAGGCCAGTCTTATCTATATAGTAAGTTTCAGAACATCCAGGGATATAGAGAGAGACCTTATCTCAAAACACACACACACACACACACACACACACACACATTTTTTTAAAGATTTATTTATTTATGTATATGTATACACTGTTGCTGTCTTCAGACACACCAGAAAAGAAGAGGGCATCAGATCCCATACCAGATGGTTGTGAGCCACCATGTGGTTGCTGGGAGTTGAACTCAGGACCTCTGGGAGAGCAGTCAGTGCTCTTAACCACTGAGCCGTCTCTCCAGCCCCACACATATGACCTGGATTCCATTCCCAGCAACCACATGGTGACTCAAAACCAATTGTAACTCTAGTTCCAAGGGATCCAATACCTTATTCTTCAGACCTCCTAGGGCACCAGGCACACACATGGTCCACATACACAAAAGCAGGCAAAGTATCAATAAAATAAATCCTAAGCAGAAATATGATTATCACATATGTTTATGTAAGCAACTGTAATTAAACCGTGGGTCTTAGGGTTTATTCTTGTGAAGAGATACCATGACCAAGGCAACTCTTATAAAGGACAACATTTAATTGGAGCTGGCTTACAGGTTCTGAGGTTCAGTCCATTATCATCAAGGTAGGAAATATGGCAGCATCCAGGCAGACACAGCACTGGAGGAACTGAGAGTTCTACATCTTCATCCAAAGGAAGCCTGTCTTCCAAGCAGCTAGGAGGGGGGTCTGAAAGCCCACCCCAAAAGTGAAACACTTCCTCCAACAAGGCCACACCTACCCCAAAAGACCACACCTTCTCCAAAAAGTCACACCCCCTAATAGTGCCACTCCCTAGGCCAAGCATATTCAAACCACCATACCGAGTCTTAATTTCTTTTCCATTTGCTGTTAAAATATTGTAACTAAAGCATCTTATAAAAGAAAGCATTTAGTTGGGCTTATGTTTTTACAGGGTTAGAGTCTATGATGACAGAGCAAAGTCATGGCATCAGGAATAACTGAGAGCTCACATCTCGATCTGCAAACTGGAGTCAAGAAAGTGCACTGAAGGAGCAAGTCTTTTGAACCCTCAAAGCCCACTCACTCTCAGTGACATATCTCCTAAAGACCACACCGTCTACTCTTTCCCAAGAAGTTCCATCAACTATTCAAACATAGGAGCTTATGAGCTGTTTTCACTCAAACCATCCTATTACACACCCTGGGCCCCACAGGCTCATGGCCATATCATAATGCAAAATGCACTTAGCTCAACTTCAAAAGTACTTATATTCTGTCATAGACTCAAAAAATTTTAAGTCCAATCTGTTCTGAGTCTCAAAGCAACCTCTTAACTGTAAATCCCTGTAAAATTAAAAGCAAATTACATACTGACAACATACAATGGCAATGAACATGTATTACCAATACAAAAGGGGAGAGCTGGGACATAGGAAATACTGGACAAAATTAAGAGCAAAACCCAGCAAGGCAAACTCCAAAGCTGCAGTTCCATATCTGATGTCAAAGAGCTTAGATGCCTCTGACTTTGCTTTATCAACATACTCCTCTCTTTTGGGCTGGTTCAACTCTGTGCAGCTCTCCTTGGTAGGCATCTCACAGCTCTGGCATTTCTACATACTGGGGTCTCCAAAGCAATCCAGGCCCACCCAATGGCCTCTCAGAGCCTCTTGATGTCTCAGGGTCTACTGTACCACACATTGCTTAGTGGCTTCAGCGCCTCTCCTTAACTATGAAGGAAGACTCCACAACCCCTTCACTCACGTATCCTGTGTAACCCTAAAGCCACAGGGCTGACATTGCTAAGTTTGGCTACCAACTTCAGATGAATCTTGACACCCTTAAATCACATTTGTAGCAGCTTTGATTTGCCTTTACTTTTTGGGAGCTGGAAATTCCTTACACCTTTCATGAGTTGGAAGCTTAGCTAGGTGGGGTCTTGCCCTGGGACAGCCCACCCTTAGTCCACTGTGGATCAAGCCTCTCCTTGATCTCCTTATCTTTTCAGCATAAGCCTTGGCTCCAATAGCAAGTTTTCCTGAAGTTCTTTATCTTCAAACTGCACATTGTGTATCTATTTTTGCCCCGCTTGCTCTCTTTCATTATAGACCTGCATAAGAGTGATCACTAATAACCACACAACAGAGTCAATATTAGGTTGTCTTGAAAACTCCTCTGCTGAAGAAATTAGTCTATTACTTTTCAATCTACCTTACTTCTTAGGGTAAGGGCAGAAACTACCCACATTCTTTGTTAAAATAGCCCAAAAATGAACTCTAGGCCAATTGCTAATATTGTTCCCCTCTGAAACTTCTCTTGAGCTGGGCCTCAACAGTCCACATTGCTCTCAGCCACACTCTTCTAGGCTCCTCCAAAGAGCCAGAATGGTTAGGCCTGTGAAGCAATAGCCCAGTCCCCAGTAGCAGCTTCTGTCATAGTTACTATTCTGTTGCTGTGAAGACACTATGACCAAAGCAGCTTAAGAAGTGTTTGAGGCTTATAGTTTCAGAGGGTTAGAGTCCATGATAGAGCAAAGACATAGTGGTAGGAACACCTGAGTACTCACATCTTGCTCTGCAAGCATGAGGCATAGAGAGCACACTAGCAATGGGACAACTCTGTTAAACCTCAAAGCCCACCCCCAATGACACACCTCCTCCAACAGTCCACACCTCCTAATCCTTCCCAAATAGTTCCACCAATTGAGGACCAAGTATTCAAACATATGAGCCTATGTGGGGGTTGGGGACATTCTCATTCAAACCACCACAAACGGAGTGGGTCAGTCACATAAAAGACACATGAAAGTAGAAAGAGGACTTCTTAGGGGAAAGAACAGCATCAGATAAAGTGAGGGAAGAGGGCAATGATGTGAAAAGGAGTACAATTCATTATATACACATGCGCCAGCTGATTTTATGTCAACTTGGCACAAGTTGAAGTCATCTGAGGTGAGAGGACCTCAATTAAGAAAATGCCTCCATAAGATTGGACTATAGGCAAACCTGAAGGGTATTTTTTTTAATTAGTGATTGATAGGAGAGGGCCCAACCCACTGTGGGTGGTGCCATCCCTGGGCTGGTGGTCCTCCTGGGTTCTATAAGGAAGCAGGTTGAGCAAGCTAGGAAGAACAAGCCAGAAAGTAGCACTCTACCATGGTTCTCCATCAGCTCTTGCCTCTGGGTTCCTGCCCTGACTTCCTTTGATGATGAACAGAGATATAGAAGAGTAAGCCAAATAAACCCTTTCCTCCCCAGCTTGCTTTTTTGTCATGGGTTTCCACTCAGCAATAAAAACCCTGAGACAACATGTATGAAACTGTCAAAAGACAACTTTTAAAATTAAGTATTTTTATTTCGTGCACATTAGTGTTTCGCCTGCATGTCTGTATGAGGGTATTGAATCCCCTAAAACTGAAGCTAGAAACAGCTATGATCTGCCATGTGAACACTGGGAATCGAACTCAGGTCCTCTGAAAGAGCAGCGGATGCTCTTAACCACTGAGCCATCTCTCCAGCCACCAAAAAAATAAAAATAAAAATAAATTTTAAAACTTCAAAAGCTTCAAATGGTTGACAGCTTTGCTTACATGAGCAAACAAAAACCACTTCAGTACATCAGCATATAAAATTAAAATGCAGTCTGTGAGTTGTATCATGGGTATTCTGTACTTTTTGGCTAATATCCACTTATCAGTGGATATCATGCAGTCCTTTTGAGTCTGGGTTACCTTGCTCAGGATGATATTTTCTAGTTCCATCCATTTACCTGCAAAATCATGATGTCCTCATTCTTAATAGCTGAATAGTATCCCATTGTGTAAATGAACTACGTTTTCTTTTTTTTGGTTTTTCGAGACAGGGTTTCTCTGTGTAGCCCTGGCTGTCCTGGAACTCACTCTGTAGACCAGGCTGGCCTCAAACTCAGAAATCCACCTGCCTCTGCCTACCAAGTGCTGGGATTAAAGGCGTGTGCCACCACTGCCCGGCATGAACTATGTTTTCTGTATCCATTCTTCATCTGAGGAACATCTGAGTTGTTTCCAGCTTCTCTGGCTATTATGAATAAGGCTGCTATGAACATAGTGGAACACATGCCCCTGTGGTATGGTGGAGCAGCTTTTGGGTATATGCCTAGGAGTGGTATAGTTGGGTTTTCAGGTAGAACTATTTCCAGTTTTCTGAGGAACTGCCAGATTGATTTCCAGAGTCGTTGTACCAATTTGCAATCCCGCCAGCAATGGAGGAGTGTTCCTCTTTCTCCACATCCTCGCCAGCATGTGTTGTCATCTGAGTTTTTGATCTTAGCAATTCTGATTGATATAAAGTGGAATCTCAGGATCTTTTTTATTTGCATTTCCCTGATGACTAAGGATATTGAACATTTCTTTAAGTGCTTCTCAGCCATTCAAGATGCCTCTGTTGAGAATTCTCTGTTTAGCTCAGTACCCCATATTTTAATTGAGTTATTTGATTTTTTGGAGTATAACTTCTTGAGTTATCTATATATTTTGGATATTAGCTCTCTATTGGATGTAGGGTTAGTGAAGCTCTTTTCCCAATCTGTAGGTTGTCATTTTGTCCTATTGACAGTGACCTTTGCCCTATAGAAGCTTTGAAGTTTCACGAGGTCCCATTTTGTCAGTTGTGGATCTTAGAGCCTGAACCATTGGTGTTATGTTTAGGAAATTTTCCCCTGTGCCAATGTGTTTGAGGCTATTTCCATGATACAACTCATAAAACATATGAAGTTTAACATGAAGGAAGGCCCAAGTAAGGATGCTTCAATCCCACTTAGAAGGGGGAACAAAATATTCATGGGAGACAGAAGGAGGGAGGGATCTGGGTGGAAGAGGGGAGGGAAAACGGGAGGCAGAATCTGGTATGGGGGGGGGAAGACAAGAGAGAAGCCCAGAGGGCCAGGAGAGTGGATGGAAATAAGCAGCCGCGGAGGGGTAGGAGGCAGGGGAACCTCTAGAAAGTACCAGAGACCTGGATGTGAGAGACTCCCAGGACTCAACGGGGATGACCTTAGCCAAAATGCCCAACTGTGGGGAGATGGAACCTGAAGAGACCGCCACCAGTAGCTAGACAGGGCCCCCAGAGGAGGAATGGGGCCATCCACCTTCAAAATTTTTGACCCAGAATTGTTTCTGGCTAAAAGAGATTCAGGGACAAAAATGGGGCAGAGACTGAGGGAAGGGCATCCAGTGACTGGCTCAACTTGGGAGCCATCCCATACGCAGGCACCAAACCCTGACACTGTTACTGATGCCATATTGTGTTCGTAGACAGGAGCCCATGGATGTCCTCTGAGAGGCTTTACCAGTAGCTGACTGAGACAGATGTAGAGACAGCCAACCACTGGACTGAGGTCAGGGATCCCTATGGAAGAGTCAGGGGAAGGATCGAAGGAATTGAAGGGAGTTGCAACCCCATAGGAAGAACAACAGTATCAACTAACCCACACCCCTCAGAGCTCCCAGAGACTAAGCCACCAACCAAAGAGCGTACACAGGCTGGTCCGTGGCCCCCAGCACATATGTAGCAGAGGACTACCTCGTCTGGCCTCTGTGGGAGAGGGTGCACCTAATCCTGTACAGATTTGATGCCCCAGGAAAGGGGGAGTCTGGGAGGAGGGGGAGGGGGAGATGGGTGAGCACCCTCTCAGAGGCAAAGGGGAAGGGGTTGGGGTAAAGAACTCTGGGAGGGGTGACTGGGAAGGGGAACAACATTTGGAATATAAATAAATAAAATTAATTTAAAAAATTAAAATGCAAAAATAGGAAAATACTTGTAACACAGGTGACAAAGGGCTATCCTTAAAAGTACACGCAAATGGTATCCACTCCAACAGCAGACATCTTAACATTGGCGTGACAGAAGCTTAGCACAGCCCTCAAGCATGACATACCGACCCATCAGGTCTTACATGCTCCCATGAGGAAAAGGTGTTTCATATACACAATAGATCTTTGTCAGCCACAGAGGAAAGTCATGACATATGCAGGAAAACGGATGGAATGGAACTAGAGAATATTAGGTTAAACAAATTAAACCAGACTCAGAGACTCAGAACACACATTCAGTATGTTCTCTCATAGGTAGAATCTAGATTTAGGAGTGTGCCTGTGTGTGTGTGTGTGTGTGTGTGTGTGTGTGTGTGTGTGTGTGTGTGCGCGCGTGTGTTTTCCTGAGACTGAAGACTAAGCACTGAAGGGCTATTACTCATCCACATATACCCCATAACCAAAAGTTAACTAGACATGTACATGTTTAAAAATTTACTTTTTCCCCCAGTGTGTTTTTTACAAGATTTTTATTTTACTATTTTTTATTTTATTTTATTTTATTTATTTTATTTATTTTATTTTATATTTTATTTTTTTATTTTATATTTTATTTTATTTTATTATTTTATTTTATTTTATTTTATTTGGATATGGGCCTGAAAGTATGTATGTGAACCATTTGTGTGCTGTGGGCACAGAAACCAGGAGTCAGATCTCATAGAACTATGGACTATAAGCCACCCATGTGGGTGCTGGGAACAGAACCTGGGTCCTGCAAGAGCGACAATTGGTCTTAACACTCAGCCATCATCTCTCCAGACCAAGGGGATTTTTCTTTCAAATTTTTCTTTTCTCTCCTTCTCTCTGTCTCTCTCTCTCTCTCCCTCTCCCTCTTCCTCTCACTCTCCCTCTCTTCTGCTGAAACAAATGCTTTGGAACTTTCAAAGTGCTAGACTGTAGAGATTCCAGAGACTTATTTCCGATTAAGAAAAACACCAGATGAAATCATACATAGGAGCACACAACTTGCCACCACACTGCTATTTTTAAAAGCATGATCTGAAGCTCCCTAAAGCGAAATAAAAACTTTTGATTTTAAAGTTTGACTCAGAAATGTAAACCAGAACTCGCTCTGGGTTCCTAATTGTTTCTGTCAGAGGTTGCAGAGGTGGGGGTGCCCAGTTCTGCCCAGATGAGAGAATTCAATGGTTGCTATTGGTGAAGGGTGCCTGTCAGGATAAGGGCAGCTAAGGCTACAATTGGGATGCATCAGACAACATCCTAGAACCAGAAAGCCCTGCAACTGGGATAAAAATATGCCACAGAGCAGCTGAAAGAAGTGTGGGTGAGATGCTAGGCTAGTTGATCTCAAAGCAGGAAAAAGCAACTGGCTATTACAAGGTAGCCCCGGCTGCCCCTCTCAGCCTTTAACCTCCCAGTGTAAAGGTTAGAAGAGAGAAGTGTGCTAAAAGCCACCCATTGTCCTGCTAAGACTCTAAAGACTAGTTCCTAGTGTGGTCGTGAGGTACCCGGGGTTCTCTGATCTGCTAGTCCCTGAGGTGTCCTTGCTTGGGGTGTGAAAGGGATGGTCAGGACACGGGAAACCTACGAGTTCTACTAACCTAAACGGAAAAGTGTTCTTCAGAATTTTGCACAGCATATCCAGAAGGGGCACTGTTGATCCAGGTATCCGTGTTTGTTACCTTGAAGGTGTCTGTTCCTGTATTGGAACTAGGTTATGACCTATTGAAAGAAAACAAAATCCTTTCTCTGGAATGTATTCCAGGAGATGGACAACAAATACGACAGCCAGTGATGAGTGTTATGGAGAAAATCAGCAGGGCAAGCAGCTTAGAGAGCACACAGCAGATTGTTCTTCTGTAGGAGCCAAATGAGAAAACATTTAATCAAAACAGAGACAAATGCCCAGAAGGATGTTCCTGAGGCAGAGAAACTGGCAAGTATATGAACAAGAGATGAGGGTTTGATGGGTCCAAGAATGGCCAGATCGTTTAGCTGAATGTGGAAAGGAGGCACAGGTAAAGGCAGCAGAGGGGCCAGAGTAGAGGGTGCTTTCCTAGGCTAGTGTGGAGAACCGGACTTTACAGAGGCAGTTGACTATGGGGAAAGAAAATCAGTTCAGGGCCACTGATACAAAGTGAGAGACCATGATGTCTCAGTTCAGACCAGTCCTGATCCCTACAGGGGTAACCAGTTAGACCCTGGGCATAAGCCGGAGTTAGACCCTGGGCATAAGCCGGAGACATGGCCAAGTATAGATTCACTTCTCTACACACTTTACTATCAAAGGTAACAAGATTGAAACAGGATCATTTAAGAGTGTATAGTCAATCCTAGTAAGATTTGGGGGCTTGCCTACTCACAAACATGTACTTGTGATTCCAGAATTATTACTCAATGTGTGCTGGCTAGTTTTATGTCAACTTGACACAAGATGATTATTAGAAAGGGGGAAGCCCCAATAGAAAAAATGCTACCCTAAGATCAGGCCGTAGGAAGCCTGCTGGGCATCTTCTTAGTGACTGATAGGGGAGGGACCAGCCCACTGTGGGTGGTGGTCCCCTGGGCTGGTGGTTCTGGGTTCCGTAAGATAATCAGGCTGAGAAAACCATGGGGAACAAGCCAATAAGCAGCACTCCTCCATGGCTCTGCATTATCAGATCCTGCCTCTGAGTTCCTGCACTGATTTCCTTCAGTGATGGACTGTTACCAGAAAGTATAAGATGAAGTAAATAAACACTTTCCTCCACAAGCTGCCTTTTATCATGGTGTTTTATTATCAAAATAGAAACCTAACTAAAACAGCACTTTCACCACTATTGGCTTGCTTTGAGTAGTCTGAGGCATATCTTCCTAGGTAAGGGCTAGCGAGGTGAACCTTGACCTTCTTGAGCTAGCTCTCAAACTGAGCATACCACCTATCTTGCATCTTGTTTTCATGCACAAGTGCTGTTGCTGATTTTCAGTTTAAAATGATCTTCAGGCATAGTGCTTGATCATCACCATCCCTAAGCATAGAAAAGCTATAATGTGCCTTGAGAAACAATGCCCCCCTAATGCTGCTGGTGGGAGCTTTTACAACTGTGTATAGGGTACACACCTGTTATTATCCCAGGACTTAGAAAACTGAAGCAGGACTGTGAGCTCCAAGCTAGCCTGGGCTACACAGAAAAGCTCTTAAAAAACAAAAGCAACAAAAGGGTGTCTTTTAAGTAGAAACATGCATTAAATGGATACGGATAGATGAATACACTATGTGTATTTGATTTTTGCTAAAAGGCCCAAAAGTGAGAATAAGCTATATAAACAACACAGCACATATTTCAGAGAAGTCACTAAGACAACTTGGGAGTTCGTCAGACAGCTCAAAGGAGCTAGGCTCCTCTGGGGGGGAAAAAAAGGGGGGATCCTATGTCTGACAGACATCAGCTAAGGAAATTGGCTCTTATCCCTCTACCATTTTTTAAAAAGCCATGCCAATGTCTGGGTCCCCTGCCAAATATGAGCATTCTTCACACACACACACACCCCTGGCCTTGTTAAGTCTGTTTAGTCGCAAACCAATCCTGGAGATGGCAGACAATCTATCCATTTTTGTGAAATCAGAGTATTTCAAGTGTAAACCACCGCATATATACCTCACAAGAAGCCAGCAATGGTCACCCTAGCAACCCTGGTACCTTTTGCTCATTCCTATTTAATTATGTATGTCTGGGTGGGTGTGCGCATACAACTGCAGATGCCAGTGGCACTGCACCCCGTAGGAGACCCACCCAATATGGGCACTGGGAACTGAACTCAGGTCCTCCGTAAGAGCGGTGCACTCTTAATGGCTGAGCCATCTCTCCAGCCCCGGCTGTGGTATCTTCTCAACAATTATTGCCACAGAGAAAGTATTCCTTCACCATAACCAATCTTTCCAAGTTTTATTCCAAAAATTATGTGTTGAGATTAAGATGTTTATAAAGATGTCCATCATTACAATAAAGCATCCAACTGGACAGACATGGACCCAATTCAGTATGTAATGTCCTATTTCCCCGATGACCAAGGTAAGGAAGAAAATACAAGAAAACACTTCCGGAGTGGAAGGGCAGGACAGCTCCTAAATGAATTGGTGCCTCGAAGGAGGTATAAAATCCGTGATTCTGTCTATTTATCCTTTTCTCTCTGTTCTTTTTCTTTCTTCTCCCGCTCAGCTTTCGCTTCTTCCTCTTCGTGTTTTTTGATCAACTGTTCCACTTCCTTTTGCTTGAGGACTCTGATCACTGTCTTTCCACTCTCTCTTGTTAGTGTGGCAATTTCCACTAAAATACAAACATACATTTGTATCAGAGGCAGAAGGACTCAGCAGATGTCACCATGGCTTACTCTCTTCTTTTTACCTGAGTCTTGCTCTCCCATGTTTTACACTTTATGATGTACCCACATTTTTATGGGAACGGAACACCTTTGATCTTGTGATACCCTGATTTCCTTCTTCACCCAACAAATTTCCTTAGCAAGCATTTATGTCTCCCTGAAGTCTGATCGGCAGTTGTTCTAACTGACCCCACAAGCTAACCAGAGGAACAAGACTGAATCCTAAACAGAGCAACACTTCATCAACCTTTCTAATTTCTTTTGAAAACAATGACCTAAAAAGCAGCTTCCAGCAGGCACAGTGGTGCACACCTAAGATCCCAGTATCTGAGAGGCACAGGCAGGGGAAGAGCAATGCTAGTTTGAGGCCAGCTTTGGTCTAATAGTGAGTTCAAGGCCAGCCACTGATACAGTATCTCCAAACCAGAAGTTACGTTCAGGCTTGAGTCCTAAGCCTGCCCTACGGTGTAGGATTTAGCTTTACAATTCATCAAGGCTCACCTTATTCAAGACATGGAGTCCTTAGTGTCCCCTAAAGGGTAGCTTCAATGAACTAAAACACATTAAAAACTTAAGGCTGTGGCTACACAATAAATTCCCCAGTTAAGACAAAGCAGGAGGACACAGGATTACCTTTTTCAGCTGAGAGTTTACTAACATCCATTGTCTTATTTAGCACCTTGACAGCCAGAGCCAGCGCTGACTTCAGAGTCATTTCTCCTTCTTTGTAGTCTTGTTTCAACATTGACACAGCTGCCTGAAAAACAAAACATTAACAGAGAGAGCTTCCTTCCATTCTGTGCATGGTGGGGAGAGCACAGATTGGTTAGAAGAACTAAGGCCTGGATTCACACTGACACTGCAGCAAGATAACCACTGTTGACAGCAGGGAAGGAGGCATGAAGGAGGCAGGAAAGAGGGAAGGAGACTCCTGTTCTATAGGACCTTTAACTGGGGCCTCCGCCTCAAGAGACTTGTCCTTAAGAGTTCCACAACTTATAACGGAAAACTAGCACTTAGCTACAGATGTCATCAACGGACTACCAACATACAGCACTGGAAACAGGTGTTCCCTTCACACCGAGGTTGTTGTGAAATTGTTGTTATTAAATGCTATGGTAAATACTCATCGCTATTTCAACATGACTGTCCTCTTAACCTTTCATTTTACAGTGTCACGAGAATACTCACAGCACTGTTGTTCCCAATGCACGTGGCTTTCCATCCCCCGTAGTTTCCACTTGGGTCACTCTGATAGAGCTGAAAGCCATAGTGCTTATCCCAGCCAATATACAGCAAAGAAACACCAAAGGGACGTTTGCCTTTAATAAAGAAAAAGAAACCAATAATTTCAATTTTAAACCCCAACAATCTCAATTTAGAGCTATCAGTGGACGTGGCCCAAGCCTCTGTGAAGTTAAGCATGCATAACTGGTTTGTATTCTGGCCACCACAGATAAGCTCAGTCACAAATGCCAACTCTGTTTCTAGGAACTGGACTCAGGCTGGGGTGGACGTGAGGACACAGAAGACCAGTGTTGAATTTCATTAATATGTAAAAAGAGTGTTTCCAGACTCGCAAATGTTACTTTGACCTTGAAGTATCTTTGATGAAGCTGCCAACTGACATGTGGAAGCAGATTTGTTCATGAAGCAGGCATTATCTGCACCCAGTGTGCAGGAGGCTGTGGGGGGACTGCAGTGAGCGCCAGAGGAGTTCAGGCTAAACTGTGAATGTCACAAACAACAGTGTGGAGAAAAAGAGACTTCAGGGTGCTCAGCCCTAAATGGGACATCCAGAGCACTCCTCCAAAACTCAGAGATCATGGAAGGAGCAGGGGCAGAGCGACTGTAAGAGCCAGAGGCGCTGGAAGACAAGGAAAGTGCTTTCCAAATACAACTGAGCAGCTATGCATGGGAGCTCATAGCAGCTGTGACAACATCTACAAGAAGAGCAGCAGACAAACTCTCAGCCCAGAGGGGAGGGGCATGATGTCCCACCTCCAGCTAAGGAGTGTCTAGCAACTGGTGGCTGCTGGGAGAGGAAGTCAGGTTTCTTTATGGATGTGACCCTTGGTAGTGTGACAGTGCTCTAGTGCAGGTCCCACACCCATGAGTATTTAAAAGCTCAATCTGAACTGAAGGATTTAAAAGGGGAAAGAGAAAGTGAAGAAGAGAACAGGAAGCTAGGTGGGCTGAGAGGTGGGGGTAGATATGGAAGGAAATGGTGGGTGAATATTGTCAAAATTCATTGTAGGAAATTCTCAAAGAACAAAAATATTTTAGAAAATGTGTTTTAAAACCAGGTGGTGGTGGCACATGCCTTTAATCCCAGCACTTGGGATGCAGAAGCAGGCAGATCTCTTATGAGTTCGAGGCCAGCCTGGTTTACAAAGCAAGTTCCAGGACAGCCAGGGCTACACTGAGAAACCCTGTCTCAAAAGAAAAAATCAAAACAACAACAACAACAACAAACCCAATAAATAAAATGTTTTTAAAATCTAAAACCAAAAGAAATCCAACAAAAACAAAATAACCTCAATAAACCTTAATGCAGAACAAAACAAAGCAAAAAGTTTATTCTTCATAAAATGTTTTCAGTTTTCAGAGTATTTCCAAAAAAACCTCAGTACCTCCAAACTGTGTATACGCCTGTTTGATATCACACAGCGCTGTAACCAACTGCTCACAGGGAATTGGCTCCTGATACTGTAATAAGTACCTAGGGTAAAGAGATTGACATATTAAACAGGCTTCTCTAAAGTATATACAAGAAGATGCTCTCTGAAGAGAATATATATAAAGGGGAAAAGTGACCACTTGTAATTAGAAAAGAGAGGGCAGAAACATCCACCATCCTAATCCTATGTGTACACAGTCTGTTCTAAGTTTGATTATAACATATGAGGAAGAATACACTTTTCAAGTAAAGGGTTTTTTAAATGACCTTAAACTTTACAAAAAAAAAAAAAAAAAAAAGCTTTCCGTGGAGACAAGCTGAGTGTTACCTACGTCTGTCCTTACCGTTGAGCAATGAGCCTCAGTTCATTAGTCAGAACGTTAGCATCAGATGTTATGCCTGCCACACTGCAAGCCATGTCCCTAGAAGGGGGGAAAAAGCCACTGTAAGCAGGGAAAGATGCTTGCCAGAGAATTTCTAAGTGTTATAAAGCACCTAGATCTCTTAAGAGATTCAACAGCTTTGCCTCACAGGGACTACTCTGAGGAAAAAGGCTACGAAAATGGGATCTTCTCAGGAGAGGCTTACCTAGTGTCACTCAGCATAAATGGTAAACAAATGCAGCCTGAATTATTCAACAGATGTACTTATTATTGCTCTCTGGAAATGGCAAGAGAAGGAACACCAAGTAAAGAAGCCAGACCACTCCCACACTTTAGGGTCTAACTCTCCATGCCTGGCGTGACAGGTGTGGGGGTGAGGGGACTCCAGGGTGGGAAGTTCACAAGTTGCCTAGGCATGTGCTCCCTTTCTGCCTGTTCCCCAAAGCCTTCCCTGGCTCTCTACAGTCTAGACTTCTGCTTTGATTATGCTTAAACAAGCCTACAAGTTGCCAAGTAGAGACTAATGTGACTGTGGAGGAAGATACTATGTCAAGTTGTGGGGCAGTGATCTGTGACAGGCAATCTGGCACCCGGTTGAGCACAGGCGTAAAATCTGGGCGACCCAGAGGAACAATCCGCAAGGGAAGGGAAAACATTATGCCATCGCTCCCAGGAGGTTTTCGGCTCCAGTACCACCCCTCCTCAGGTAGAGGCGTGGCACACAGCCCCAAGCCATCCCCACGTTAATGAGACACCTAGAAGCTTAGCCACGCCCCTTCCCGGTAAGTAACTATATCTGCTTGCCTCTCCCAGAAAGGCCAGGGTACAATTCCATCCATGCCACTCTCCACAATGAAAATAAACATCCTAGAATTATGGACTGTCTCTTCATCTGGACCCCATGGGAAGCGAGGGATCTGGCCCTCAAGTCTAATCTCTCGCTGAGGGCTTCTCAGCGCTCCTGGACAGTACCCATTCACCCAAGCCTAAGCAGCTAGCCTGGCGCCCTGAGCAGCTGAAACCCAGTTCTGGCTAGTCCAGCTAGTCTGTGGCACCCTGCGGTGCCCTGGGCTAGAGAACCCACAAGACGGCTGCCTCGCAAATGGCCCCCTTCCCCACCCACAGGCAGGGCCCCTCAAAGGCTTCCCATAGCCCCCACCTACCCATGGGACTGTATGGGAGTATGGGAAGACGCACGGCCACTTGCGGCCACTTCCCATGTGTCTCCTGTCCCACCCAGAGCCACAGCGCCTGGGACAGACACATGGGGCTGCTTTCCACGGCGCCAGGCTTGTTCCAACATCAAGTGAGTACCAAAGGCCCAAGAGGGTCAATGCCCATGCAGGGAGGGCTAAGTAACCCAGAACCCAAATGCCTTCTAAATACCTACACCTTTACTCTCAGACAAAAGTGGATCACAGCTTTAATCAGAGAAGCCTCAACTTACTGTAAGTGTAGACTCATGGCTACCCATGACACAGGAAAGAAATGACAGACAGTGTGGGACAGCCCTAAGGACATCACTTAGACCAGCCACTCCCTCTCTGAGGTCTGTGAACACTGTGGGAAAGGGGCTGCCAAGTACTTAAGAGAGGAGACAGAGTAAGGGCTGCCAAACACATTCTCTAGATCTGACAACTGAAATCACCAATTCACAACTGGTTTGGGCACGGACAGGACCAGCCTTGTCAATAATTAGCCAAGAGTAGCTCATAGGCCCCTACCTTATATAGGACCTATTGGTTACTGATAGATTCTGGGAAAGACTCACTGTCCTTGGTTATGTACATACTGCTGAGCCTACCAGACTCTAATAGATAGCTCTCAACCCACAGTCACACAGATGGCCCTGGTAATGTCAGTGAATCAAATAGACAGACATAAATGTAAGGTTTGTGGGGAGACAGATGGGGGATGGGAAGGCAGAGACAGGTTGTGAGAGTGGTCAGTATGCTTGGTGAACATGTCCAAAATTCTAACACACAAACAAACAGTTAAGCAGGCCCCAGTGACAAGTCTTCAGCAGGCCTACCACTGACGAGAAAGTTTCCATACAGCACAGCCAGTCTTCCACCAACAACCGAGTTCCAAATACTCAAACTGAACAGAAATCAGACTGTACCTTGTGGCTGAACTGTGCCAGATCTCCAAGAGCCTTGCTCCTTGGTAAAGAGTCAGTATAATTGTACAGAATTCCTGCATGTCATTCTAAATAGCATCCTGAGGGCCTGCTTTACACTAGGCACTGTGTTAGTTTATTTCACTATTTTGTTTCATTAGATTTCCGTAACCACTCTGGTCCTCAAGAAGTTAAATAGTAGGTATAGTACCACACTTGTATCGGTGAGTTTTAGATCTGAAACCAAATCTGTATGACTAGAAAGCGCATACATACTTTTGTCACTGCACAGTGCTATTTTGCACCAAGTGTTTAGCTTTGCACTTCAAGTGTATTATACACAAAATGAACATAGAGAGACATGATGGGCTCCGAGGAGATTTCAAGCAAAATAAAGCAAATACACAAATTTTCACAAGAAAATAATAAAACTGCTCACTTCAGTTCTACCATCTCACATAGAAGATCCCTCCCTAAATATGCAAATCCTACTTACGCTGATAAATGCAATAGTTCAAACTCTTCTCCATGATCTCACTTACTCATTAAGTTTATAAATTTTCTCAGAAAAAAAGACTTCATCAAGAAGCTTGTGGATGTTGCGCCTCTCTGCTGCAAGCAAAACTCCATCGTTGGCTAAAATTCCCAAACAGGTGCCTGCATGTCCGATAGCTTCCATGGCATATTCCACTTGGTATAAGCGACCTACAAAACAGTGAGACACCACGGTTCCTCTGCGTTCTTGCAACGCTGATCTGAGAGAAATCAGCAATGACACAGGTAGGTTCACACCAACAGCCCTACATTTACTTGCCAACAACGCATGACGCAATTAATTTGGTGACAAGCTATCTCCAAGTACAAAATGAATGAAATTAACTCCAAAATGTGTGCAGCTAAATGCCACACTAAACCCCAACACTAAAAATATACTACTTAAAGCAACAACGACAACAAAACACCCCAACTTTCTTTGGAGCGAGTTAAATTTCCTAATTTACCTTCTGGAGAAAATATTGTAGTCCTGGAGTCATATCTTCGAGACTGCAAAGGAAAAACAGAGAGATGATGCCTGCTTCCTGAAAGTCAGCCAACTTCGGGAAGCCCATGCATCCTGGTACTGAGTTCAGTGTGTAGGAGGAAGACCCCAGTCAACTCCCTCTACCCCTTCAATTTTACTTTTTTCATGTCAGGCTTTTAGCTTCAAACAAGCCGTAATGTTCATCAGGCAAAAGTTAAAAGAAATGTGTTATCAACTCACCATGGCTTCTGAACTTTATGTGATTCCTGTGAAAAGAAAACAGGATCATTAAAATAAAAACCACAATTTTAAGAAATGTCTTCTACTGTTTATATCGTTTGATCCACACCATCACTTAGCTAACACGAACTGCACCACACCTGGGAACTACACAGACGTTGGGACACCACAATAAAGGTAAGCCAGGGTGTCCTGAAGCGCTCAGAACCTAGCAGCCAGATGTGACAGACATAGATTATAAAGCAACATGGAAGGGGAACTGAGGGAAGGGGAAGAGGGATGGCCAGCAAGTAAGTTTTTAGGAAACCAATACAGATAATTAAGAGTAAATTAGAGATGGGAGAGGCAAAAATAAGTTGAAAATCATCAAGTCAAAGAGGAAGAATTGGGAAGGGGCGAAGGGCATTCCAAAAGTGGATAATTCAACAGATGCTTAAGTCTCATATGGTCCAAAATTCGGGGGTGTAAGGGAAAGTGGTAAACCTGATCCTCATTTCCGTTTCTTTGAAAGACAGCAATGGAAGCTCTACTTTAGTAGAAAAATGGCAGAGTTTAATTCCTATGTTGCCAAATAATGGAATACAAGGAAGGTGTCGTGGCTGGAAAGCTAAACAGACATTTGAAGGGTCTGCACGCCCAGGCGAAAACAACTTTATCTTATTCAAGGCGGCTCCATCGAAGCGCTGACATTTTAGAAAAGTCGTCAGGCCTAAGGGAGAGCTAACCTGCCGGGAGTCGGTTCCAACATGTAGGAGAAACAGAAAGGTGGCCCTGGGTACAGCAGCCAGGAGGCCACGGCGGGTTTCGGATTCGATTGTGAACACAGCTACCTCCACGCCTGGCGCCGGCGCCACAAGGTTTGGACTTTCCCCGCGGCTCCACTTTCCCGAATTGACTCGCTGGACCGCAAGCCGCCCCACCTCTCGCACCGGCCCGGTGGGTCTCAGAGCCCGGGCGGGCCGTCAAGGCCGCGCGGGGATGCCCGACGGCAGCCGGCAGGGACCAGACCCTAGCAGGCCGGTCACCGAGGAGGCGGGTGCAAAGTCATCGTGCCCACGGCTCCTCGGTGGCGGCCGCGGGCCTGGGCCGTGGTCTCCACGCAGATGTCCCCCACCCGGGAGACAGACACCTCGCTTCCGCGGCCCCTAAAGGACTGAACCTCACCGGAGGAAGACCGTGAGGGTGCAGATCAGCGCCGCTCTACTCAGCTGGAGAAGAACCAACCCGGATGGTCAAGCATCCGCGGCGAATATGGCTCCCGCGCGTGCGCAGAACTGCGAGGGGGCGGGGCCGGGAGGGGAGGACGCGGAAGTCCTCCCGGTGCCGGGGCGGGGACAGTCTGCCCACGTGGGCTGTGCAGAAGCACAACCTAGGCTCTGGCTGAGGTTGGTCTTAGAAGAGGATGGGTGGAAGGAGGGAACAGCGTGTACTGTGGAGAGTGAAAACAGATTCCTCCTACGCTTTGCACTCCACTTTCGTTTTCTCTTCTGTGCCATTCTAACGAAGGCCAGAGTAGCTACTATATAGACAAACCAAATCGTTTACTCTTCCAGCCTTGCCCCTTACCAGTTTTTCCTTTGTTCTTCCTCTTAGCCTCATTTTCTCCTTTCTCAGACCCAACTCTTTGGGATAACTTTCGTTCTAAATTTAAGAATCCTCTTCAGCCGGGCAGTGGTGGCGCACGCCTTTAATCCCAACACTTGGGAGGCAGAGACTGGCGGATTTCTGAGTTCGAGGCCAGCCTGGTCTACAGAGTGAGTTCCAGGACAGCCAGGGCTATACAGAGAAACCCTGTCTTGAAAAACCAAAAAAAAAAAAAAAAAAAGAAAAGAAAAAAAAGTAAAAAAGAATCCTCTTCATGCATTTCTTCTTTCCAATCTTACCTACTTTCTGTGCCTATGTTGGGATTTGAAGAGCTAGTGGGTTGACTACATCTGATTTAATATGGTAGTTATTTCAGCCCACTGGACAGGGCCTTTGTCTTCTGTGTAGGGTGCAAAATTATCGGATCTGGGTTTCTTAAAGGGAGAAGCTTAGAAATTAGTTGCATGTAGACTGGACCTGGCCTATACTCAGGACCTGGTTTGCCCTGTAAATTCCAAGCCAGCCAGGGCTACATAGTGAGACTGTTTTAAAAATGAGAGAGAGAGAGAGAAGCTGAGCAGTGGTGGCACATACCTTTAATCCCAGCACTTGGGAGGCAGAGGCAGGTGGATTTCTGAGTTCGAGACCAGCCTGGTCTACAGCGTGAGTTTCAGGACAGCCAGGGCTACACAGAGAAACCCTGTCTCAGAAAAAAAAAAAAAAAAGAGAGAGAGAGGAAAAAGACCAAAAAGTAAAATATCCATATCCATACAATGCAGTATATATTTAATGTCAAACAGAAATTAGCAGTATTTGCATTAGGAATTTAGTGGAGAATCTCTCTTAGCAAGAACAACCAAGAGAAACCTGCAGGGTTCCATTGTATAACAGGATAAACACTGTCCGGCGCGCTGTTTGGTCTCGCCAGCAAGAACCCACGCGGACACACGGATCCTTCTGCAGCAATGCGTTTATTGCATAATGAAAAGAGGAAAGACCCCAGGGCCCCAGAATGGCGCTGTTATATAGCCCCGAGGCAGCGTGCTCTCCATTGGTTGGTGTGCCCTGGGAGTGGGCGGTGATAGTCATGTACACCCATAATGCGCTTCGGGGGTTTTCCCGCGCTAACCGTAAGTTTCCTTAGAGCGACAGCTGAGGTCAGCGCCATCTTGTAATGGCGAATACTCTAGCCGCTCCTTACAAAACACTGGTTTGGAATGAGACCCAAGTTTCAGCCCATTTTTCTGGTCCCTAGTTTCCTGATTGGTCAAGTTAAATAAAAACCTTAAATATAAGTATCCTAAGTGTTTCACATGTGAATGATCTCATTTGCTGCGTGTGTACGTGTGTGTATATGTATGTATGCATGTATGTATGTGTAAACAGGAAAGGAGAGGCAGAAGTATGAGATTTTGTAGTGATTAGGAATAGGGGTAACAGCCCAAAGACCTAATTCAAGATCTAAGCCTGGGCTCCCTTCTAAATCAATAAATCAGCTTTTAAAGACTCTATTTCTTTATCTAAAAATGGAGAATAATCACCAGAATATCTTGGTGATTCTGTTCTGGATTAAATGAGAGAGTACATGTAAAATAATGTTCAATAACCATTGAGTTATAATATATCCTACTGAAAAACTAATGAAGCAGGAAAGACAAAACCGCTCCAGATTTGTTAACCTAAAATTCTGATCTGTGAAGGCAGCAGGGCTCGCTGGCTGGATATGAGAAGGGCAAGTAACATGGCACATCAATACTTTGAGCTTGCTAACCTGGAATATGATCCATTATTTAGTAACTATTTATTATGCCTCTACTATGTGCCAGAGTCTATGCTAAGAGGCTGCCATAGCCTCTTATAAAACCCTCACAATTGACTCTCTGGGATAAGTACAAACATTATCTTGCTTAAAAAAAAAAAAAAAGGAAATGGAGACACAGAGAAGTTAAGAATAAATTGTATAAGTAAATTCAGAGATACGTAGTTTGGGAAGTTTAGACAGGTAGATAGGCAGGCAAACATCAGACAAGAGTTATAGTATCAGGGCCTACTCACATAGACTGATAACTACTAACAAGAAGTTTAAATGACTAGGGGTCTAGACCTAAGTTATCTGTAGAAAGCATGAGGTTAAACAAAAGAATGCAGTGAATGGGCAGTGCATGCCTACAATCCCAGCTACTGGGTTGCATGGGGCAGGATTATCATGTGAATCCAGGATAGTCATGTGACAACTTGATTCCAGTATGGACAACACAGTGGAATCCAGTCTCAATACAGAAAAAAAATCCCACCCTACAAGAATAAGTAAATAGCCATTTAGACTAGAGAAACATGAAAAGAAGCCAGTAAAGGAAATACTGAGATAAAACTTAAGCTAACCATGCAATGAGCTGCATTTTTACAGATTCCTATAAAAAGTTATAGAGAGTGAAGAACATCTGGGGCCGGGCAGAATGGTGTCCGACTATGGTCCCTGCACTGGAAGGCTGAACAGGAGGATTGTGGGAGCCAAAGAGTTTAAGAGCATCCTGAACAGCTTAGTGAGCCCCTTTCTACTGAGGAGCCTTGCTGGTGTCGTGGATAATGGCCTTGCCTGTATGTCTACATTTGCTTCCATGCTCTTGTCTCTGGAGATCCAGTTGCAGCTACTCTCTCAAGCAAGTTTTTCTCCTGACTCCCACTTGTGTTTTCACTGAGGACTTTACCATATCTTTCTTCTTGCATGCATTCATTTTGTAAATGTGTCCAAAGACTTTTCTGTGGGAAAGGCACTATCACAGGGGCAAGAAGAGACATACAGATGTAAGTTTTTCATGGCTGTGCTGTGGCAGTTTACAGGATAGATAACTGTACAACCATAAGCAGGTAAGAGTGAAATGCCACAAAAAAGACAGAATGCCTCACCTCCAGAGAGGTGGGATTAAGAAAGAGGTCACAGAGAGTTAGTGATCTGTAAACTAGGTTTCTCCTGATCTGTGCCATGGCAACTTACAGGATAGATGACTGTATAATATACAGGTAAGACAGTGAAATGCCAAAAACAAAACAAAAAACCCACCTTACTTCTAGAGAGGCGAGATTAAGGAAGAATTCATAGAGTTAGTGATGAGTAGGCTAGGTATTTAAAATATGTGGATATGTGTGTAGTGGTGGACGCCTTTAATCCCAGCATTTGAGAGGCAGAGGCAACTGGATCTCTATGAACTTGAGAGCTCCAGGGCAGCCAAGAAACCCTGCCTCAAAAACACAAAAACAAATTAATGTAGCTATATATATGTATTCTTTTCAAGGTTTAAAAGTCATTGATTTAAGGGCTGGAATAGATCTTCAGAGACTGATGACAAATCATTTATCATTATGTGTGTTTCTTGTAAAAGGCAAGCAGGACCTGCACAGAGACATTCTTACTTGGGTGATACTTGTGTGGATTTCTTTGTTTTCTGAGGTTGAGCCCAGGGCCCCGCACACTAGGCAAGGGTTCGTCATGTAGTACTTTCTTAAGTGTAAAAGATCGCTGTAAAAACTAAATCTTCCTTCAACAATTCATATTGAGAATGGATCTGTGTAACCATTTCAGTTTTAACTCTGCACAAAAATCCTTCATAAGTTTGATCTAGGCCCAACTGAGTTTTAATTAACATAAACTTTTCTAGTGGCTTGTGTTCTCATGCTAATTATGCTACCAAAAACAAAAAACAAAACAAAACCGTTTGCAGTGTCCCACAGGACTAAAGGAAGCCTGTCCCCAGTTGGTTTTTGACTGGTCAATAAAATTACCAGCGGCCAATGGCTGGGCAGAGAGACAGAGGCGGGACTTCTAGGATTCCTGGGAAGGGACAGAGAGAAGAGGAAGAGAGAATTCCGCCATAGGGAGGGCGTAGGAGACTGACCTCACCAGAAAGTTGCAGAAGGGAGAGACTGCCGACTTGTAGGTGCAGGGAGGAGGTGGCCCAGGAGGACTGCCCAGCAAGGTCCAGAGCAGCAAAGATAAAATATAGATTTTAGTAAGTAATAACTCAGGAATATCGGAGGGGAGTGTGTGTTATCCAAGTGGAGTTATGGAGTGGCCCAGCCATTGACCTGCTTAGGGCATGTTAAAAATAAGGCTGTGTGTGTGTGTCTTTCTCTCGGGAATCCAGAGCATTGGGGTGGGTAGTAACGAACGCGTGTGCACCCGCCGGGGAGTTTTGAGCGGTTTAAATTTTTACCGCATCAGTCACATGGAGATCCCAGATTCATAGGACTTGGCGGTTTCAAACCAGATTTCTTCTACGGCTTTCTGGCCCATGTCAAACATCTGCTGCAAACGCTTCCATCCGGTTTTCGCTGTAATCATGAGGTACTCTTTGTTCTCTGGGTACAGCTGGCAGGAGTATGTGGCCATGACAAGGGACTGACTAAAACGACTGCATACAAGTAAAAACAAAGCACTCCTCTCTACATCGGTCAGGGGGATCACACTTTCAAACCCTGCAAGGATGTGACCTCCTACTTGTATAGGGTTTGTGCTTTCAATCATCATGTACATGATGGTGATTGCCACTTCAAACACATAGTATCCATAGCTCATGTCACCGAAGTCTAAAATCCCAGAGACTTGATACACATCATCTCCAGAGGCTGACTTGCTGAGATCTACTAGAATGTTATGGTCATTAAGATCACCATGATTAATACCTGAAATCAGAAAAATCATGTAAAAAGTTACTTAAAATGCTAACTCATTCTCTTTCAACCTTTCTTTTTAAAGCACAGCCATCTAAATAATTTGATGAATAAGCAGAGCTAAAAGAACAAACTCTATTTTCTTAAAGCCATTTTCCCTGGGAAAGACACTGGCAGAGTTTTGGCTCCTCTGATCTTGCTTCTCACCAGTATAGAGGTTAAAGTGGAGACGGGAGTACTTGCAAACACCCAAATGGAGAACTGCTCAAAGCCAGAGATAATTGAAAAGAACAGAATTACATTCATATCATTATAGGAAGAGACTTGCCTGGGCCATATGCACCTTTAATTATATCCAGACTTTAAAAAGTTCTGATAAGCCTGGGGTGATGATGCACATCTTTAAACCAAGACTCAGGAGGCAGAGGTAGAGAAATCTCTGTGAGTTCAAGACTAGCCTGTGAGTTCCAGGCCAGCCAGGGATAAGGGGTTGGGGATGGGGGAGAGAGAGACCTTGTCTCAAAAAACAAAGGTAAACAAACCAGAAACCGAGAGTGTTTAGAAAATGTTATAGCCTCAACATTCAAGAACACGATCCATGGCCTTGTCCCGTTGGTCAGAGTCTAGTGGAGTTATGTCTAGAGTAGTTAGCTGCATGTGGTACAAGCTATGGCCCAGGCATGCACAGTGGAACCATGCATCAGATTGCAATGTGTTGGGAGAGAACAAAACCCCAAACTTGTCTTTATCATGGGCCATTTGAAAACACTGGTTTAAGTTACAGTCTGGAATTCAGGCACTATTCATTTGTTGCCACGCAACAAACCACTTAAGAGTCACCTTATAATTAGGCAATATAGAATGTGTCTTTTTAACTATAAATTTTTTCTTGAGACAAGATCTGACTCTGTGGCCCAAACTGCCCTGTATCTCATGACAATCTTTCAGCCACGGTTTCTCATGTGCGGGGATTAGAGGTGTGAGCCACCATGCCCAGCTTAGCTTCTATATAATTAGGTTTTTCTAAGTTATGCTTAGTTAAAATATATCACAGTGACTAAGTCCAATGAACATTATTATAAGTCATACCTTTAAAATTATACATTTCTAAAATAGGAATGTAGCACAGAATGAATTCAAAATATATGTAGCAAAATTAGACAGAAATACAAGGAAAAAACAGAAAATTGATATCACAGTAGGAGATTAAAGTATGTTTTACTCAATGGTTATTAGAACAAACAGACAAAAGTGACCAGTAAAAGATATGGAAAATTTCAACAACATGGTTGACAAACTTGACTCAATGGACACATACCCCAAAGTTATAGATATATTTTCACTTTAATCACACATAGATTTTTTTTTAAATGTAACAAATTAATTAATTAACATTAAAAATAAAGATTTGAGTATTATGAAATAAGTATGAAGTGATATGTATGTATGTATATGTATGTAAACCAGTACTGTTCAAACTCATAGCCACTAAACACAGGTGGCCATTTCAATTCATTAGGGTTTGGGGCTGGAGAAATGGCTTAGGAGTTAAGAGCACTAGCTGCTCTTCCAGCAGACCTAAGTTCAATTCCCAGAACCCACATGGTAACTCACAATTGTCTAACTCCAGTTTCAGGGGATCCAGTACCCTCATACGGACATATATGCAGATGAAACACCAATGCACATGAAATAAAAACAAATAAATCATTGTTTTAAAAGATTAGATCACATGGAAAGGCCCAGTTCCTCTCTTGTGCAAGTCCTTTTCCAAGTACTCACAAGCCACATGACAACTGTTTCACTGGACAGTGCAGATATACCACATTTACTTCAGGGAATCCTACTGGACAACAATGATATATAATACTTTCATTTTGTTTATTGACACAGGGTCTTTTTATGTAGTCCTTGCTGTCCTAGAACTCCCTATGTAGACCAAGACAGTCTCAAATTCACAAAAATCTTCCTGACTTTGCCTCCTAAATGCTGGGATTAAAGGTGTATGCAACCATGCTAGACTAAAGAATGTTTTTTAACCAAAATCCAATTACAGCAGAAATCAGCAATGAAAAGGCAACTTAAAAGTTCATCATATTATGGAGAAAATAATTTATATTTGTAAATATGATGGAAAGAAGATATTCTAAAAGAGTTACAAAATATCTAAAACTAAATGGCAATTACAAATTACGACTTGTGTACACAGTTTCTCTTATAGATGTAGATAGCTGTATTTCCACAAAAGCACTTCAGTTGGTAGCTGGTGAAAGGAGACTCCAATGATAATGGAGATCCAATAATGGTAGTGTATAAAACCAACAGAAGCACTAAGAAACAAAGCAGTAGGAATAATCTAAGGCCACCTCCCTGCGTGAGCAGAAAAGAGCCAAACCAAAACCGACCCCCACAGTTCACAGTTTAAAGGCAACAGAACTGACTGCTACAGGGTACAATGTTTCTTACTGTGGAAATGAAATGTTCTACAGTCGGAGATGCAACATCTGCACAGCCCTGTAAATATGTAAGAGCATGGAATTGTACAAAAGGATAGATTGTGTCTTCTGTGAATCATATCCCAATAAAGGTGTAAAAAAGAATAATGAGATGATAACTTCAATTTTAAAAAGGCTAACAACATATTGTTTGATAAATAACAAATATCTCAAAATGCAATACATTTTTGCTTTGCTTTTTGAAAAATGTTCCTGCCCTGTATCCCAGGCTGGCCTCAAATTCACTGTCTTCCTGTTTCTGCCTTCCAAGTGCTGGGATTGTATTTTACCTCCATTATCCCTTGGAATAGGTTTTTATAAAGTCTTAAGACAAACAGCATCTTTTCCCAGACTTTAAATTTGAATATCAGGGAAAGAAAAGAACTGAGCATGGTGGCATATGCCTTTAATCCCAGCACTGGGGAGGCAGAGGCAGATGACTTCTCTGAACTTGAGGCCAGCCTGGTTTATATAGTGAGTTCCAGGCCAGCCAAGATTACAGAGTGAGACTCTCTCTTCACACACACACACACACACACACACACACACACAAATAAAAATAAAAATTTTAAATAAAAGTATGGTTGTCTTGGGAGCCACAGCATGAAGGTCTGTGTGCCCACGGTTCTTCAGATAAATCAGAATAAGCATGCAGGATTGTCTTTCCAATGAGAAAAATGTAAAACCTGTTGTTTCATTCAGAAAACTGGGAACTGGAAGTGATTAATTGCCTGGTGATCTTTGTTATCTGTTGGACCTCTACACTATTTGTATGACTAAGACCTGGCAGGACACTTCCTTAGGCCCTTAAGCCTATCTCTAGAACTCATCTTCTTGGAAGAAATGACATGCACTCTGAGCTTTGATGTAATTATGCTTCCTCATGCACTGGGGATAGTATTACACCAGGAAACCTTTTCCCCAAAAAACTATACTGTGTTTAAACACACTAGCAATAAACTGCCTGGCATCACACACTCTTTAGAAGGTTTGATCTAGGTTGACAAAGTCAATCTGAACTGAGTTTTCATTCTTTACTCTTTGTGGTTTGTTTCCCTGCCTGACACCTGCAGAGACCCCTCATGGATGCAATAAAGTATCATTTTGTAATATCAGCAACAAACAAAAAAGTAGAACAAGAAATAAAATATTGTTTTTTTTTTTTTTAGAAAAATCAAACATACTGTTTTTTTAAAAATATATAATAGCATAGGTTTTAGATACAGCTGAGTGGTAGAGTACTTGCCCAGCATGTGCAAAGTGCTGTAACTGATCTACAGCACTGTCAAATATGTGTGTGTGTGTGTATGTGTGCACACGCGTGTGCGTATGTATATATATAAGTATATGTATATGTATGGCCAGTGAGATGGCTCAATGGGTAAAGTTGCTTGGTGCCATCCCTGGTAAGCTGAGTTCAATCCATGGACCCTCAAAGCAGAAGAAAAGAACAAACCCCTTCAGGTTACCCTTTGACCTCCACATATGTGCAATCGCATGTGCATCCCAAAATAAATAATACAATTTAAAAATGTTTAATGTGTAAAACCTCTTTAAAGACATTTATAAAACTCAATGTCTATATATTTGGCTATCTACATTTTAGAAATAAAGATCTCCTGTGGTATATGTAACGAAGACATTGGCTTTGTTCATAAATTAGACTAGTTTTATAAATATAAATATACTGTAATAACCATTTTCTTCAAACTTATCTATAATCCAGTTGAAATCCAAAGCACCAATAGACTTTTTTTAAACATATGACTTGGTGATTCTAAAATGAAAAAATACAAAGGAAAAAAAGTAGTTAAGATTCTTGTTTGTCAGGGTGATGGAGGTGGCACATGCCTTTAATCCAACCCTCAGGAGGCAGAAGTAGGCAGAACTCTGTGAGTTCTAGGCCAGCCTGGTCTACAGGGCAAGTTCCAGGACAGTCAGGGCTTTTGTTTTGTTGTTGTTTTTGGGGGAGGGGTATTTGTTTGTTGTCTTTTGTTTTGAGACAGGGTTTCTCTGTGTAGCCCTGGCTGCCCTGGAACTAGCTCTGTAGACCAGGCTGGTCTCTAACTCAGAAATCTGCCTGCCTCTGCCTCTACACTCAACAGTTAAAACTCTTACATAAAAGAACAAGAAAGTGTGAAGATATATTCTATTTTATTCAAAAACTAAAACTGAAGAAATTAATATTTGTGGAGTAATCTTTAGGTCACTCACAAGTTCTAATTAGGAATATGCTGGTTTATACTATTTATTTTTTAAAGAGGTGGTGTGGCCATGTGACATTTTTTCGTTATTGACATGTGAACATAAATGATTGTTACTTCACTATAGAAGCTTCAAAACCAGTGCATACAAAGTTACCTGCATATCCATGTTTATTACTGAACTATTCATAATAGTTAGAAAATGGGACCACCCTAGATGCTCATTAACAGATACATGGATAAATAAAATGTGGTACACATTCATAATGAAATTTTATTTTTCATAAAAAAAAATGTGATCATAATATTTGTTAGGAAATGGATTCATTGGAGATCATTATGTTAAAGTGAAATAAATCAGATGCAGAAAGACAAATACTGCATGTTTTCTCTCATATGTAGACTCTAGATTTAATGTGTTGGTGCGTACTTGTTGTAGGGCACGAATCTAGAAGAACGCTCAGGAGAGAGAAGAGGTCAAAGGCAGAGAGTTTATAAAAGATGGATTATTTGGAGAGATGAAGGGGATTGAGAAGACTGGAGCGAAGACATAACTAGATTGATACATCACTGTATGGGTGTGGAGACAGACGACAAAATCAGAATAATAAAATAACCCAAAAACGTTTAGTTAATAACAGAGGTAATACTGCAAAACAGAGAAGAGGAAAAAAGTATCTGAAATTCATGATGAGGAGGAAAATGACCAGCTATCAGACAAATTCATATTGTATATAAAATCCAATGGATTATAGGTAAATGTAAAAAGCAAAAAATTGTAAAATGTAGGATGATAAAATATGTTTCTGACTAGACATTGGAGAAAATCTCCTATCCTTATAGTCCACCAAGACTATTTAAAACCATTAAAATTGGCCACAGAATGGAGAAACATTTGCACACATATAACTATTATACAAAGAACTCATCTGGAGTATGTTTAGAACTTTCATCAGTCAGTTGGTGAGGACAAAAACAGGCAAAGGCTTGAATAGGCACTCCACAAGACATGCATGCACTCACGCACAGGGCTAGGACACCAACCCAGCCACAAAACATTCAACCTACAATGTGTCCTGCTGCAAGATGGGCTGGGACAATGGTGGCACATAACTTTGTGGGAGCGGCCAAGAAATGACTGGTATAATTTGAGGCCCATGCTATGAGAAGGAGCCTAAGTCTGACATTGCCTGGGTGACCAGGAACCAGAATCAGGACAGCCCAGAGACCTAGGATAGAAACAAACACAACTGGCCAACAACAAAAAAAAACTCTAATGATGTTCTGCTGTATTTATAGATTGGTGCCTGGTCCAATTATGATCAGAGAGGCTGCCTCTGGCCTCTGAGATGTGTGTGTGTGTGTGTGTGTGTGTGTGTGTGTGTGTATGTGTGTGTAAATAGAGAAATGTATTTTAAAATTAGAATGAGAAATTATTGTATAAAAATAAGATTGGAAAAATGTAAGCATCCACCTAAGGCAGTAGTGAGGTCCTGGCCTGTGCTACCTCCAAGGGCCATGTATGTCTGGATCCATGACCCTGCAGCAGCGGTGTCCTATTTAACCAAAGATCAGACAGGCATCCCTGCTGCCTAGGGCCATGTTGGTGTCTGAGGGCTGTGCAGAGATGGCCCCACCCCTCACCTGGGCATCATGGAAGAGCTGATTTGCCCCTCACCATCAACAGTACTCCCAAGAGCAGCCACCACCACCATGCCCTGCACCTCTCCGAGGAAGCACAGTAGAGCTAGTCCTGGTTTTGGTAGTTGCAGGTGAGTTGTCCCTGAGGTCATGAGAGCGGGAAAGGCGGCCCTTTGAGAGTGGGAGAGCTAGCCTTGCCCCTCACTGGCTACAGCGCCTGGGAGAGCAGGCTGTGCACCCTGTCTAAGCACCACACTGGAGCTGACCCTGGTGGTGGGGGCTCAGGCAAGCTGGCCTCAAGGGTGTGAGTGTGAGAGAGGTGGCTGGCCCTATCACTTGTCTGCCATGTGGTAGCATGGGCAAGAAAGAGATGCCCTCCACCCTACCCCTTGCCACCTGAAGCAGGTGGGAGAGCTGGCCCTGTGGTCATGAGAAAGGGAGAGGCGGCCCTGCCCCTTTCCAGCTGCAACACTCAGGATAGCAGGCCCTGCATCTTACCTGGGCAGCACAGGTCAGCACAGTAGAGCTGGCCCTGGTTGCAGGGGTGGGTTGTTGGTGAGCCAGCCCCAAGAGTGTGAGAATAGGAGAGCTAGCTCTGCCCCTTGCTAGCTGTGGCATTAGGTGAGCTAGTTAGGGCAGCGCTGGAGAGCTTGTCCTGGTGGTGTGGGTGTGGGAGAGTTGGCAGGCTGACCAGCTCAGTACACCCAGGCCCAGATCTAGGACTTTGAATTGGTCCACCCCAACATCTACCCCACTGATGAACTACTGGAGCATGTGAAGAGGCTGATCCTATAATTCCAAAGAAGCAGGTTCTCCATGACACAGGACAACAACAGGATACCCTCAAGGAGTCCCAGTGAGGATCCAGTACTGATCGTGTAGCAGAAGAAAACAGACCACTGACTCACTGCGATGAACACTTGTGATCCACGAAGTGTGGACACGAGGATATGCTGTGGGACACACTGCGACACACTAAAGCTTTCATAATGAGATTTTTTTTTTCTTTTGGATGGGGAGGTTGCAAGAGCAGAGGGCAGGTACAAAGATTGGGGAGATGAATGGGATTCGAGTGCATGATGGGAAATTCACAAAGAAGCAATAAAAAAAGTTCAATAATAAAAGAAAAGAAAAACTGTAAGCATCACAAAGTCAGGATGGTAGTGCAGGGAGAGTATCTACACCCTGGGGATAGTAATATGAACTATACAACCTCTTCTGGAAGATGGCATTAGTTGGTCAAGTTGAACATAAGGAGATTGATGCAGGGCGGTTTCTGTCAATTCATGACCAGCCTGGACTACACAGACCCAACAACGACAAAAGTTAACTTCAAATACAGCAAACTTAAGAATGGTAAAGACATGATCCTTGTAAGAGTGATAGGAACAGAAGAGAACATCTTATAATGTCAGAAATCTAAGCTGAACGTCCATGTTTTCCTGACACAGTGAAATTCACCAATTTAAAGGTTAAGAAAAATCTGTACTTTGATTGGGAAAATACTCACATTCTCGAAAATGACTTAATTTGGTCATTACTTCTTCCTTAAACAGCTGAATGACACGTTCAACAATCTCCCGGTTTCGACTTTGGCTCAGGGCACCCATATATTTCTCTAGAAGAGGAATGTTTTTCAGATTCCAGATGAAGTTCTCCCGATGAAGAAGATTTAATTTTGGATGATGGAATTCCTAAATGAAAAGCAAAAAACAGGATAGAATGTCCTTAGTGTCTTAGTCAGGGTTTCCATTCCTGCACAAACATCATGACCAAGAGGCAAGTTGGGGAGGAAAGGGTTTATTCAGCTTACACTTCCATGCTGCTGTTCATCATGAAAGGAAGTCAGGACTGAGACTCAAGCAGGTCAAGGAGCAGGAGCTGATGTAGAGGCCATGGAGGAATGCTGCTTACTGGCTTGCTTCCCCTGGCTTGCTCAGCCTGCTTTCTTATAGAGCCCAAGACTACCAGGCCACAGATGGTACCACTCACAAGGGGCCCTCCCGCCTTGATCACTAATTGAGAAAATGCCTTACCACTGGATCTCATGGAGGCATTTTCTCACCTAAAGCTCCTTCCTCTGTGATAACTCCAGCTTGTGTCAAGTTGACACACAACCAGCCAGGACACTTAGGCAGTGCTTGCTCAGCAAGCACAATGCCCTGCACTCGATCCCTGCTCTAAAACTAGGCATGCAGCATATGCCTATAATCCCAGCATTTGAGAGGTGGATATGGGTAGATCAGAAGTTCAAAGTCATCATTGACTACATAGTGAGTCTTGGCCTACCTAAAAAAAGTATATATATATTGCATATATATGCAAGAAATAGACTCTTCACTGTTGGAGGGACCTTATATCTCTATAGTCCCTGTCTTTTTCACAGTCTCCCCTCAGAAGGTGCCTATAGGAGGCAGATGGCACTCTCTTATGGTAACTGACCTGTCTCATTTTTGGTAACCCACAAAACAAGTTAGACACCATGGGACAAGTCTCAATACCCAGCTCTTGGAAGACCAATATATCTCTTTTTTAAAAATCCATAAAATAGTAAGTCCCTTTTTATTTGAATAATACATTATAGTTTTGGGAGCATAGTCTTATTTCACTTGATCTTCATTGGTGTGAAGACAATTTTTTTTTCTTGTTTTAAGTTTTTTGAGATAGGGGCCTACATAGCCCACTCTTGCCTTGAACTTTATATGTATGTAAGGATGACTTTGAACTCCTGATCCTCCTGCTCTCATCTCCCAAATGTGCGAGAATTAGAAGCATATGTCACTGTGTCAGGCTCATAAACAGGGACTGTTAACTAGTGCTTACTAAAGGAATTGGAGGCTACTCTCAAGAGCATGATAGCTTGTACCTGTAATCCCAATATTCAGGAGGCTGAGACAAAAGGATCACTGCAAGTTCAAGGCCAGCCCTGGTAGATGGAAGAGAGTTCCAGGCCAGTTTGGACGACAGCAAGGGAGAGTCTGTCTCAAAAACAAAAAACAGGGTCAGCAAGATGGCTAAGTGGGTCAGGTGTTTGCTCACAGATTCAATGACTTGAGTTGAGAGAGAGAGAGAGAGAGAGAGAGAGAGAGAGAGAGAGAGAGAGAGAGAGAATATGAGAGAAAATACATTCTTCACCAATGCGTCTGGTCTGAGGCTGATCCCTTGTCTCTTCTCACTTAATCCCACCACTCTGGCCTCAGGGAGCCTCAAGGCCTTGCCATGAGCCATTTCTCTCTCCCAGGATGCCCTTTTCCACAGTGACGTTAGACTCTCCTTTCTACTCAGCAAAAAAGCCTCTGCACAGACTTCCTAACCATGCCTTATACATTTTCAACCCTCTCTCCAGCATCTCACAGCCCTCTCTAAGAAAAGCTGTTCACAGGAAGTACTCATCCCCCTGAGATGGCTCCTCCTCTCACTGAGCTAAAATCTGCCTCTGCACTGGTGTCAATGCCTCCGGCCCACTGTGACCTCTAGGGATATCTGTAACAGGGTATGTATTTTTTTCTCTGGGAATCCCCCAAGCCTCAAAGCTGCTTTGAACACAGTACACCTGTGCCTTCAGCATCTTGTCTTCTGCAGATGAAATCTCTCTAGTTTCTTCAACTCTTCCTCACAAGTCACTATTTCCAGTCTCCTCCCCTTCTGGTGTGTTAAATGCCACTGCAGGTCACCAAAGTAGAGAGTAAGCACTGACCCACCTGAGCCATGGCTCTGGGGATGGACTGCGATTCAGAGAAGAGATAATGGTAGAGGGAACTTTCTTATTTCATGCCGTTCAATGCTACTCAAAGTTTTTAAATATCATATATATACATACACACACACACACACACACACACACACACACACACACACACACACACCTTACACCCTCCCACCCCCATACATGTCAAATTAAAATAAATGTAACATGTGTGAGTGTGTGTGTGTGCACACTTTCCACTGGTGCATCTTTCGCTCACTTGATCCCACCATCCTGACCTGTGCAAAGGCTTTTTTTGCTGAGTAGAAATGAGAGTCTAACATTACTGTGGAAAAGGGCATTCTGGGAGAAATGGCTCATGACATGGCCTTGAGGCTCCCTGGACTCCAGGGAGGCCAGGGTGGTGGAACCAAGTGAGTGAAAGATGCACTAGTGGAAAGTGTGTATACACACACACACACACACACACACACACACACTTTTATTTTAATTTGACGTGTATGGGGTGGGAGGGTGTAAGGGACATATTTGTGTGAGTACATGTGTGCATGGATATGCATGCATGTGTGCATGGATATGCATGCATGTGTGCATGGATATGCATGCATGTGTGCATGTGAGGTCACTGGTCAGCTTCACGCGTCATTCCTCAGAACTCATCCACTTTGTTTTTTAAGACAGTCTGTCACTGGTCTGGAGTGAGCCAATTAGGCTAAGCCAAGCTCCAAAAATCCTCCTGCCTCTTCTTGCACAGCCCCAAGATTCTAAGCCTGCCATTGTGCCTGGTATTTTTATGTGAGTTCTGGGGAGACAACTCAAGTTTTTACGCTTCTGCATCAAGTGTGAAGTATCACTTTACTTCTGAACTCCTTCCAGCCTCTACTTTTATTAATTTTAATTGTCTGTATGTGTGTGTGTGTATGTGTGTGCACATCTTACATGGATATGTGCATGTGAAGATGTAAAGGCAGATGCCCACAGAGGCCACAAGCAGTTGCGAACCACCCATATAGGTACTGGAAACTGAACTAGAGTCCCCTAGAAGAGCAGTATATCCCCCTTCAGGCTTAAGAACTTAGTAAACATTGAGCCACCTTTCCAGGTTTCTTTTAAAGTAAATATAGCAAAGCCAGGTGTGTTAGCGTATGTTTTTAATTCCAGCACTTGGGAGGCAGAGGCAGGAAATTTTTCGTTCAAGGACAGCCTAGTCTACATAGTGAGTTGAAGGACAGCCAGAGTGTGACCTTGTCTCAAAAAAACAAAAAAAAAAAAAAAAAAACCCCAAAAAACCCTGCTTAAATATAACACTCTTGTTGGGTTCCCAGTTACAGTCTACTCAGGTAAGGTTTAGGGTTAGCAGCTACAGTGCTGGCACCACTGTCCCCGACACCCACACAATGGCATCTTAGCTCCCAAGGCACCAGTGGAAAGAACACTGAGTCACAGAGCTCTAACTCCCTCTTCTACTTACAAACAGGCCATGAGCATCTCAGATCTTGGTTTTTCTATCAGGAACATGAAGACATCCGTCATTCATGGACTAAGAGGACACACAGCCCTCACCCATGTTGGTGCTCCATCAATGCTCTGCTTTGAGGTCGCTTTGAGGTGCTGGGGATTGAACCCAGGGCCTTCCACGTGCAAGGCAAGCACTCTATCTCTGTTATGTCCTTAGTCCAAGAGTGTGTTTGAATATACAAAAATATGAATTTTGCTCCATATCATCCTGATTTTTCTGACCTTTATCTCCTTTTGCAAATAATTGGAATTGCTGGCAGTTTAACCCGTGCTCTTTGTTAATTCCTGTCAGCCTATCTCCCAGTCACTGTCCTCATTCTCTCTCACCAGAGCTCCCATTCCTAAGCACTTTGCTTTCTCTAGTACAGAGTTCAGACCACAGTCATATTCACAGAGTTGCCTTTGTTTTCCTTTTCCATCTGTCAATCAAGCTTCAACCAAACTCTAGTAGAATTTGGCCCTATGACTTAAGAGTGTCTTAGCTCTGGCCCCTATAATGTCAGGACTTCTGTCTACTCTGGAACCCATAGACCTGGAAGCTGCTGGAATTTTCAGTGGTCAACCACACCCTCAGCAGTTTGCTCACAGCCTCTAGCACAAGAGCAGAACTGAAATGCACTTTCACAGTATCATAGACACTGCAACTCAGAAAGCACACAAAAGCAAAAAAATAACATTTTACTAGTATAAAAGCAGACAAAAGAATAGTTGAACAGTGCAGAGAATCCATAAAGAATCCTTTAAAACACAGTACCAAATAGTGGTTAATAAGGGAACCATAAAGACACCATGGGAAAGGATAAAGTTCTTTAATATAGTTCTGGGGAAACTGAATTTCAACATGAAAAACAATGATGTTGGACATGTTTCTTACACTAGATACAAAAATCAACACCCCCCCCCCAAATAGACAAAAAACCCAAATGCCATGATCGGAAATCATAAAACCCCTTGACAATTGCATTGTCAGTGATTTCTTGCCTATCACAGCCTATCACAGCCAATGCAAAATAAACAGATGAGATTATATCAAAATAAAAGCTTCTGCACAGAAAACACCACCACTGGGCCTGGGGAAATGGCTCAGTGAGGTGATAACAGGCACAGGCCTAGACATAGGAAGATGCCCTGGGGCTTAGTGGCCAGCCATTGGAGACAATTGGAAAGTTGCAGGCTAGTGAGAGACCTTTCTCAAAGAATATCATGGAGGGCTAGTGAGATGGCTTACCAGGAAGACTTTTGCCAAGCCTGATGACTTGAGTGTAATGCCCAGAACCAGTATAGTAGGAGAGAACTGACTCCTGTAAGCTGTCCTTGCCTCAGATTTCCACACATGCACTGTGGCATGCATGGACACACACTTGAACATGCACACGAACACGCACACACACTAAGATAGATAGATAGATGGATAGATGGATGGATGGATGGATGGATGGATGGATAGATAGATAGATAGATAGATAGATAGATAGATAATGAACATTTTTAAATGATAACAAAAAAAGATGGAGAGCAATCAAGGAAGACACTGGTGTCAACTTCTGGCCTTGACATGCACATGCACACATGTAAGTGCACACCCACACAACATGTACATACATGAACACATTCATACACAAACTTAACAATTAAAATCTCAATTGATAGTTTGGGAAGAAGATATGGAGAAAGTGCCTGTATGCAAGACTTATAAAAAACCAGTAAACCCAATAGCAAGAAAAACAATATAGTTCAATTTAAAAATCAACAAAACACTGAAACTGAGACTTTGACAAAGATAACACAAAAATGTTCAACGGGTACACAGAAGCATGGTCACCATAATCACCCACCAGGGAAATACAAACTGGAAGCACCATGAGATATCACTTCGCACCTGTAAAGACAGATGCCGTCAGAAATATTAGTAAACTAGTGTTGGAAGGGCATGGAGAAAGAGGACCTGTGTGTACTGTTCACAAGAATGAATGGCCGCCACAGAACACAGCATGGATAGTTACTACAAATAAATTATACCAGAACCACTATGTGACCCTTAAGTTCAGCCTTTTAGGGGCACATACCTAAGGGAAAGGAAAATATCTGTACTATTATGTAATCATTGTAATTAGTCACAAAGGCCAAGTTAAAAGAAAGAAGGGTGTGTGGGGGCCAAAGGTTACACTGTAGCAAATATTTAGTAAAAGGCAAAATATTTACAGCCTCTGAAGAGAAATGAGGGTAGCAAAGTAGTAAATGTTTAAAACTAACAAGTTGAATGACCTAACAGCATGAGTACCAAGACTGCTAAGAGTCCTCGCTCAGCATTTTTGGTAAGTGGGTACACGAGAGGGGGAATGAAATACCAGGGTTAACAGAGTGTCACAGAAGGGGAAAGAGGCAGCAGTGTGCTCCACTGGAGCAGCCATTTAACTGTATATGCACATGTATCTTATAACATGTTGTGTACCTTAAATATATCACAATACATTTATTTTTAAATGATAAAGGAGAAAAATATAAGAGGCACTTATTTAAAAAGCATATTTGGAAGATATTTTGAGGATATTATAGAGACAATCTAGATATAATACAAAGGACTGTAATCACTACGAAGGTTTTTCTGAATAAAATTAACATATGGAAAAAATCTCAGAAAAATACACTTATGCCAGGTATGATGGCCTATACATGCAGCCTCAGCACTCAGGAGGCAAAGGCAGGAGGATTGCCATGAGTCTGAAGACAACCTAGTCTTCATAGAGAGTTCCAGGTCAGTCAGAGCTATACAGCAAGACTCTGTCTCAGGGGCTGGAGAGATGGCTCAGTGGTTAAGAGTACTTGATGATCATGTAGAAGATCGGGGTTCCCAGCATCCACATCTATTCACAACCATCCCTAACTCTAGTTCCAGGGGATCTAGCACCCTCTTCTGGTCTCCTGGGGCACCTGGCACATGCAGCACACTTTCATAGATGCAGCCAAAACACTCACTCACAAACATAAATAAATCTTTTCCAGAAAGACCCTGTCATAAACAAATAAAAATAAAATAATTACTCAAATTAAAAGTATATTGATATTTTAAATGGATAGAGTGTGAATGTGTGTGTGTGTGTGTGTGTGTGTGTGTGTGTGTGTGCGTGCGCGCATGTTCATGGGTATACCTGGGCATCTTCCTCAGTTACTCTTCATTTTATTTTACTTTTTATTTATTTTATGTGTGTGTAACGTATGTGTGCATGAGTATGGTGGTCGGAGAACTTGTGGGAGTCAATTCCTTTCTTCCACCATGTGGGTCTCAAGTTTGGTGGCAAGAGCCTTCCCTGCTTAGCCATTTTGTCAGTCCCTCCATTTTATTTTTTGAGGCGAGGTCTCTCACTGACCCTGGAGCTTGCCAATTGGGCTAGACTGGTTGGCCAGAGAGCCCCAGGGAGCCTCCTGCCTCTGCCTCTCCAGAGCTGGGAGATACCTCTGCCATTCTTTTATATGAATATTGGAATCCTAATTCACATCTTTGTGTTTGTTCCAAAAAATATCTTTGCAGAGCCATAAATGGACTTTGGGTTTTTTTTGTTTTGTTTTTTGTTTTTTTGTTTTTTGTTTTTCGAGACAGGGTTTCTCTGTGTAGCCCTGGCTGTCCTGGAACTCACTCTGTAGACCAGGCTGGCCTCGAACTCAGAAATCCGCCTGCCTCTGCCTCCCAAGTGCTGGGATTAAAGGCGTGCGCCACCACTGCCTGGCATAAATGGATTTTGTAATGAATATCCACAAATGAATTAGAAAATGTTCTGACTGAAATGCTTAACATGCTCACCACTCACAGCTATATGCAATACAATTTTTTGAATAGGTGAACAGAGTACAGTAGAAAAGTTTATAAACATTTATTGAACATCATTTCCAGAGAATGGGATTACTTGTAACTTCTGATTTTTCTTTGTATTTTCATTAATTTTTCTTAAATAATGAGTCACTAAAGGGTTTTTATTTAACCAGAAAAAAAATAGGTTATTGCTATTTGGGATAGAGGGTAAATTAATACTGTTTAGATGGGCACATGGCCTTGACATTCTGGCCAAGAGGAGTAACCAACTTGGTTTGCCGAGTTATAAAAGTTCAAATACTGAAAATGATTTAAGTCACTGATGTTAAGTAATGAAGACAGACAAGTGAAATGAGTTTGTCCCCACTCACTACCTTGACAGAGGATTCAGTGCAGAGGGAAAACTCGGGGAGAGCCCAGTGAGCTCAATGAGTTGAAGAGATAGAGCTGAGAGTCCAGGAAGACCAAGGCGGCTAGAGTTTGTAGAACAGACTCCCAGAGGTCAGCGCTGCAGAGAGAACACCAAGTCCTCCTTGAGAAGGCGATGCATTGGTGTGCGCCCAAGTGTTAAGTCTGAGGAAAGCACCATCTGAAAGGGCTGAACGGAATTAGACTGGGCACATATGCAAGACTGGGAACAGTGTCTGTGGCTACTGACCACCCTGGGAAACATCAGTTTATAGGATATTGGGCAGAGAACTCAGAAGAGTTCTGCGTTACATAATTCTTAAAGTAAACCTAGCCCTAGCCCCACTTATAAGAGGTTAAAAGCAAGACCCAAAAGAATTGAATGGCTTCCAATTAACCTAACTGCATGTACTCAAAAAAAGTTCAGTGAATATCAAGCACAAGAAACATGTAGGAGCTGGACATGGTCACTGTACTGGCTAGTTTTGTGTGTCAACTTGACAAAAGCTGGAGTTATCACAGAGAAAGGAGTTTCAGTTGAGAAAATGCCTCCATGAGATGCAGGGGTAAGACATTTTCTCAATTAGTGATCAAGGAGGGGGGCCCCTTGTGAGTGGTACCATCTGCGGGCTGGTAGTCTTGGGCTCTATAAGAAAGCCAGCTGAGCAAGCCAGGAGAAGCAAGCAAGCCAGTAAGAAACATCCCTCCATGGCCTCTGCATCAGCTCCTGATCTCGACCTGCTTGAGTTCCAGTCCTGACTTCCTCTGGTGATGAACAGCAGCATGGAAGTGTAAGCTGAATAAGCCCTTTCTTTCCTCCCCAACTTGTTTCTGCGTCATGATGTTTGTGCAGGAATAGAAACCCTGACTAAGACAAATTGGTACCAGAAGTGGGTTATTCCTGTGACAACCTGACCATGTTTTGGGGAGGACTGTGGAAGGACTTTGGAACTTTGGGTTAGAAGATCCATTCAGTGTTAAGAGCTTTGTGGGATGTTGTGTAGGACCTTGGAAGATAATATTGAGAACAGTGCAGAAGATGGAGGCCTGGCTTGTGAAATTTCAGAGGGAAGATTAAAGACTCTTATCAGGGCTGTTGCTATTTTGACTGTGAAGATTCTGTGGTTTTGGTTAGCTGGGGCTGAAGGATCAGCTGTGATTAACAAGATACCAGAACTACTAAAGCAAAACCATTGCATTACTGGGACTATTGATGCTGGTTGGCTGGAGTTGGGAAATTGGCAG
>CM052706.1:63196670-63223309 GCA_028551405.1 Uromys caudimaculatus
TTCATTAAGTCACTGTTTTTAATAGCTGAGTAGTACTCCATTGTGTAGATGTACCATATTTTCTGTATCCATTCCTCTGATGAGGGACATCTGGGTTGTTTCCAGCTTCTGGCTATTATAAATATGGCTGCTATGAACATAGTGGAGTATGTGTCTTTATTACATGTTGGAGCATCTTCTGGGTATATACCCAGGAGAGGTATAGCTGGGTCCTCAGGTAGTATTATGTCCATTTTTCTGAGGGTCCGCCAAACTGATTTCCACATGTTTCTCTTCTAATCTTCAAGTAGGGAAGATCTTTCTGCACTTTCTGATGGTGACTGTGACTTAAGTCTCCTGTAACCAGAAACAGAATGTTTGCTTTCTGAGGTCCCTCTGCAGTGTCTGAATTCTCCACTCTTTCTCTCACTATCCTACTGCTACTGATCCATTTTCTTTCTCCTCATGGGCTGGGAAAAAAAAAAATGAGAATGAGGATTGAATGCTGAAATTGTGAAAACTGAAGGCACAGGGCAACACAATCCACAGTTGCCTTCTTTGGTTTGTACCTGTTTCCATTCCTTGGACATTCTGTTTGCATGTGTGTGTACATGTGGTATGCATGTATGTGCTCATGCACACACACTGATGAAGCGGGTTTTCAGTCTTTTCCAGTAACTGATTGTGCTTTTTTCTCCTTGAGACAAGGCTTCTCACTTGTAGTTCATTTTTTCCAGTTGGGTTGGCAGTGAGAAAGCTCTAGCGATCCTTTTGTCCCGTGACTCCCTGACCCAGCGCTAGGGTGGCAGATATTAATCTAGCTTTTTTATACGGAGTCTGTGGACCTGAATTCAGGTCTTCATGTTTGGGCAGCACGTACCCTTCCCCACTTGAGCCATTCCTCGACATCCCTGGACACTTTTCAGAACTATATGCATGGCGTAGTGAGGGGTGTGTAATTCTAACACTTGAGAGGTTGAAGCAGGATTCTGAGTTCAGGGCAGCTAGCCTGAGCTACATAAGGAAACCCTATTGCAAAGGTGAAAAAAAAAAATGCTTTCTGGGACTTGCCATTTTCACTTTAAGTAGACATTTTCCTATTTTTGATATCTTCTTGCATAAACTTTTTATGATAAGTTTTAGGTCTAGACTGTCTTGTGTAGTCCAGGCTGGACTCCTCATCCTAATACCACCTCCAAGTGCTGAGATACGTATACAATACCTTGCCCAGCTTTTGTGTACTTCCAAATACTTTAGGATGAACTGTTCTAAGGTTCCTAATGTGTAGTGCCAAACCATTTTTTCCTCTCAACATTGGATATAGAGCCAATGTGAAACAAAAACAATTTGCAGAGATTAAATACACGATCTTGTATTGTTGAGTAGGGCTCAGTGTCAGGGCTCAATGTATAACTCCTTGGATTCAACCTCAACATAAAACGTGTTCTATAAAACATAATGATCTTGTAATTTAAAAAAAAATAAAAATATTTTGTGTAAGAATGTGTGCATGGGGAGGAACATGTCACAGCACACCTTTGTGGTCAGAGACAGCTTTGTGGAGTGAGTTCTTTCCCTTGTCTTTACATGGCTCTGGAGATAGTTGTATGGCCAGGCTTGTCAAGCAAGCACCCTTTACCCACTGAGCAATCTCCCTGGCTCAATCTTGTAGTTTTGTATTTCCTATTATTGATGTTGAATGTTTAGTGCCAACACAATGGATACATAAAATTCAGCTGCCATATGAGCAGACTGTGAGGACAACACATACATCTGCTTTTTAAGTAGATGACCTATTGTTCAAGTACAATATGCTGCTGATGGGACACGTTTTGTGAAATCTATCCTTTGGCAATCTCATGCAAATGTCAATGCAAGGAACCAGTTATGTGTGGTCTGGCATTGACTGACACATTATGTGGGCTGACCATATCCTGAACCTAGTCTAGCTGTTATGAGACTTATCCCAACAACTTTCATTAAAATAGTTAAGACTAGCAGTAACTTATAGTTAGGAAGCAAAACTGGTATCAAGTGATAAATGTACCAAGGCTGCGATGAAGTCTGGTCATTCAAACTATCAGGATGCACCTACGTTGGCATTTGCTTTTGTGTTATCTTCCTAGAATCTGAAATTGTGACCGTTTTAGCCTTTGGATGCCAAGTTTTAACAAACTTTATTCACTTAGGTTGCTATTAGTAGTAGAAAAGGGACTTCAAAAAAAATTTTTTTTGCAACACAGAGATTTGAATCCAATGCCTTGAGCCTGCCAGACATGTAACCTACCAACACCTAACCCCCAACCCTTTGACTATCCTTTCCAATCATTAGCTGACCACATTTACAAAACTGTAGGCGAGCGCGCTGTGGTCCTAGTCCAGGTTGTGCATGAATTACTTTGGAAAAGCAATCAATGAAATTGCAGCGGAAGAGTGAATGACACCATTAGCAGGACCTATGGTGCGAAGGTTCCAGAACATACAGCACCACTATCCTACACCAAGGCCATCTCCTCCTATACTACACAATTCTTATCACTGAGCTCTCCAATTCTGTCCTAAATGTTAACAATGACCTTAACAAAAGACATAGGGTATGAAGGCGATATGCCATTTCTAGTAGGTCCAATTTGTGTAGTAAGTATGTATTTAAACGTGTCACACAAATGAGGAACGGATAGATTAGGGAGAAAGAGAATCAGTGAGTATTAACTACAAACAGGAGACTTCAGCTTGAAAAAAATTGAGACAAGGTGTTTACCACAGTAGCCTTGGCTTTATTTAGCTCAGACAAGCTTTCAATTCAACCAACCCTGCCTCAGCCTCCTACGCACAGAAATTATAGGTATGCTACACTAAGCCCGGTGAAATGCAGTTTTTAAACATGTAAGCTTGAGTGTCAGAATGGATCCCCTGGTAGGACACTCTCCATCACTTGAATGTTAACTTGCCTGACTTGTGTTTGTACAGAAGATCCTGATTTAGGTCAGATTACTCTTTCATGCTAAACTGACTCCATAACTTGACTATCCATTCTGATATTGCCGGAATTAAATTCATTTACTGTTTCTTAAGTGGACACTAACCATATTTCAGACTTTTATTCTCATTAATCTTAGCATAGAAAGGAACTAAGAGATATAGTGGTGAGATTAACCACCCTGGCTGTTACGTTGGGAATGAATAAAATCTGAACATTACAGAAAATATTTGATGAGATTTCTGGATAGCATTCCATTTAACTCATGCTTTATTCTGAGTTACTATAAAATACAACATGAGCCAAATGTGATAATACAATTTTCTTTATTAAAAATAATTTACAGCATCAATAACATATACACAATTCATAACTGAACTTTACCTCCAATATATTTCTGTACAATACTTAACATTATTGAATTTAAAACTGTTATGCTATTTTGTTGGCTTTAAATAACAATGATTTGTAGTTACTTAAGAGATATATATGGTTTTACAGTCACATATTATGCATAAAATTGATAAAACAAACAAAAACAAATCAGCACAGTCACCTTGAAGGGGAAAACATCTCACTGAAAAAAAGCCAAAGTTCACTTCCTTCCCTGTTTTTTACTCCCCAAATCAAACACAGTATCATTATCCAGTATCTTAGCATCTTCTCTCTAGACTCAAAGGTAAAAAGGATCTGAAAAATGTCAGTTTTTCTCATCTTGTCACTTACCACGGAGAAGAGGAATGAACACTACATTGTTACCATATAAGCAAATAAAGGCTGAGCTGTCAACTTTATAGCTTTTAGTACAATCCAAGCAGTGTGCTGAAGAGATGCTGTGCCTCCCATCCAAGAACTAACAGAGGTACCTGCCATTTTGGGAACCTTAAAGGAAGAACTAACAATGGCAGTTCAGGGGCTGGAGGTCTTTCCTTTCCTTCATTCGTATGAGCAGCACAACTAAGGCACACAACAGCATGGAGCACAGCGTTCTTAGAGACTAAAATGCTGCTGTTGGTAACTGTGCTACAGTCAAAATACTGATTTGCTTTTTTTGTGTTCACTTTCTCCAAATATTGGTTAATTTTTAGAAAATAACAAAAAAATACTAAAAATAGTCAAGAAAGTAACTAACACAATAAAAACAGGTGCCACGTTTTTGCATTATTTGCTGGAGGCAGAATCACAAGATACACACATTGGGACATGTGCTTAATTTCCCTCCCCCATTTAAAACCATGCTAATCAAGAATTTAGTTCACTGTTTCTAGGTGAGAGATTAAGAGATCCTTAAATTTGTTCCTGAAATGAAATTTCTATACCATTACTGTACTGGAAATGTTTGATTAATAATTAACATTTGGTTCATAGCGAGTTTACCATTTTTCAGACATTTATGTCCACACCTATAGCTCAGACTTCAGAGTATGCCTTCAAAATATGAGATTTCTTTTCCATATATACATCTGAAATTACCTTTTTTTCAAAACATGTACCAGTATTGTAATACTCAACTTGTAAATTCTCCATTCCTGATTCAGGCTTCCACAGATTAACACACATGAATAGACAGACACATGGTATCTACCAGAACACAGTATGGTTTCAAAGCAGCAAAGAAAACATTTACTAAAGAGACTAGTTTTGTCAAACTCTAGTCCAACTAAGTACATATTTGAAAAATATTTTCCAAAGACTGTACAGTTGATCATGTGTGAAGTTCTCAGTGCTCTTCACCCACTGGTTTGGTAGTTCCTTAAGTTTAGCATAAAACATGAACTTTTTATTTTGTGCAATGTACAAGAACAGGTCAGATTTAAAAAAAAACATTTAAAAAATCAGTACACTTAACTTTTTGCTGCTAAGTTTAACTTCTTAATTAAAAAAGGGTATAGGGCTTTCTAAGATTAATGTCTAACCTTTTAAAAATGATGTTAAAATTGACGAATGAGCATGTGATGTGGTATAACAGATACAGATGCAACTTCAAACACACAGCAGACACGCAAACAGCAGTGACCACCAAAAGTGTCTTTATCTTTATGGTCAATTTTGATTAAAAAAAAAAACAAAAAACAAATCATAATGAAATTAACTGAGTAATGTATTCCAGATAAAATAAAGAACCAAATAGCAAGAAGTCAACTTAAAGGTCTATATATAAAAAACAAAATAAACCCTTAGGGGTACATATCCATACCCACAATTTTGGAAGGATAATTTAAAAGTCTAAAGGAAATCTAGAATTTGATTCAAATTGTTTCCAGCATTTATAAGAGTGTGGAATGTCAGCTGGTGATACCTAATTGAGGTTACAGGAGTTACAGTATCATGTAAAATGAACAAAATCTAGTCCAAATTAATAGACCAACATTTGGGCTTGCAGGAAGGTCATAGTGGCAAATTTCTGAAAAAATTACAGGGCTGTACCATAGGAAATATATTTTTTCTAATACATGGTACCACACAACCAGCTATTATTTTGCAGTTGTTTATCTTCAGACGTGGAGGAAATTTTGGCTGGACTGGTCAAGAGGGACTGTGATTGAGGCACGTTCTATGCCTTGCAGACATACTGAGACTAAGGCTAAACCTGACTTACATTACAAACTGGGAATGCCAACTGTGTCCAATTCAATTCTGGAAAGAAAAGCACTTAAAAATTCATTTATAAATCAGGTACCCATTTCCACAATTTTAGGGTCTAGTCTGGATTCTTCTATTTCAACTTGCTATTCTTAAACCAACAAACAGTAGTCCAGTTTTAAAGGTGCAAAACAAAACAGCTTTAGAACGGCTATTCATATGAATCTTAAACACAAGTTCAAATTCTGTCTTTATTTACAAAATGTTCTCATAAAATATACCCCCCATACTTACAGGTCTCTTCCACAACACACTTCACACATTGATTTAGCAATGTTAATAGCACCATTCGTATATTATTTAAAAATCAAGATTTCATTTTAGTCACTACATTGATTCATTATCATTTACACCATGGATGAGATAAGTATACTGAAATTATCTGCAGCTCCACGGCAATGATTCCTGGGTCCAGCACAGAAGGCTTTGCAGTTACCAGTCCCGAAAGATACCACGGTGAGTAGATACTATAAGAATTTTCGAGCCACAAAGTTTAATAATCCTCCATGTTTGTACAAAGTTATCTCCACATCATTTTCAAACGATGCAATCACACTGAACTCTTTTCCAGTACTCGTCTTTAAACAAACAAAAAGATGTCCTGTGAGTCAGTGCTTAAAGTGTTGTTTGGTTAAGATCATTTGTATTCATGTTCACTAACTACTTGATATCTTGCCACATGTTCCTGATTATTTCCCAAATTTTGATTGCCCAATACACTTCAGCTATTTGAAAACATGAGACCCCCTCCTAGTGAAATAAATAGAAAAACAGGTATTTTGATATCTAATACTAAACAGCAACTATCAGCCTCTACAAGTCTACAGCATGACTTAGACTATGCTTATCTGAGGAAGTCATCACTCACTACTTACACTTACTATACAGTAAGTATCTGTCGCATATAATATCTATTTTCCTTTCTTTTGTTCCCTTAGTTACAAAATCTTACTTCAACCTTGAGTGCTAAGCTTTTGTTTCTCTTTGGAATTGATTATTGCTGGGTTATATTTTGATCAAAACAGAAAGCTAAAAACCTGGCACATGTAAATGGAGCCTCAAATCTCTGCTAGGCATCTTTTTTTTTAAAGACTAGTTCCTTCTACTGTTCTCAGACAACATAAGTGTATTAATAACACAAACTAACAGGAGAGAGCTACAGCTTACATGCACTGACATTAGCATGCAATTAGAAATAATTCTTACTCAACTTACAAACACCTATCTGAGTATAGAGTATGCAATGACATATTTGGGGATCTTTGAGTTACCTTTATATTTAATGTAACTCCAGGAAAGAGTTCTTCAGGAAATGATAAAGAAAATACTTCTCTGCCGGAGAGGCCCAAGGAATCTGCATTTTCTCCTGGGAGGAACTCAAGTGGTGCTATACCAATTCCAATCAAATGATCTTTGTGTATTTTTTCATAGCTTTCAGCCAAAACAGCCTTTACACCCTGTAATGAATGTGCATTTTATTTCATCACTTTGAGCCTTTTTGTATTATTATTATTATTTATTATTATTAAAACAGAATCTTCATTTGTAGCCTAAACTGGCTTCAGTCATGGCAATCTTCCTGCTCTCTGGCCTCAGGGTGCTGTCTTATAGTATTTTAAAAGAAAAAATATCTACTTTGGGCTTTGTACAGTCGTTTTGGATAGAATATCCCATTACTGAGACTTGAGTTGTACAAGGTATCTACAGAAACCTTTCATAGACTGCTCTTTAATAAGAGGCCACACGCCTTTATCTCAGCACTTGGGAGGCAGAGGCAGGTGAATCTCTAAGTTCAAGGCCAACCTGGAGAAAGTTCCAGGACAGTCAGGGCTACACAGAGAAACCCTGTCTCAAAAAACAACAAAAAGTAATAATGATAAAAAGGCAACTACCTTGGCAGACTGATAAACTAGAATTAAGAGACAGTGCTATCAGTATTAAGGTCTGAGTCAATCTGCAAATGGAACTGAAGTTTTGAGGTCCTTTGAAGCATGAGGTCATCAAAACTTTGGAGAATTGATAAACCACAGTGAGACCTCTACTTCTAGCCCTATTTTGGCAAATATTTATTCTCTATAGAAAATGAGCCGCAGCAGCGGTTCTCAGCCTGTGGCTGTGACCCCTTGGGGGATAAACAGCCCTTTCGCGGGGCTGCCTAAGACCATCAAAAGACACAGATATTTATATTATGATTCCTAACAGCAGCAAGATTACTTTTATGAAGCAGCAACAAAAATAATTTTATGACTGGAGGTCACCATAAACAGTATTAAGAAGGTTAAGAGCCACTGAACTAGAGCTTCCAGACCTGGCTTCTACACTCGAAAAACAAAACAAAACAAAACAAAAACAAAATACTGTCTTAGAAGCATTTTAGGACATTTATCCCTTTAATCATACATTCTTCATCCTTCTTCCTCCAAAATCTGAACTGCACACACGTATTATATACTTGTTCAACTACTTTATGTTTATCCTGTACTTATACATAAAAAATAATTCGTTTTTGTTGTTGTTGTTTGAGACAGGGTCTCTACAGAGCCCTGAGTGGCCTGGAACTGACTTTGTAAATCAGGCTAACCTCAAACTCATAGAGATCCTCTTCCTCTGCCTCAGAATGCTGAGATTAAGAATGTGCTACACGCCTAGCTCAAAAATAACATTTTTAAAAACCACTCAATCAACTTTCACTCACTGGGAGTCCAAACCCCCTACTGAGAAGGAAGGACATAAACTGAGGCACCTTGGGGTTTTGGGGGGATACATATGACATGAGACAGGGATAACAGATGGCCTAAGAAACCAGATTGTAAACAGGGATGGAGTTAGCCTGTGCCTCCTGTATAAGTTATTGTCCTTTAAGAAACTGAACAGCCTCAGAGAAAATACAAATAGACAGGTTTCTTATTTGGTCAAGGGGTATGAAATTAGGCTACCTGAGTCTCTTGACAGAAACTAAGTGAGGAGGAGGTATTGTTATAAGTGAGAGTTAAAGTTAGTTTTCTCTCTTCACTGCTTTCGTACAGACTTCCTTATATAAAAAAATATTTTAAGGTTTAATCAAATTTAGAGTAGCAACATAAAAGTAGAAATTTAAAATATCATCTAAGATCAATGAAAACAAAACTCATAAATGTGCAATCCAAGTAATATTTAAAAACCCAAATAAGCCAAATAAACTTTGATATGTTATTGACAAAAGTGAATACTAAAAATTAGGTTTAAGAATATAAAATTTAAGAATCCGTACCAGCAAATAGGGTCCTTTGGCAGCCCAGTCTCTTGAATTTCCTGAACCATATTTTTTTCCTGCTAAAATTATCAGTGGGATACCTTCTTTCTGGTACAGTTCCGCAGCTTCAAATACATCCAGCTGTAGATTAAACAGACAGAAAAACACTTAATACAGAAGCTGATCCAGAGGGCAATGGCCAAGGCACTTTTGTATACATCCTTACCGTCTGTCCCGATGGAAAATGAATTGTTTTGGGAGCTGGCTTTCCAATAAACTTATTAAAAAGCTTGATGTTGGCAAACGTGCCTCTTGTCATCACAGCATCGTTACCTCTTCGGGCTCCGTAAGAGTTGAACTCTCGGGGAGTAAGGCTATAAAGTTATGAAAGACAGTTTTCATGCCAAGTAGAAAATGATAACATTACTGAGTTGTAAAACCTGTTAAAGGCTGTTGTCCATCCCTACAACTTAAGATGATTTCAAGCTACAGTAAGTAGAGAATATAGCAACTATAGATGAGCTTATGGAGTTTATCACTGACCTATAAACACACATTTTCTTAGCTAATCACCCTAAAAAATCTCAGATCTCACTTTCTTTTTAAAAGACAAGAACTTAGGTATGTAGCCAAGGCTGGTCTCAAACTTGTAGTACTCCAGCCTCAATCTACCCTGTAAGCAGCTATCACACTGAACAGTTTTAGAGACCAAAAATTACTGAACAAAAAAATCTTATCAACAACTAATTTTATCAGCTCCATTTCATCTTTTATACAGAAGCATCAATACTCTGAACTTGTTGTACACTGAAAAAAACTTTTTACTTCAGGATAGAATGATATAGACAAGTGGTTTTCAACCTTCCTAAAATTCTATGACCCTTTAATACAGTTCCTCGTGTTGTGGTGACCCCCAACCATAAAATTATTTTGTTACTACTTCATAACTGTATTATTGCTACTATTGTGAACCATAAAGGAAACATCTGATATGTAACCACTGTGAAAGGGTTGTTTGACTCCAAAAGGGCTCCCTGACCCACAGGTTGAGAAACACTAGTATACATAGACTCTGGATGTCCATATTTTCAGAAAATTCTAAAGTGATGAAAACTACTAAATTAAAAAAAAATTATATGAAACTACATTTTAAAAGAAGTGGTAATTGATCTTTCTCTGTGGAGGATAATTACTATTATAACCAGAATGGAAATCATAGCTAAAAAATATTTAGAGATAACACCAGCAAGATGGCTCAGCAAGTCAAGGCCCTTGCTGCCAAGCCTGACAAGAAAAAAGCCTGACAGCAGGAGTATGGATTCCCAGGGTACATGCAGAGGAGTGACTTGCATGTTTACATACACACATACATACTAAATAAAAATGCAGTAAAAAGTATTAGGAGGAAACCTTGTAATGAAACCTAAAGTATGATTTTGTCAAATCAAACTTCATAACTTCAATTATTATAAAGCATTTCAATGAAAAATCTTGCCATTTCAATTGTTCAAGCAACAAATGTTCAAAAGTTAATGAACACTACAAATAAACTTCCTGATACCAAAACAGTTTTTTAGTGAGAACAACTCCATATTTTATTACTTACATAGAAATGAAAAAATGCCTCGCTAGTTTTAAATTTGTATCTCTTTGGCTCAGTAGTTTAAATTGCTTGCCGTTCTTGCAGGGAACCTGAATTCAGTTTACAGAATCCATGTCAGGCAGCTCACAACTCCAGCTTCAAGGAGTTCAATATCCTCTTCTTGCCTTCATGGGCAGTACACACATGGTGCATACACAAGCAGGGGTGCATACACACGTGCACAAGTGAAACATCTTTAAAGTAATTTACCTCCTATATAATTAGGCTATTCAAATTCGATCCTTTCAGTCTTCTTTGATTGATACATACCAATCCTAGCCTCACTGATATATATACCTCCTATATAATTAGGCTATTCAAATTCGATCCTTTCAGTCTTCTTTGATTGATACATACCAATCCTAGCCTCACTGATATATATTTCATAGCCCCATGAAGCACACATTTGCTACAATTTAATGACGGGAAGCTAGTTAGAACCAAATGGTCAGGCTCCATTTGGTATGTCAAACTAAGCTTGATTATTACTTCTAATCAGTTATTTCTTTAGATTATAAAGGCTTCATTTACTTGTTAGTTTAAATAAAGGTAAATTTAAAATAGTGGCTTCAATTTCTAACATTATAAGGAAAGGGGGTCAAGGTGCTACTTAGTTCTTGCTAAAGACAAATGTGCCAAGATCCCCAAGGTAGCATGAATTTACTGGATATAGGAATATGACCATAAGAAAAGCCTCTTAACAGAGAAAGAGGGTAAAGCAACACCCCGGAGAAACGGACACATACATACCCTCTGTTTGTCAAATACTTAGCGGCAGCACTACTCCTAGCAATACTTCCAGCAGGTGATATATGATCTGTAGTGACAGCGTCTCCCACATACAAGAGGACATGGGCATTTTCAATAGGCTGGAATGCAGCTGGCTCTTTGGTCTAAAAAGAAAAAATTGAAAACACTGAACTAAACATTCTCTCTCCCCTCACCCCACCTTTTTTTTTAAATTATAACAATCTTTAAAAGATCAAACAGTAGCCGGGCAGTGGTGGTGCACGCCTTTAATCCCAGCACTTGGGAGGCAGAAACAGGCGGATTTCTGAGTTCGAGGCCAGCCTGGTCTACAGAGTGAGTTCCAGGACAGCCAGGGCTATACAGAGAAACCCTGTCTCAAAAAAAAAGAAAAAAAAGATCAAACAATACACCAGCACTTACAAGTTTATCAAAAAATGAAGGGCATCTGATGTAAGTAGACTTCACATCCCATGGAAACAGCACTGAGTCTGGAGCTTCTAAGGAATTCCACCGTTTATTTCCCATCTGCAAACATAGTTTGAGGAATGGAACAAAAGAACTCAGAAAATGAGACTTTAAAAACATCCACAGCAATAAATAATACTTAGGTAAGACTGAAAGGAAAAAAAGCTATATCCACTTGAAAAATCACGACATTTCTGTACAGAATAGATTTGCTTTAAAACTTTCAACTCACCAAATTTTCAGGAGCAATTTTGAGTGTTAAGTTTCAATGCAAACAAATATAAAGACTTCATAGAGCTACTCTACCCTCTAAATAACTCATAAAGACATGTATGTGTATATATGATAGAATATGTAAGGTATGTCATCAATCTTTTGAAATATCACAAAGAAACATGTTTTATTTTTTCAATATATTTGTTCCATATCACTACCTGTTAGTCTTGTCTTTAAATGGAATTTAAACAATAACAACCACCACCCCTCATTTCTCCTCAGTCTCCATTACTACTTCAATGGTCTAGTCTACCAACACCTTTGACTATTATTAGACTTGAACTTTCTGATTCTACCTTCCTTATCCAGCTCTCTCTTTCAAAATAGTGGCTTAGAGAGATTACTCAGAGGGTAAGGGCGTTGGCTGCTCTTTCAGAGACCCACGTTCAATTCCAAGCACCCACATGCTAGGTCCTAACCATCTGTAACTCAATTTCTAGGAGTTCTGAGCCCCATCTTCTGGCCTTTTCAAGCACCAGGCAAACACACAGTATAGGAACATACACAAAGGTAAATACTCTTACATATAAAAAGTAAAGCTACATAAATGTCATCTTTTCAACCATCTTGTGTAAAATATCAATGTGAGCAAGACAAAGTCATATATTCCAGCACCCAGGAGGATAAGGCAGGTAACTACAGTTAATGCTGGTCTGATCGACAAAAAGAGGCTGTCTTCAAAACAAAACAAAACTCCCTCTAACACACTTTCCAAAATTTGAACAACTAATCCTTATCCTAATTTCCTGTTCTCTATATACATTTAGCATAATATGCAATTATTTACCTAATCATTTTCTTCTTTCTTTTCTTTCTTTGGAGACAGAGTCTTGCTACGTAGTCTTGACTGGCCTGTAACTAACCCCCTAGAGACCGGGCTGGCCTCTAACTCATAGTGATCTGCCTGTCCCTGGTCCCTCTGATGCTGTGACTGAAGCTGTGCATCCTACACCCAGCATTCTTTGTGAAACAACACAGTCTGGTACTGTAACTCGGGCTGGCCTGGAACCAACTCATGATGTTGCCCAAGCCAGTCTTGAACTTGTGATTATCCTCCTGTCTCAGCTTCCCAAGTGCTGGGATCATAGGAATCGCAAAGCTGGGTAATTACTTTTTCTACAGTTCACTGCTGTTCTGTGATAGAATGCTTTTGTTCAGTTAGTAGTTGCCACACAGACATTTTCCCAATACTCTAGTTTATGCACCACTTAGAACATAAAAGACTGTATAGATGGATCTGCTCATTTGTAAACAAAGTCAAGTCTTAAAAAGTGTTAAAATGACACTGCTCCCTATCCTAGGAAGGTAAAATAATGGCCAGGATTTTAGTGACAGCAAGCATTAATTGTTTGCTCCTATTTTGATTTTTGAACTATCTGAATAGGAATGACAACAAATATTTCAGTATTAAAATATCTAGGTCTGTCTCCTCCTAATTAGCAATTCCAGATATTAAATAACATTAAAAACTATGAATTCACCAGAGATATTTGCAGAATTACAGAAACAACAGTAGCCAATTTATAGGACCAGCCTGGATGCCCATCAACAGATGATGAAAATGTTTTATAAAACAGTAGTGGTTTTATTCAGGAATTTTTAAAAAAAATGCTATTTGTCAGAAAATAGATGAACTGATGATCATCATGGCTCAGAAATATAAATATCAGATGTTCTCTCTTACTTGGAGAATCTAGATTCAAATATAATAGTAGAAAGAGGACCATGGGGAAGGGGGAAGGGGAATAAGAGATGACAACATGAAAGTAAAAATAAAGATAAATATCACACATGTAGAATCTAGATTTAAGTGTGTGTGTATGAGAGAGAGAGCATACAAGAGTGACAAACTGAGATTTTTAAGAAAAATGAAGCTAGAGGCCATTATGTTAAGAAAAATAAGCCAGGCTCAAAAACACAGATATTGTATTTTTTTTCTCTTATGTGGAACCTAGATTTCAAAATAAAATATATGTGCCAAATGCATGACATTCTAGCTGAGAAGTTATCAGATAGAAGAATGTTATACTGCCCATGTTTAAAGCTATAAAAGAGAATGAAGAACTATGAATAGGCAGAAGGATTAATGGTTGTAAATCACTTGACACAGTGTTTCTGAGTTTGAACACCCAGAAGCCATGGAAAGCAGGAGATAAGGCTGCAAATCGGTCTTATGGATAAAATAAGAGGTAGAGACAAGAGAATCCTTTGGAGCTTGTAGATCAGCTAGTCTGGCAGAGGCAGGCAAGACAAGAACCTTTCTCCAATATGGTAGAAGGTGAGGACAGGACTAATTCCCTGAGGTTGTTCTCTGACCTCCACACATGCCATGGTGTGCACAGGCCCACATTCAAACATGTAAACACACACACACCATTCCCATACAAAGATTTGTAAACATCTGCATGAACGCACATACATGTGAATGCAGAAGGGATTCTGTTTGGGAAGAGGAAGGAGACCAGCAGGAAATAGTCGGGATGATAAAGGAGAACAGTGACACAAACAGAAAACGTCATTAAGAACACTTCCGTCCCCCAAGGGTCTCACTGTGCAGCCCGGGCTGGCAGGAACTCAGAGTTCCTTTGCTTTTGTCTCAAGTGCTGGGATTAAAGGCATATGCCACCACCATTGTTTTTAATGGTTTTAAAACACACACACACACACACACACACACACACACACACACACAGAGGCTGTTTTAAAAACTCAGCCATAAAAACTGTATATTCAAAATTTAAAATTTTTATTCTGTCTAGAAAGCAGGACACATGGATCATGCCTGAAATCCCAGAACTGAGAGGGCTAGATTGCTGAGTTCACAAGTTAGCGTGGGCTGTAAGGAGTGAGGTCTCAATCAGTATGAGCTACAGTGAGACCTTACTTCAAAATAAAGAACAAACTGCAGGTGGGTGGGGGAGCACCTTCATGGAGGCAGGAGGAGGAGGGATGGGATAGGGGGTCTCCGAAGGGAAGACCTGGAAAGGGGAAAACATTCGAAATGTAAATAAATATCTAAATAAATATCTAAATATCTAAATAAATAAATAAATAAAATAAATATGAACAACCTAAAAACAAATAGAGGCCCACAAGATTCTTACCTCTACTTTCTCTTTTAGTGCTTTAAACATGGACAATATAACATGCTCTTCTTCTATCTGATGAACTTCTTCTCGACTAGGCCAAATGTCATGCAGGTAAATTTCCTTGCCCGTAGAGTCAGTACCTGATCAAAATTTTAACATGGTATTCAGTATACATATTAAACAACAACTGAAAACCAACACCTCAAAGCATTCCTATGTTTTCAAAGAAAAGTCACAGAAATCAAGTAACTGATTTAACAACAGGGTGTGCTTCAGGTTTAATATTGTGAACCAATTACATCTACATCTTTTTTTGTTTGTTTGTTTTGTTTTGTTTTTGTTTTTTCGAGACAGGGTTTCTCTGTGTAGCCCTGGTTGTCCTGGAACTCACTCTGTAGACCAGGCTGGCCTCGAACTCAGAAATCCACCTGCCTCTGCCTCCCAAGTGCTGGGATAAAAGGAGTGTGCCACCACTGCCCGGCCTACATCTACATCTTATGAAAAATGAATAGTGTAAGAAAGTAACAAATATGTTTTTTTTATATCAAGAATCTGGTTTTAACAACTTCTGGGAGAAAATGCACACAGTATACATATAAACATACAGATAATATACAGGAAAACACACCTAAAGGCTCTGTCTGGAAGTCTATATTCACTGTGCCTGCTATGGCATAAGCCACCACTAAGGGCGGAGAGGCGAGATAATTGGCACGGACACAATCGCAAAGACGGCCTTCAAAATGTTTGTTTCCAGATAAAACTCCACAGGTAACCAAATCACCCTAACAGGGAGGAAAACAAATATACTTGATTCAAGAGCTTATATACACTCACGCAATTATAAAATGTCTCAAATAATATAGTTCTGAGAGCTAGACAAACAAAAAATATTTCATTAAGTTTTAAGTACAGACTACAATTCTTACACTTTAATAGTTCCTTATATTACTAAGGAATTATTTTTAAAATGTAAAAGTAATTCTTTGTATTATTTTAAGATCCACAAGTTACTCTTCCCAAGGTTTCAAGTATAAATATCAATATACACACTGATGTACACTATCTGTAATTTACTAATAAGATATAGTTAAAACAAGTTGGGGCAACTCTCAAAGAAGCTCACAATCCCACTCATACGTGTGTCTAGTTTTTTAGACTAGCCTCTATTTCTTAACCCTGATGCTTAAGTAGATATTGAAGTATCCTTATTAAAAATGAACAATAAAAACGCACTTAGATATGTTAATTCACATTTTACCTGTTTTACTGCATTCAAAACTGCTTCTGATAACGGTGCTGTATTTCCTACACATGTTGAACATCCATAGCCAACTATTTCAAACCTGCATTAAAAGGTGAAACATGACTAGATAGTATATCACATTTGTAAAGAAAGGACAAGTCTTATCTCTTATTTCCGTTATCACAGTAAGATTATTGTTTGTTTCATAAGAATTAACCATCAACATGTTAATTTCAGTTTTAAACATTAAAGTCTCACTGGTAGCATGTTCTTTGTACTGACTGTAAATCTTAGAAGAGCCCACATATCTACAATATCTGTACTAGATCCAAAGTATCACAGAACATCAGAAAGCTCCTCTGCTATAACTAGAACTATAATAAAACCACTTTTAAAAAACCCTGTTTTCATTTGAAAGGCATATTTAAAAGTATAAAACATTGGGATGCCCTCACTGTTACAGCTCATCAAAGGTCCCAGAAGGGTAGGGAGGCACTCTAGGAGGAGTAAATTATTCAACTCAACAATTACACCTAAGAAGCAGCCTGACAGTAATTCCAAAATAAGATTACAAACATAAGTCTCTCAATTACTTTAGCTGCTGTTCTAAAAGCAAAATTAAAAAATCTAAAATTTATGAGGCTTTTTAAAAGGACTGAAAATTTATGTAAAAATACTATTTTCCAAAATTACACTGTCATCATTTAACTAAGAAAGGAATGTAAAAGTTGTTTCACTTAAGCTTCACAGATAAATTAACCTACACATTGCAGACCAAATAACTTTGCAAAACCTGGATCAAGACAATCTGTTCAATTCCCTGCACTGCTCCCCAAGACAAGGTTTCTCTGGAGCCCTGGTTGTCCTAGAACTACCTCTGTAGACCAGGCTGGCCACATACCCACAGAGATACCTCTGCCTCTGTCTCCCAAGTGCTGGGATTAAAGATCTGTTCAATTAAATTAATCCAAGCTTTTACTCTTTTCTGAACTGAAGATGACTCATGAGAATCAGGTACGCCCTCACACCACCCTAACCGTGCCCCTCTATGACTTGGTCTCCACTGTCCTGAGACTACAGACCATGTGCTTGACTTTCAAGTGCCTCAGTTATCAATTATTCCCAATGACCACCTGCCCCGCAGGCGCCAGACTGTGTGCTAGTGGCAAGGGAACAAGTGAAGGCTCTCGAAGGCCTGAGCATGGCTAGCATGGTGCTGACGGGTTATGCCTTTCATCTTCCCTTCTCCTCTTGCTAGAAACCATTAAACTGTATTCCTAAGGCTGGTTCCCAAGCTCTATTTCCCTATTTGTCACTGACTCGTTCCTGAGACTAAACACCAAGGTCCAACAATCAAAATTCATTATCTGGTTAACACATCTAATCAAGATTTACCAACTCGTCCTAGCACAGATCCCCCCTTTTCTCCTTAAAAATCTATTCCTGAAAAAAAAGAAAAAAAAAAAAAAAAAACCAAAAAAACCCAAACACCTGCTCGCTTCTTGCTGCTATGCTGTCTGCCTTTTTGTAGCCTTCCCTATCTGCTTGCCCCTCTGGGTATAAAATCTCCTTTGTGCTGAGAACTTGGTGTCTGGGTATGTCTTGTACCAACTCTGAGGGGGCCATCCACCTTTTAAGTGGTATTTTTCCTTTTTAGATTCCAAACAAATATATTTATCACCTGCTGAATATCAGTCTAGGTGTATGTAAATAACAGTAAATGTCACTTACCCAAGCTTGCTAAGATAGGGTAACACTCCACTTGAACTGAGGTAATGTGTAACCATCCCACTGCCTGGAGACAAACTTGTTCTTATATAAGGTTTAACTCGTAGACCAGTTTCAACAGCCTTTTTAGCCAAAAGACCTGTAAAATCAACAAACAATGATTATGACTATGTACCCTTACCTCCTTTACAGTAGAATAAAAACCAAGAAAAGGCCATGTTCAATATCATATAATACAATTTATAGTAATAAGCTCAAATTCATAAAAAAAATTAAGTTTTTTTTTTAATGTCTGAGTGCTATATCTATATGTATACCTGCATGTCAGAAGAGGGCATCAGATCACATTACAGATGGTTGTGAGCCACCATGTGGTTGCTGGGAGTTGAACTCAGGACCTCTGGAAGAGCAACCAGTGCCCTTAACTGCTGAGCCAGCTCTCCAGCCCATAAAACCTTAATATCATTACTCTGTACATTTTACTCTACCTATTCAGTTTACTGAAGACAACTGAAATTTTTAGTAAAGCAGCATCATGCTGCAAATTATTAGGAGGTAAGCTAACACCATAGCATCACACAAACACGGGGGAAAAAGGGGAATATTCATCATATATAACTGCTATTGACTGAATCAATGCCATAATCATAGTAAACAAAGAGCAATTTAACATTGGTAATACTGTCACTCTGTACACAAACTGATGCTACATCTCAGTAACCCCCCACTTGCACAGTGCACTGTGACGGTGAACTGGTGGGAACAGTAATCCCCCACTTGCACAGTGCACTGGGACGGTGAACTGGTGGGAAAAATTCCAAGCAATACGTGCTGAGCAGCGTTACTTCTAAATTTACTGAAGAGACAGAAATAATTTTAAATTAATAGATATACATTATCTAAGGAAGAGTAATGAACATAACAGGAAAGCAAACAGTAATTTACATAAGAGAATACACTAGTTGTAAATACCGACCTACCTGCAGCAAGCATCACAGATGGATTGCAATTATTGGTACAACTGATAACTGCAGCAATGACCACGGATCCATGGGACAGCTTATACTCACTTCCATCATAATGAACAGAGACAGTATCACTTTGTTTTTCTGTTGCAACTTGGAAGCCTTTAAATCCAACCTATAAATTTATATGTAAATATTACAGATTTGGTAGAACTGATAGGAAACACAACTTGGACATCAAAGTTCTACAGTGACACATAAAGTCTACACCATTCAGAAAGTACAATTCATCTTAAACAAGATTTGAATATTTACAAGAGGAGTCTAGTGGTGTTCATAAGCAACACTTTTATATATTAAATGATTACAGCCAACCACCCAGAATCCAGTCCCAACTCAGACATTTCCTAGTCATTCCTGCTTACAGGAATTCTCAAAAACAAGGTAGAAAGTCTTCCTAGCCTAAAGACCTGTCCCAAATGACTCAACTGTGTGAGTCCAGAAGAGATGAGTAAGATTTACTGTGAGTTAGTAAGTGCTCAAGTTGCCTGACAAGTATACAGCAATTCATCAGCAGCCACCTTACTTCTAAACAAGTTTAGTAAACTGTAAGAGCAAGGATTGGGAGGCAAAGCCAACTCTACTGTTTCCTAACAGACTGCAGTGACAAAACTACGACCATGACTTTAAAGACAAAAATCAGAAACCCCAGAGCCAAGGTTATTTTGTTTTTTTCAAATTCAATGAGAATAATTACACAGTGCAACGGTTTCTTCCTAGTAGGAAGTCTATAATAGTGATGTCCAGTAAACATTCTTCAAAGATGTAAATGATGTCTGTACTGTCACACAGCTGATTAGCACTTGAAAGGAAACCACTGTGAGTGAGAACCCCAACTTTGTTAACTTTTGATCACTCTGAATAGATATAATCCAAACTCGGACCCTCACAAGCCTGCTGGCATACACCACAGCATATGAAAAAAAGTAAAAGGGCAGTAGACTGAATTTAGAAATCAGTCCTAAACCCTGTTGGCTCTTTACTACTTAGCAAATAGCACAAAAGTAACAATAAAATAACTTACCTTTTCATTTAAGCAAGCCTGAAAATCACTTTTCATATCTGTTACAGCAACTCTATCTTGAGGCCGTTTTGGACCACTGACAGATGCGACTATTGAATTCAGGTTAATCTGTATCACCTAGGAAAACGGAGAGTGGAGGATGGACGAAAGGAGATTAGAATTTCCAAGAATAAATACAAAAGCAAACACTGTTTTATAAGCAGAATGAGTATATTTATTATAACACAACTTATAAAAACTATGGTTTCTACTATGTGTTTTCTCTCAAATATAAATACTATCAAAGGGGCTGAGGGCATAGTTTAGTTGCTAGAGGGCTTGTCTAGCATGCAAGAGGCCCTGGGTTCTACCCTGAGCATCCACAAAATCACAGTTCATGGTATATTGCTTGTAATCAAAGTACTTCAAAGGCAGAGACAGGATAATTATTAGTTCAAAGCCATCCTCAACTATATAGTGAGCCAGCCTGGGCTACATAAGGCTGCCCTAAAACAATTAACAAAACCAAAACCATTGTCACAACTGAAGCCCGCCTCTGAGTTCTAATCCTATCCATGCCTTACACTTATCAGTGGTTGGTAAACATTTCTCCCGTCACCTCACATGTCACACCTGGTCACAGAGCATGCTCAGGGAGTGTAACAGAAAGGTTTTCATTCTCTGTGGGCTTCAGAGGATCTTACTGGCTAGTCTCCTATGAGATGGCTTTTACTTCTTGGTTAAAAAGTTCTTATTTTTGTTAAAATCTCAGTTTCCAACTATCTATTTCTCCAAATACTTAATTTTATGTGGTTAGGTGCAGCAAATTTAATGATTCTTCTTCATTACAGTCTCATCATTCTTTAATAGCCAAGATTATTCTGACAGATCCTACTGTATTTAATAGATTCAACTGATCCTAGTTTTGACTAAGTTTGACACTGAAGGAACTTATTTTTATTTTTTTTAAAGATTTAGGTTTATTTTATATGTATGACTATTTGCCAGCACTCTATGTATGTGAACCACGTGTCTGGTACCTGTGGAAGTCAGTAGAGGGTGTCGATCTCCTGGAGCTGGAGTTATACGGAGACATATGGTTTCTGAAACCCACCTAGGTCCTCTGAGAAAAGTAGCACATGCTTTCACCCACTAAATCGTCTCTCTAGCCTCAGGAAGTTTCTTTTGAAATCAATGTCTTGATGGATTTTAGCTTTATTTCCAACTATTGTCAGTTTACAAGGTGAAAGAGGTTTTTTAAAAAAACAAAAACAAAAACCATGGGCACCCTAGGCAGCCCAGGTTGGCCTTAACTATGTAGTCCAAACCGGCTTTGAATTTACAATCCTCTAGCTATAGATTACAGAGTCTTGGGATTTCAAGTATGAACCACTATCCTTGGCACAGCTAGGACTTTTTGTTTGTTTGAGGTATGGTCTTCTATTGTGTTGGCTGACTTTAAACTTACTACGTAGAACTGAGAATGGAGCTGCACTTCTGATTCTCCTGTCTCCACCTCATTGCAGTGTGGGTGACCAAGTACTGGAGACTGAACCCAGCCTCTGGCTAGGGTTTTCTAGTAAGTAATCAATTCAATTTTACTCTATCAGTTTTTTTTTTCTTTTTTCTTTTCCAAAATCGTGGACAATAGAAGTCAAAGGGAAAAGAAAATGGAAAGAGTTGAAAGATAATTTTTCCAAAATCTTGCAAATTTGGTTTCTATGTCTTTTTTTTTTTTTTTTTGGTTTTTTCGAGACAAGGTTTCTCTGTGTAGCCCTGGCTGTCCTGGAACTCACTCTGTAGACCAAGCTGGCCTCGAACTCAGAAATCCACCACCTCTGCTTCCCAGTGCTGGGATTAAAGGCATGTGCCACCACTGCCTGGCAGTTTCTACTTATTCTGGCTTTCAAGACTTTTCTAAAAACACCAGCTATAGTGGCTTACATCTATAATCCCTACATTCAAGAGACTGAGGTAGCAAAACAGCTTCCAATCCAAGACCCGACTACAAACAACCTTTTGAATGCACACTCTCATATTCTGTTCCTTCCCTTTCTATCTGCCCTCTTTTCTGTCTCTATCTCAGTTCTACAAACTAGAAACATAAAATCAAAACAAAGTTTCCTACATGGAAATCATTGTGTTCTAGCTTAGGGGAAACACAAGCATGTAAATATTCAAATTTGTAGATTATGTGAGATAGAAAAACAAAGCTGGGTGAAAAAAAAATCCCCCCCCGGGGGGGCACAGCAAACTGTAACAATACCAAATTGATATCCATCCTTGGTATATTGTCCTAGAGAGTAACTATATTAAAATTAACTTTCCTGAATGTGAATTCTATCTAGGACACCAAAAACATCCAATAGATTAGAGTTGTAAAGTACTTTGAACATTTAAGACCATATAATACAATGATGCAAAATAGTTGCAGAAATCATAAAAATTGCAATTTGTGGAGCAGTGGGAATATTAAACTGCGCGTCCTAAATCAGAAAAAATTAGAAATTAAAGTTGATAATTGTAAATACTTAAAAAGCTAGATGGCGAGTTGGAGAGATGGCCCGGTGGTTAAGAGACTGTGCTGTTCTTTTATAGGATCCAAGTTCTGTTCCCAACACCCACGGGAACTCTAACTCCAGGGGACCTGATGTTCTCTCCTGGACCCCGTAGGCATCTGCACACCTGTATATACCTGCTCTCATAATTAAATATAAATCAAAATGATAGATTTTACAAACTGTTGCAAAATTTACAACCAGAATCTATCTAAATGTTATTATAAAATCGAAACAATGGGTCAGAAATGGACCTTCTTATTAAAAGCTGTCACTCACTAAGTCACAAGTAGCACGTATTGGCAGCTGCCACTCATTAAGAACGTCCTACAGTGCTGGAGCTGTTCTACAGATTTGCATTTAGTCTAAGAGCTCTGTGGGGCACACTGCCCAATGTTACCCAGCTAGTAAACACTTATAGATATGTACAAGCACGTATCCTTCTAGTCATTCCTAGGTGAGTTACTTGCAAATACCTGAGAATATTCAGGTTCTGAAGAATTCTCATCATTTCGAAACAATTTCACAGCTTTAAGGTATTTTTCCATTGACTCAAGTTTGGTTTTGTCAAAACCTAAAAAAAAGAGGAACAGCAAAATAAAATGTAATAAAGAATCCTGAGATCCTGACCACAGTGAAACTGCAGTGGTGAGCTAAGTCCACTCACTCACACGCCCTTGACTTGTACTTGTCTCTTGCTCTGCTTACTCTCGAGACACCACTTTCCAGTCCAGACTGCATGAGGAAACCACATGGACACTCCACACTAGCATATATGAATGGATGTGTTGACAACCCTGAGTCCACAGCTGACATTCATGTGAGCAGTCTTCAGAATTCCAGATCCTAGCTTGTGAATTATGCAGTCGAAGCTCTAGACACAAAGCAGCAACAAGCTCTTTTTGCTGTGCCCTGTTGAAATCACTGATCCACTGAAACCATGAGGCAATAAATGATTATTGCTGAACTTGTTTTTATTGGTCAGGGCCTTGTGGTGTATAGCAAGTGCTCTACCAGAGCTAAACAGCCCTACCACTGTTTTGTAAACCACTAAAGTTTAGGCTAGTTTGCTATATAGTTAAAAAAAAAAAAAAAAAAAAAAAAAAAATCACCACTATCTTAAGTCAGATTAGTATGTAAGTAGTGAGGTGAAACAGAGCTGGGGTTCAATAAAGACAGTTTAATACAGACAAGGGTTAAGAGAGAAATGCTCATAAGGAGAGATATACCAGAGAGCATGAGTGTTGGCTTCTCAAAAAAGTATTGTTTTGTACATTTTATGGAAAACACATCTTTTCAAGGGCATCACAATCTACGTCTATTGGCTGTTTCATTTATTTACTCACAATAATATGCCCACAAACTGAAGAACATGGATTCTATCTCTCAAAATGTATCTTTCATTAGAGATAAGTGGCTCAACAGTGGTTTCTTCATAATGGGAAAGGAGACTTACTATTCAGACAATAGTGGTTTTACAAAATACCAAGTATCATTTTGAAGATGACTTCTATAGTGATCAGGGTGATCAAAGATCCTAGCCAATCAAGCTACACAAAGACCTTGAACCTGCAAGCCTACACTGCTTCTCACCCAAAAATCTCTTGTCTGCTTGCACCTCTACTAAGGATAGGTTAGAGGATCGTTCTGTGTAAGGGAAGGGTGACATGAGTATCAGCAGTCAGTGGATCACAGGGACTAAGTTTTGAGGAGTTTTTTAGGGACATCAATTAAGATTAGAGTCGCCATTTCAAAATATAAGTTTTATAAATATTCAATAGCATATATGACATAGTAGTTTATTATAAAGTACTATCAAACAGCTACAGTGGAAATACAATCATTTTATATTCTCTTACCTGTATGTTCTAAATGTCGTAGTGTCACATTGTCAACAGGGAAAAAGCTGAGGATAGCACCATATTCTGGACACATGTTTGCTATGGTAGTTCTATCAACAATAGATAATTGTGAAACTCCACTTCCAAAGAACTCAACAAACTTTCCAGCCACGCCTACTTGCCTGAGGTGCTTTTAGAGATATGCAAAAATAACACAGGTAAGCAATGGCAAAATTAGCATGGATTTCTAGAAAAACAAAAGTCAGGTTTTTTTTCTATAAAGTTAAATTTTTAATCAATACTAATGATAAGGGCCTTTATTATATGAAACAAACTCACTCTAGTTTTACTGGTATTTTTAAAAAAGGAGGAGGAAGGAGAGGAGGAAGAAAAGAAGGGCATGGTGGCTCACACTGTTAATCCTAGCATTTGGGAGGCAGAGGCAGGCAGATCTTTACAAACAGCCAGAGCTACATGATGAGACGCTGTGTTAAAAATAACAAAACAAACACCTGAATGCTCAAAACACCAATCCTCGTATTAATGTCTCTGAAATCAGAGCATATCTTAGATTCCTCAGAATGCCCACATAGCTGGTAGCCCTTTTTCTTCCTAACAGCACATAAAACAATTGTTCTAACTGTTGGCATTCTGTAGTTTAAGAGATAATATACTTATGAGAAAAACTCTATAGTGAACTTAAGATTATATGCTGCTATACAAAACTCTTCTAATTATTTGTATTAGTTTAAATAGTTATAGCAACATTATTCTAGGTAAATTCATTCTGGTCAGATTTAACATGTGGTTTAAAGTGAATTCCTCCAAATATGATTCATTCCTGCCAAATAACTGAAGTAACTTCTAATCTTTAGAGTTTTTTATTGTTTATTTTTACTTGACATGCATTGAGGTTTTTGTCTGCATGTATATTTATGCACCACATTCATGCTCATTGACTGTAGAAGCCAGAAGAGGGTGCTGAATCTCCTGGAACTGGACTCCAGGCCTCTGATCTTAGTTTTTAAGGATAAAAAGAAAAGTAGGAGAGCTGGAGTGGTTAAGAGTATAAACTTCTCTTCCAGAGGTCCTGAGTTTGGCTCCCAGCACCCTTGTTGGGTGGTTCACAATGGCCTTTTAACTCCAAATCCAAAGGGGCCTGGGACCCTTTCCTGGCCAGTATAGGCACCTTATTATGACCACAAAGGTACACATGGATACAGACACATACATAATTTAAAAAATAATGTAAAAAGTAAAATATTTGAAAAAGAAAAATAGATTAGGCCAAGTGCTGTCTTCATCAAATTAATGAAGTGTCACAATATGTATTTGGGAAAATAACATGGTTAATCCTATAAAGACCATAAAAAGAACAGGGCCTCAACAGAGAAAAAAATATATTCAATAAATATACATAGTGGATAAAAATTCTCTCATAAGCTGCTAACCACACAAATATTAATACTATTAAACAAAAACAGCCAGAAAAATCTGAAAGTAGTGTGTTTTTAGGATGTCTCAAGAATTAATCTCTTTAAAAATCAAAATAGCACATATTTCTTCCTTTAGGAGTAAATTGTGCATTTCTTAATTTAACTTTGTGATCTTTGTTACCAAGCACTGAATCAATCATCTTACTAGGATGTCAAGTTTTTTCCAGGTAGGAAATAATCATTATTACTACTGAGAAACTGGCACTCCTGTTTGACCTTGTGGATGGAGTAGCTCCAGTCATCACACCAGTAATTTAACCAAAACTGCCGAGAAGCAGCCCACATTGGAATTGTGTGTGAAGCATGTTTCAAGTGCAAGTATTTTTTAAAAATGGAACTTAAAGTTAGTGGAAAACAGAAAAATTAGGACTGCAATGTTTCAACTTACTATTCACTATACTGAACACATGCGGCCAGTGTTGTTTTTTTTTCCCCAAGTTCCAAGAAAGCTACATACTACCTCAAAATAATGTTAAAGCTAACAATGGAAAAGTCTGACACCATCAAATTTCTATTACTCATATGTTTTAAAGCATTATCTAGTAATGGCTTTAAAAGAGACTCTTTAAAGAAAAAATTGGGGAGGGAGGTCAGATGGTCCAGGGTGTCCTCCAAATTTAAGTCATGGCATACATGCACATATACAAAAAAATTGAATATATAAGTATAATAAAAACTTTTTTTAA
>CM052706.1:63223409-63323925 GCA_028551405.1 Uromys caudimaculatus
GGAGGGGAGGGGAGGGGAGGAAAACCTGAGGATAGAGACTGAAGAAATAACAGAGTTGGTAAAATAGTAAAAGTTCTTAAGCACGAGGCTTCAGCTTGATACCCAGAATCCTAGTTCAGAAAGTCAAGCATGGCAGCATGTACTGTGACCCCAGAGCAGGAAAGCCAGACAGGTAGATCCCTAACTAGCACAGCCTACCTGCAAAGGTTCAGACCCAGGCCCAGGCCAGTGAGAGATTCTGTCTCAAAACAAAGGCATCAATAGAACATGGTGCTGTCTGCCCTCTACCAGCACTTGCACACACATGAACATGGATACATACATACAAACGCACACAACCAAATTCTTTTCTGGAGGATGGCCTCTTATCTCATGATCTTCCTCTCTCAGCCTTTTGAGTGCTAGGATTATAGACATGTGCCACCACACCTGACTTCTTAATGTGTTAAATGTAACACTTTGTTGTTGTTTTGCAAGACATGGTCTCTCTACGTAGTCCTAACTGTCCTGGAACTTGCTATACAGAACAGGCCAGCCACCCTTCACAGAGATCTGCCTCCCGTGTGCTGAGATTAAGGCTTGTGCCACCACCCCCAGTGTAAATGTAACATTCTTTTATTTCTTGAGACCAGGTTTCTCTGTGTAGCCTTGCTGCCCTAGAACTCACTCTCTAGAGCAAGCTGGTGTCAAACTGAGAAAGATCCACCTGCCTGTCTCCCGAGTGCTGGGAATAAAGGCCTGTACCACCACTCTCCTACTCCCCACTCCAGCTTAAGTCCAACATTTTAAAAATCCACGTGATCAAGTTATTTATTGAGTAAATAATACCTGTTAAGGGCATGGACTCCTGGGTCAGAAGCCTGAGTCTACTACTTAGTATTTAGCTCTGTGCTCCTCCTGATAAATGATTAGGCTGCATGTATTTTATTTTGATTAAAATAATTATAATAGTAATTACTTCAAAAGCTTGTAATGAGGTTTTCTGATAAATATGTTGACAGGTTGTAAGTACACAATGACTTTTTTTGTTCTTCCAAGTATATATTATATGTTACATTTATTATAATTACTATGGATACAGGTAATAATATGAGAACTAAGGATGGAGGCATAAATCCCAAGTCTGAGCTCTTGTGGGCTGTTCCACTTACATAAAGATGTTCAAAAAGTCAGTCATGGAACAACTGTTTTGAGCTTACCTTTGTAATGCCAAGGACAATATCTATGGATGTAACAAAAGCATTGGATGACCCAGTTAGCTCACATCCAACCACCTCTGGTAAAGTAAGGGTAACTGGCAGGCCAAGCATAACTGCCTCTGTCTCAATGCCTCCAACTCCTGTTGAGAAAGACAAAATGTATCAGCACAATTTAAATTAACTATGTACCTTCAAAAAATCTCCCATGTTTCATGTTACACAGCATCTTACAAGGAACACACTTTCACTGTGGACCTTGAACCTGAACCTTTTTAAAAGGATGACTCCACTTACATAATTAAGATATTAGTATTTTAACCTTTATATTAAATTTAATCAGCATTTTCTGAGTATGTTATGCACTGTTCAATAAGCAACAAACACCAAGATGTGAATACAACCCAGTCTATATCTATCTTAGTCTAATAAATTAAATCCAAGAATGAAGGAAAAAATCCAATAGCTATAATATTCTATAAAAAAAAAATTAGAATGGAATACTCTTAAACTGATGAGAAGGATTAGGGATTTCAAGAAGCAACTGGGCTTAATCTTAAAACAGCTATTAATAGTAAGGACATTTCAGAAATAGGGGTAATGAGCAAGGCTGTGACACACAAGATCATGAAGGCCTGGATAAAATGATCTTGCATATTTTATATCTATAAATGCAGCAGGGGATATGTAAGGATTCTGAGACTGACACCATAGTCATCATCAGCATTCCTCAGACCTCACTGTCATCAATGCAGGAACTGCCTGGAGTGGTGCTGTCGGGACACTGGGCAATTTTTTTTTTCATAAATCACATTTCCTTTATAATTTACAAACTCTTAATCTGTTCCTTTGTTGCTTCAAAAAGGCTCTCTGTCCCCTGATAATGTTTTTGGTATCTCTTCTTTTTTTTTCTTTTTAAGATTTATTTTATGTATATGAGTACGCTGTAGCTGTCTTCAGACACACCAGAAGAGGGCATCCAGATCCCATTACAGATGGTTGTGAGCTGGGAATTGAACTCAGGACCTCTGGAAGAGCAGTTGGTACTGTTAACCACTGAGCCATCTCTCCAGCCCCTGGTATCTCTTCTTAAAAAGAAACAAAATATACTTACTTACCCCACCCAAGAATCCCCAATCCATTCACCATGGTTATATGAGAATCTGTGCCAACTACGCTGTCTGGGAAGAGCAGGTCCATTTCTTCAAAAACTACTCTTGATAAATATTCTAAGTTCACTTGATGAGCCATTCCAGTTCCAGGAGGGATGACTGCCACATTCTTAAAAGCTCCTGAGCTCCACTAGGTTTTGTTTAGAAGAAGCACAGTGTTATTAGTGTATTGTGTAACTTTGTATTCATAATCAAGATACAAATAAACATTGACACTAAAATGTTAGCCAACTGCTCAATATGGCCAACTCCAAGCTTATAATATATACTAAAACTACACAGATATTGAGCCCATGAATTCTCAAGAACATTAAAACTCAAATTAGGCTGAGCATAAGTATGTACCTATAATCCCAGCAGTGAGTAGGACAGAGGCAGGAGAAATCAGCTCAAGGCCATTCCCAAGTATTTATTCAGCTCTAACTAAGACAGGAACTGTGCTCTAAAATTCAAGGAAAGCCAATGAACAAGATTATCCATGGCTTGTGTAAAATACAGCCATTTATCTCATTATTTTTTATTATTATTGTTTAAATATGCCAAATATGAGGTTTCCAATAATATCGTACAAGTCCCATGACTATAAAGCTTTTACTAATGACAAGTCTAAATCTAAAAACTGTACAGAATCAGTATTTTATAAATGTTAATCATGAATTCCCCAAATCATTTATACCTTGAAAAATTGAAGCCTCTCTCGATTTCTGCCAAATTCTACTTCTTGATTTTTTAACACTGTCTCCGGTCTAAAAGGATGAAAAGTTGGTATTAAATACATGTATTATTAAAAAAATCATTTGTCTTGCATCTAAGTCTTCACTATCAACATTTAAAAAAAATTCTCTGTAAGAATTTTTCCGGTTATTTTTTCAGAATATTTTCTTTCTCATCAAGAAAGTTCTTTCTACTTTATACAGCATGCAAGACAGATACAGAACTATTATTTTACTGAGTATAACAAGACAGCGTCCACATGGGTCCTCAGACTGCTGTGGGAAGGCAGTCAGACCACAATGAAGGTGACTAAGCTGTGCTGGAAGGAAACGGGACAGTGAGTTCATCAGTGAACGTCTGCGTTCTCTCACCCCTTTGGTTCTTGTACCACTTAAAACAAAGGGAATAAACACTACTGACATATGAACATCGCCTTATAGTTTAAAGAGACCTTTTCACAAAGTCTTTTATTCAACTCACTGAAAACAGAAACCTGCTTCATGTTTAAGTAGATTATGTGGGTTATAAGTATAGCTTACAGGAATTTATGATTTAAAACTGCCTAAGTTGTCTACTTCAACTAACAGCTGGTGATTTTTCTAGAGTTATCAATAAAAGTTAACTGGCAACCTGGATTCTAAAAATTGTAATTCTTTGTGAACTTTTTAAAAAGCAAAGCTTATTTTAATAATTCACAACCAAGTGAATTTTGCAGCCACAGCATATTACAGAGGCTTTACTCCATTCTTAGGGAACAGTAGTCTAAAGTCACTCCTGTTAGTTCACAGCACTTGGTGCTACAAAATGTCTTTTGTGTGTTAGATTATAACATGGTTTCAAATTAGACTGACATCAGGGGCCAAATGGTAAACTTTCAACTAACTCTTCCATTTCTTCTTCAAATTTACATTTAACACTTTACTGATGCATTTACAAACAGTAAGACTATTTTCACAAAAGCAGAAACTATAAAATAATATTCTGAAATTAAGACTCAAAATTGAATTTAAATGTATTGTTACATCTTTAGAAATAAAAGTGCCATAGTAAACACTTTATTCTACAGTTATAGAGATGACTTTTAAAAATTGTGAGGCTGGATGGCTCAGTACTTAAGACAGCATACTGCTCTTGCAATGGTCCCAGGTTCAGTTCCCAGCACCTACATGGCATCTTCTAGCTTCTGAGGGTTCCTGCATGTACATGGGGCATTTAAACTCATGCAGGTAAATGCATATTATATATGAAATAAATAAAAGTTTTCTTAGTCATTCTTAGTCAATAAGTATTAGAATGTTACTTTGTGTATATGCTGCTCTCTCAAATCAACACACTCTTAATAATCAGGAAAAATGATTAAGAATAAGGAGTTATTACATAAAACTGTTGGAACTGTGCAGCAAAACTGTCAGGGTATATTTAATCCCTAGGAAGGGCATATATCACTATAACCTAAAGTTTTATACAAATACTAAGCAAAGATTTTAGAAATAGAACTTCAAAGATCCAATTCAAAGACAGACAAAATTACTGTATCATTTGGCATTTATCATGCATATGTGTAAATCTTTTTCTTAGCAACTTAAAACCTTAAATGTTTTAATACTTCTTAAACCAAAAGTATATTTGTTTACTACATGTTATTTAACGTTTATGTGTATGTGCATGAATATATGTCTGTGCACCACATGCATGCAGGAGCCTGCAGAGGAAATGGTTGTGAGCTGCCATTGATTTTGGGAATCAAATCCCAGTCCTCTGCAAGAGGAAGAAGTACTCTTAACTATTAAACCATCTCTCTAGCTGTTTACTACACTTTTTAAAAAAACTGATAATTGAGTAAGAGAGCAAAACTGTGCAACTTTATAGCAGGCAAGAATGGTGGCACGCATTTTAATGACAACACCTGGAAGGCTGAGGCAGTAAGACTATCTAGCATTCCAGGCCAGCCTGGACATAGAAAGCAAATCAGAATGTAAGTTGTAAAGGTAATAACAGTAATCAGAAGAAATGTGATTTTCTTAACTGAAAAATAACTTGGCACAAAAACTATTAACAGAAACAATGTCATACTCAGGCACTGGTTGCAAATGAAAAGGACACAGGACAGGCGTATTCTCAATCTGTGAAGAAAATGTTCCTGAGTTTCGGCTTGGTTCTCCAGAATCACATGATCCCCGGCAGGTAGTCTGGCCTCGACATGGAAGCTTCTTAGGTTGCACTTTAAGTGGAGAGAGCTTTCCTGTTTTCTGTGGATCACCACCTCCAGGATTTGGTGCATTCTGTATTGCACTATTATTTCAAAAAGGAAACAAAGTAATAATTTACAAGTGACAAAAAACTTTTAACTTAAAAAAAGTTCACATCATCAAGACTATCTGGAAATGAAAAGATGTTCAAATGACATAAAGTAGGGTAGTGGCAGACACCTGCAATCCCAGTGCTTGGAAGGCACAAGGACCGACAGGAACTCAAGGCTAACCTTGGCCACACGATGAGATACTGTCTCAATTCTCTCAACCACCCCAAATTGAAGCAGTTTTTACTCATGAGGGTGAAAACATATTCCTAACTACCCCATGTAAGCACACACCTCTCTGCCATCCCAGATAAGGAGAGGAGAGGAAGAGCAGATATAAATTTCTTTTCATTTGACAGGCAAAAGAAGGAAAGGTGAGTTTGATAAGTATTTTAAGTTTTTGAGACAGAATCTCACTATGTAGCTTTGGCTGGCCTGAACTCCTTACATAGAGCAGGCTGGCCTTGAACTCAGATCCACCCTGTCTCTGCCTCCTGAGTGCTGGGATTAAAGCTACACCTGGCATAATTATTTTACATACTCTGTATCACTGTGAAAAACTCTGAGAAAGTACGCTACACTTTTTTTCACATAATAACTTAACATAGATTTTTTTTAATACATGGTATTGTCTCTCTCAAGAGTTAGGATAAATTCCAGTATCATTCCACTACTCTAAAGAATATAAACAGAAAACAAATGGCAGAGACCAGAAAACTGCTCTAGTCTGCCCTTTGTCAGTGGAAGGAGAGCAAAGCTTTAGCGGACTCAGCATTTCTAATAAGTAGTTAGAGACAAAAATCATTAGATTCGCTCTAAAAGGTAAGTAAATTAAAAATGAAAATGGAACTGAAGCTGACTGCGATGGTGCATGCCTGTAATACCAGCACCTGGAAGAGACAGTTTGCAGCCAGTCTGGCTTATAAATAGGGCTCAAGACCAATCACAGCTAAACAGCAAGATCCTGACTCAAAAACTAGAAAGAGAGAGGGAACTTAATTCAGATATTCATTCCAAAAAGCAAGTTATAAGCCTACTTCTATCAAACATGGTTAACAGAAACACAAATATGAAAGGAACTTTAAACTCAGAATAAGTACAGAAAATTGCACCAATCCATGAGTTCCTCTGGTTTTTCTTTAATGTGCTAGTCATTCCTGAGCACAACAGGCTTTACTCTGGGCCAGAACCGCTATTCCCGACCTCCACACCCACTTCCAGTTAACTAGTGCTACTGTCTTTACACATGTCTGTATTGCAGTACCATTTACTGAAGTCAATCTGTAAAGAGTGGTCCACTGTGAGATCTGTTGGACAGGCAGGGTGGACTTTCTTAGGATCACCTCCAAGAGTTTTCACTGCCTCCCTCATAGCAGCAAAATCCACCATTGCAGGTATTCCACTAAAAAGTAAACAACAGTCAAATTATGGGTCTAACTGCTTAATACTTACTCACTTGTTTCCATTTTTTAAATGTTTATTTTTGATAATTTGCTTTGATAATGATGCAAAGTTAGATGCACCCCTGGTTTAGTAAAAATTAACACTGAATATTATCCAAGAACTTCAGTGTTCAGGAGTGGAACTGCCAAAAACAACAGAAGAGATTACTTTTGGAGGTATAAATGGACACCAGAATTGACTGTGCAATTCCCTCCTCTAGGTCCTTCCCACACAGTCCCTGCAGTGTCTCAAAAAGCTATTCACAATAACCTTTACCATTTTACATTCATCCATCTCTCTCTCTCTCTCTCTCTCTCTCTCTCTCTCTCTGTGTGTGTGTGTGTAAAACAAACATGTACCAAATGACTTCAAAATTCTTCATACCAAGGATACAAGGCAAATAGGACACATTACTGATTACAGAACAGTAACATATGCATTAAGCAGCAACATATTGGAGATACTATACGGTAGTGATCAGTGGCACACAGGCTAGGCTTGTATGAGCTGTGAGTGGACGAGGGGGTGCTCTCTTCCAACATTTATTTTAAGATTTACACTTCCAATAAATATCCCATGAACAGCCAGAACAAGAAGGGTCAGTCTTTTAGCTGTCACTCACGTGAAATCTTGAAGAACAACACGGGCGGGGAAGAAGGGCACTTCAACATTGCTCTGTTTGGTTTTCCAGTCTAAAATGTTCATAACATCTTCCTTTTTCATTAAAAAGCCATCACAATTCCGTACAGCAGCTTCCAATAGGACCCGTATTGAATAAGGCAGAATATCTAATTCAAGATAAAATACTACTATAAACAAGAAGTCATGTCTACACACTGTAAAAAGTACACAGCAAAACCCACAGTATAAATACATATTGAAAAGCATGGAGTATCAATTAAATACAGTGATGAAGACAACCCTATTGTCCCAGTTAGTCTCAATTGTGAACTTGACAGAGCCTGGGGTAATCAGCTGAGGTACTGCCTAGATCAGATTAGCCCGCGGGTATACACACTGGGGACTGTCTGGATTATCAATTCATTTAAGAGGGTCCAGCCCGCTGTGGACAGTCAGTCTTGGGTTGGAGAAGAAAGTGAGCCAGAGTGCATGCCAGAAAGCTGCATTCTTCCATAGCTTTTGCTTCAAGTTCAAGTTCTGCTTGAGTTCCCATCCTAAAATATGGGCTGTGACCTGGAATCGTAAGATGAAATAAAAAAACCCTTTCCATCCCTAAATTAATTTCAGGCATGGCAGTTGTCAAAGCAACAGAATAAAATTAGAACACCTGTTACACCTTAAAATGCAGGCACCACTCAGACAGTGACCTGGAAGAAGGGTGAAGCCCTCTCATCCTGTCAATCATGACTCCAGTGATACCCTTCCTTCCTTCAGCAATGCTGCACCACTTCCCTAAACAGTGGTAAAACTGGGAACCAAGTATTCAAGTACCTGAGCCTATGGGAGACACTACTCACTCAAATACCACACACACAAGAAATAAATGCACAGATACTTTTTTAAAATTGCAATGTTGGGCCAGGCATGGTGGCACATGCTTTTAATCCCGGTACTTAGGGGGCAGAGGCAGTCCTCTGTAAGGCCAGTTTGGTCTACAAAGTAAGTTCCAAGACAGCTGGGCTACAGAGAGAAACCCTGCCTTGAAAAAACAAAAAGAAAAAAGAAAACAAAATGCAATGTTTATAATCCACAAGAGTCAAAAGGAAGGCCGGGCAGTGGTGGTGCACGCCTTTAATCCCAGCACTTGGGAGGCAGAGGCAGGTGGATTTCTGAGTTCGAGGCCAGCCTGGTCTACAGAGTGAGTTCCAGGACAGCCAGGGCTACACAGAGAAACCCTGTCTCGAAAAACCAAAAAAAAAAAAAAAAAAAAAGAGTCAAAAGGAAGGAGCCAAACCTACCTAATTTTGAACAGTATGAAGTGCATACAGAAGTCTGGCTATGGACTAAGCAGACCATCACCTGGACCACCTGGAGCTTTGTCAGTGGGTGCAGTAAAAGCTGGACAACTATGTAGTACAGCTTCAAAAAAATTATTTTCAGTCCTGAAATGTATATACATTTATATACAATCATTTTATTCCCCTGCATCTTCCTCTCTTAAGAAGTATGTGAAAGACATGTTCTATAAAACAAATATAAACAAAAATATGAAAACTAGAAAGTAGCTTCCAACACAGGTGGAAGGGTAAAGAGACTCTGGACACTGGCTGATTGAGCCAGTGTAGCCAGTTCTCACTCAACTGGAGTGGAAGATAAAGTCTAGATGCAATGCTGTTAAGAAAAAGGGGTGTAGGGCTTTCTATTCCCGTCCCAGGCCTGCAGGAGCCACAGGTTACTGTGCAGACATGGCCAAGTCCAAGAACCACACCACACACAACCAGTCCTGCAAATGGCACAGAAATGGCATCAAGAAACCCCGTCACAAAGATACGAATCTCTTAAGGGGGTTGACCCCAAGTTCCTGAGGAACATGCGCTTTGCCAAGAAGCACAAGAAAGGCCTGAAGAAGATGCAAACCAACAATGCAAAGGCAGTGAGCACACGCGCAGAGGCCATCAAGCCCAAGATGCCAAAGAGCCCCAGCTGCAAACTCAGCCCCCTGGCTTTCATAGCTCACCCCAAGCTTGGGAAGCGGATTCGAAGCTACATGGCCAAGGAGCATAGGCTCTGCCAACCAAAGCCCAAGGTTCAAACCAAGGCAGAGGCCAAAGCTCCAGCTAAGGCCCAGGCTTCAGCTCTCACTGAGGCTCCCAAGGGTGCCCAGCCCCCTGTGAAGGCTCCATAGAAAATGCTCCTGCCAGTGTAAAGACAGATGGACTGTTGTGACAATACCTACCTACACACTATTTACAGATGACCAGTGTCCTATGCTGTTTTCACAAATAAACTTGAGGCACGATCTGTTAAAAAAAGAAAGAAAGAAAGAAAGAAAGAAAGAAAGAAAGAAAGAAAGGAAGGAAGGAAGGAAGGAAGGAAGGAAGGAAGGAAGGAAGGAAGGAAGGAAGGAAGGAAGGAGAGAGAAGAGAAGAGAAGAGAAGAGAAGAGAAGAGAAGAGAAGAGAAGAGAAGAGAAGAGAAGAGAAAAGGGGTGTAGGAAAATGACAGAGTACTTGATTATCCCATAGGAGTATAGACCTTCTGAAGACCAGACATACTGATTATGGGTAAGGACATAGAAAACTTAGGAAACTGAAAAAGGAAATCATTAATTCCAGGCAAAAAATCTCCTCTCAGATCCCTTTGTTCTTTCATCCTATCTAAAACACCAATCCTGATACTAAATTATCTCCAGGTTGAAACATTACCTCCTTGAAGGGAAGTGAGGCTAGAAAGAACTAGGAAGCTTATGAGACTCTCACCAAGCTTCATCTATTGGTTGATGAGACATGCAACCAAAGCAAAGCAGGCTGAGCCTGAGGCACACCTGGTGAAGGTTCCAAGATGGCTAGCTTTCTCTACATGTTATGGGAGAGTATGCCTCCTTGATAAATATAGTCTGAAAAAGTACAGGGATGACCTCAAATGGCTGATCAACTACAGAATATATTGCAGTCCCTGAAAATAGCTCCTATTGAGACAGGATCAAAAGCAGATTGCTGCAGGAGTTATAGGGCCTTTATACCTCAAGTTCAACTGTCTGCCACGAAAGAACTTGACCATTTACTATTTTAACTAGAACTTTAACTAGAAAAAAGACATACAGATAGTATTCTCCACATTAGCCAGACTTGACAGAAAGATGGAAAAGGGAGGGAAAATAAAAGATTTCTTATAGCTGGCAAGAAGCATAAGAGAAGTAGAATACAATTAAGATCTGTGCTACAAAGAACCCTTTCTGGGATCCAAAGACTTGGAACCCATGAAAAGAACCAATCTGTCAGTGAGGAGAAAGAGAATGAGACAGAAATTAATAGAAGATACCCCTTAGGTTTGACCTTTACTGTAGAGGAAGGAAAATCCATGATTCAATGTGCAGACAGTGGCCTTACTAAAAGAGACAAATAATGATAACCAGGGAATACTTAGCCTATGAACTGCCTTGAATTAAGAAAGAATTTTAGGAGCTTGAGAGATGGTTCAGTGGTTAAGGATGACTTTTTAATGAAAGAATTGCTCACAGTCTGGAGGTTGTGGAACACAGATGTGGAAGGCAACGTGAGTGCCACAGAGGCAAAGAAGCTGAGTAATAAAACTACTCATCTCTTCTTGAAACAAAAGCTGCATAATCTGAGGTATAAATGTGGTGGTTTGAATAGGTTTGGCCTCCATAGACTCATGTACACGAATGCTTGGCCCATAGGGAGTAACACTATTAGGAAGTGTGGCCTTGTTAGAGTAGGTGTGACCTTGCTGGAGTAAGTGTGTCACTGTAGGGGCTGGCTTTAAGGTCTCCTATGCTCAAGCTACACCCAGGGTGGCACAGTCTACTGCTGCCTTCAGATCAAGATGTAGAACTCTCAGCTCCTTCTCCAGCACCATGTCTGCCTGGACACTATCCTATTTCCCATATTTAGTCCATGATAATGTACTAAACCTCTTAAACTGTAAGCTAGCCCCATTTAAATATTTTCCTTTATAAAAGTTGCCATGGTCATGGTGTCTCTCCACAGCAATAAAACCCAAACTAAAACAATAAAATCAGTCGATTAAAATTAGTAGATTTACTAATATAAACCATGAAGGGTATTAATACACTGTGATAGGTCAGTCTCATGCATAACAGTCCCTGAAAGCAATAAAGAAAAGACATCCTACTAAAGGAACTGGACTTCTGAATGGCAGTGTGTGATATTCAGTTCTCTGAGCCTGATAAAGTTGCACACACAAATAGTTAGGAAAATGAAGTTTTAGTGGCTTTGCGGAGCCCTATAGTAAGATGTAGTCTTTAGGAGACAGAAGAGGCATTAGGGGACCTGACTTGTAAATCAGGTTTATAAAGTGCTAAAGCAATCAAGGGGTGATAAAGAAGGATAAAGCAGATACAGGGGCCTTTCTAGGTATCTTAAAATGTACCCAGCTTTGAACAGAGCTGGTATTCCTAGGGGAAAAACTAACAAGAAGCCAAACAGTTCTTGTGAGCCCCTAACCAGAGCAACAATTCATCAAGGGTTAGAGGTACAGAAGAAAAGACAAAGTTCATCTTAAGAGTGGGTAGTTATTCTCCCCATACCCTAAGCACACTTAAATTGTATACGTTGACTATATATAATATTGGGGAGGGGAGACTGCTTGAAGAGCCAACTGTAGCAGAAAGACTAAGGTCCATTTCCCTGGGCAGGATGAACAGCAAAGCCCAACATCATCTAGTTCGTAGGTATGGGGAGATGCAGTAACCCAATGACAACATCCCTAGATGAAAAAGCACAATGGCTAATGAAGAATAACCGGATTACAGAAAGCCAAACAAGGTGGCTCTCATCCATGATGCAGAATCTAAAGGCAAATTGTCACTTTCTTGAAAAGATACAGGTAGGCCTTAAGAGATCCTGTCCATAGTCTGATTATACATATATGTGTATGTATCATATATATTATATATACTTATGTGTGTATGTACATACACACAACACACATAAAATTACATAATGCTAAGTGTCTCACAGTTTTGGAAAAGCATTGGGAAGAACAGTAAAATCAGCAGTCAGAATCTGAAGAAATCCTATGTGGATTGGGGGGGCAGGGGGAGTATCCAGAAACCATTATTATTTACAAATATGCCAAGGGCAGGTTACCTCCCTATAAGCTGCCGGTCAGCCAGGCCCAAGCCATAAAAGCTATTACCACAGCTATTGGTTACATACCAGAAATGGATGAAATTGTCCCTGACATACATGCTTGGATATGGACCCTGACCACTGTACAATGTACATGCCACTAGTAAATGGTGGCACTGACTGTCACTGATTTCTGATTTGATTTAAAGCCCACTCCATAAGCAAGGGCCCATGTTTGGTCTGTAAGCCAGGACCTGTGGCTGCGGAGGCCATATGCCCTGGTGGGAAGGCTGCTGCTACTGTTTTAAAAACAGATGTTATGTGCCTGTAAACTGCCTCCTAGACATTTGTATTTACTACTTCTGTCAGTTATAGAGGGAGTCCTTTTAAATTTTTTCAGTAGGTGGTGGTTACTGCAGAGACTCAATCAGTCAAACTGCCAAGAGTAAGTGACTATTCCTATAGCATAGTGGCCCAATGCTAAGCTATAAATAGAAAATGAGACATCCACAGTACACCCTCTATCTCCACCCAAGACCAGGAAATACTGCTACAGAAGGACTGGAAAGAATGTAAGAGCAGGGGAAGAGATAAAAGTATTATGTAGCTGTATCCGTCATACTGAATGAAACATTCTCTCCTGCAAAGAGGCAGGAGGCTCAGAAGACTCAGGAAGGGAACTAAACTTTAAAAAGTCACAGACCCTTCCTACAAGCAGTAAACAATTGCTGGAAGAGAGGAGACTCTTCTGGAGCAGCTTTTATGAGATCCCATGTCTCTATAAGGAACTCAAATAACCCCCTGGTTCACCAAATGTGCCTGGAGTGGAACTGTCTCTTTGGTCTGTTGCCAGTACCCTCTCTGAAGTGAAGAGGCATTTGTTCAAGTTTCCCCAAGAAAAGTCACATAACACTTAGCATTTTCAGTTGGTCTGTTTCACTTCTCGAATTCAAGAATTGCTAATTTAAACAAAATAATTAAATTGAGGCATATTTTCCATATCTTATATTCTTTTTACCCTTTCCAAGTGCGCACTTAATATTTTTTAGTAAATGTGACAGGTTTTACAATTAGCATCATAAATGAGTTTTTGAACAGTTTCATAAACTCAGCAGCTTTCCTCACTCCCATTTAGTATTAACTCTCACACCTTGCTCTCCAACCCCAGGAAGCCTACGAGTATTTCTAGTCTTCATCTTTTCTAGACAGATGGAATAATACAAAAACATCTTTTGTGTCTAGCTTTCTTTTCATTGAACTTGCTTTTACAGTTCAACCCTACTATATTATCTATCTTTAACAGTTACTTTTCTTTTATTAATTTACATTACACACCAAAATTGTGCTTCAGTTTACCAACTGGAGGATATTTAAGGTGTATAATTTTTAGTTCTGTGAACAATACTTCCTAATATTACACACTTTGATTTTTCTTGGGTAGACAGGTAAGAATACTACTTACAGGGCTTGGCAGTTAAGAGTACTGAGTTCAGTTCCTAGCAACCAGTCTGTAACTCATGACCATCTTTGACTCCAACTCCAGGTGATCCAACACCCTCCTCTGGCCTTCACAGGCACCAGGAGCAAGTGCACGCGCGCACACACGCGCACACACGCGCGCACACACACACACACACACACACACACACACACACACACACACAGTGCACAGACATACACGTAGGCAAAATACTCAAATACACAAAATAATGATTAAAAACATAATACTTTTTAAAAAGAATACCGTGTATATACAATAGCTAGGTCATACAATAAATTTATGCTTAACCATTTGTTCATTTACTGGTGCTAAGGAGGATTGAAGCCTGGGACTTGTATGTGCTAAGCAAACTTGCTACCACTGAGTTACATTCCCAAACCCCTAACTTTTTAAGAAACAGCCCAACTAGCTTCCTAAATGGCGGTATCCTTTTATATTCCCACAAGTGATGAATGCAGTTTCTATCTCCCCATACCCTCCCTAACACTCACTTTTGTCTTTGACACCACACCTACCACACCTAGTTAAGAGTTCTATAGCCTCTCACTCAGCAAGTCAACAGTTACCAATTCCCTCCTTGAAACAACTCTTTTTCTATAGATACACACAACAGCTCATTGCAACTTTCTCCCTAGCATTTCATTTAAAGACAATTTTCTATGCCTTCTAAATGATTTGGCAAAAGGTACTAGTTCTGTTTGTTTCAAGCTATGCTCATGAAGATGGCTGTAAATGACTGGTCTTGAAAGACCCTTTATAGCAGTGGTTCTCAACCTGTAGGTCATGAGCCTTTTAGCAAACCTCTATCTTTAAAAATATTTACAATTCATAATAGTAGCAAAATTACAGTTATGAAGTAGCAACAAAAATAATTTGATGGTTGGGGTTTACAACATGAGAAGCTATATTAAAGGGCTATGACATTAGGAAGATTGAGAGCCACTGCTTTAGAGAAAAAGTAGACATGCTCACTGCCCATTTTAAAGATTCAGGTTCCAGTAGATCTCAGTTTCATACAACCAGCCTGTCTCAGGTATTATGTGGCCCTATTAGACATCAACCTGTTAGGAAAGGAATGTAGATGTAATCAACTTCTTAACCAACTTGGCTTATGTCTCACCCATTAGTGCTTTCCCTAGAGATCCTAGCTGCTCCTGCTTCTGTGGCTTCGATTGTGCCTATCTATCCACCTTACACACACACTCCTGCATGGAGATCTAACCCATTGACCCTACCATAATCCTAAAGCATTTTCTGCAGACCAGATTGGTCTTCTAAGCTTCAGAACTACATGCCTACTTGCCTCTTGAAAACCCACTCTTAAGTTCTCACTCTAGTGATTTACACTATGCGCTGACTCCTTACTGCTACCTCTGCTTTTATCACTATCAACTATTCAGACATCTATATCAACACGGCATCACAGCTGGGTCTGGGAACAAGTCTGTAAACCCAGCTACTTAGGCTGAGGCAAGATCACAAGTTTAAGGCCTGTCAGGGCTAGAGTTGAGTTCAAGGCCAGTGTCAACTTATTGAGATCCTAACTCAAAATAAAAAAATAAAGGAGGGGTAGAAGGAAAAGTTTAGTGTGTGCTTACCTAGCATGCTCAAGGTCTTAGGTTCAATTCCCAGTACAAGGAGTTTTAAAAAGAAGCACTGTTCTTTTCTTTTCTTTTTGGTTTTTCAAGACAGGGTTTCTCTGTGTAACAGCCCTGACTGTCCTGGAACTCTATTTATAGACCAGGATTTGTAGACCAACTCACAGAGACTCACCTGCTTCTGCCTCCTGAATGTTAAGATCAACAGTATAGACCACCATGCCCAGATTTGAAGCAGTGTTCTTGTCATATCTTTTTGTCTACCATCACCACTCAGAGTCCAAACTCTTAACAACCTTTATGCCTGATCTATACTAGTGCTTTCAAAATGTGGTCCCAGGACTCCTGAGATTCTGAAATCCTTTTAAAAAACCTGAGGTCAACTGAGACACTGCTTTGTTTTTTCCTTGTTAACATTTTGACCTTTCCAGTGATTTTTTTTTTTTTTTTTAATTTATTGTTGGGGAGGAGATATATGTGCCCCAGTATGATCATGGAGGTATGGAGACAACTTGTAGGAGCTGGTTCTCGCCTTATACCATGTGGAACCCAGGGATCAAATTCAGGTCATTAGGCTTGACAGCAGGTACTTTAACTGAGACATTTTGTGTGCTCCTGCCCCACGCCCCCCAAAGATGGCTTAAAACCAACAGTGAAGGTAGACTTAATAGCTCATGCCTATCAAACCAACACTTATAAAACTGAAGAACTTCCTTGAGTTCAAAGCTAGCCTGAATTACAGTGAGACACCCCCCCCACCTCAAAACAGCAATAACACCAAAGCCAAAACTGAGTACTTGATGACTCAAGGCAGTGGCACCAAATATTATATATGAGATATATATATATGATTTATCACACAAAAGACCAGTTCACGTAAGAATGTCATTGAAGCAGAATGTTGATTTCTTAAAATTTAGCTGCTGAAATCTTTCTAATTCTGTGAGACAAAGTACATATACAGCCTTACTGCTTAACACCAAAGTACAATGACTGTAATGGATGAAAAAGCTATAAGGAATCATGCTACTTGTAAGCTTATTAAAAAATAAATTTAAGGCAGTTTGAATCGCGGTACAACGGAGGAGTGGGCGCCGGGAGCTCGCCGAGTGTCCGCCTGGCCTCGTCTCTTCCTCACTTGTCCGAGCTTCAGCACAGTCCGAGATGGCAGGCGGTAAGGCTGGAAAGGACTCCGGAAAGGCCAAGAAAAAGGCGGTTTCCCGCTCGCAGCGAGCCGGCTTGCAGTTCCCTGTGGGCTTGCAGTTCCCTGTGGGCCATAATCATCGACACCTGAAATCTAGGACAACCAGCCACGGACCTGTGGGCGCGACTGCTGCTGTGTACAGCGCAGCCATCCTGGAGTACCTCACCGCAGAGGTACTTGAGTTGGCAGGAAATGCATCAAAGGACTTAAAGGTAAAGCGTATTACCCCTCGTCATTTGCAACTTGCTAAACGCGGAGATGAAGAACTGGATTCTCTGATCAAGGCTACAATTGCTGGTGGTGGTGACATCCCACACACCCACAAATCTCTGATTGGGAAGAAAGGACAACAGAAGACTGTCTAAGGATGCCTGGACTCCTTGTTATCTCAGGACTCTAAATATTCTTAACAGCTGTCCAGTGTTGGTGATTCCAGTGGACTGTATCTCTATGAAAAACACAATTTTGCCTTTTTGTAATTCTATTTGAGCAAGTTGGAGGCTTAATTAGCCTTCCAACCAACCAAATTTCTGCATTCGAGTCCTAACCATATTTCAGTGTTACTGTGGCTTCAAAGAACTATTGATTCTGAAGTAGTGGGTTTTGACTGAGTTGAATGTTTTTTAAAAAAACTGTTTGGATTTTAACTGTGATGCAGAAGTTATAGTAACAAAAATTTGGTTTTGTACAGACATTATTTCCACCCTGGTGGATAAGCTCAATAAAGGTCATATCCCCCCCCCCCCCAAAAAAAAAAAACCAAAAAATAAACTTAAGAAAAAGTACAATGATTGCTTGGAGAAAAACATCAGTGATACTATTAGAGTTGCAAGTTAAATGAAGTAGCCTTTTTTTTTTTTCCCAAGAAGTTTTCACTTGAAGAACCAACTCACAAACCATGGCTAATCAAATGTGAGCATTCATTCAGCAGACATTTCTCAAAAACAAAGTAAGTGCCAGGCATACTGGCACATGCCTTTAGTCCCAGCACTTGGGAGGCAGAGGCAGGCAAAGCTCCTAAGTTTAAGACCAGCCTGGTCTATCTATACAGTGAGCCTCAAGACAGCCAGAGCTACACTATTTCAAAAATAACATCAACAAAATAAACATAACTACTAGTCATCTAGTGCTACACTGCCTGGTCACTACAGTTATTCATCTTTCAGATGTTATAGTTAAAGTGAATCATGCCTACTGTGGTAGTCTGATAAGAATGCCTCCCCTAGGCTCATATATTTGAATGCTGAGTCACTAGGGAGTGGTATTATTTGAAAAGATTAGAAGGATTAGGAGTATGGCCTTGTTGAAGGAACTGTCACTGAGGGTGAGATTTAAGATTTTAAAAGCCCATGCAGGTCTAGTCAGTCTCAGTCAATCTCAACCTCCCTCTCCCTCTCCCTCTCCCTCTCCCTCTCTCTTTCTCTCTCTCTCTCCAGATCAGAACATTTAACTCTAAGCAACATATATCTGCCTGCATGCTGCCATGCTCCCTGCCATGGTAATAAACTAAACCTCTGAAACTGTAAGCAAGCCCACAATTAAATGCTTTCTTTTATAACAGCTGCTTTGGTCATGGTGTCTTCACAACAATAGATACTAAGACAAAGAGCTTCAAAATATATTTTAAAACAACAACAAAAACAGAGTTGTCAATTCTACCAAGGTCTTCTTGAAATAGGAACTGGTGCCTCTCAGTGCCATTGAAGAGTCTCAATTTGGTGCCAGCTCCGGAACTAAGACATCACTACAAAGAAAGCCTCTTGTTCCCATGCTGGAGCCTAGATTCTACCTGCAATCTTCCTGGAGATGTTACATGCTAAGTCCTATTTTTTTTTCTCCAAATCTCAACATGGTCCATGACCTCTGAAAGGACCCTGGCCTGTTCCAGCACCTACTCTCCTAAAGCACATCCATGGTGAAGTAATGTTTTTGTGCCCTATGTCTGTATTAGTCAAATGCTGATTTCTGAACCAGCACAGATCTGACTACAGACCAGATTTTGTTATTGTTAAGCATCTTCTGCCTTTGTATTTTGTTTTAGGTTTTGTTTTTTTTTTGGTTTTTTGAGGCAGGGTTTCTCTGTGTAGCCCTGGCTGTCCTGGAACTCACTCTGTAGACCAGGCTGGCCTCGAACTCAGAAATCCACCCTCTGCCTCCCAAGTGCTGGGATTAAAGGCGTGCGCCACCACCGCCCGGCTGCCTTTATATTTTGTAAACAGTGTTCTCCATCAACTTCTGATTGGTTAAAAGAAAAAGCCTATAGCAAAATGCAGAATAGTAAGGTGGGACTTCTGGAGAGAGGACCTCTGAGAAGGAGTCGGAGAGGGAAGATTCAGCCAGCTGGACTTGGAGAAAGAAGCAGACTGGGAAGGAAGGAGAGGTAACTAACTAGACATATGGAAGAACTTACATTAGGATAAATGGAATAACTGAGTTAAGAGCTGCAGCAAACAAGGCCTAGTTATAGGCTAAAAGCTTCAAAATAAATACAGTCTCTATGTCATTACCCGGGAACTGGGGCAGGCACAGAAAGGCCCCTGGTTACCCACCCACATCACTGACTACCGACTACTTGGTCATGTTCTCCAAAGGACGGATTCTTGTCTACCACAGTGGTTCTCAACCGTCCTAATACTAAAACCCTTTAATACAGTTCCTCATGTTGTGGTGACTCCCAAAATAAAATTATTTCATTGCTACTTCATAACTGTGTTTTCTTAGACTATGAAGTCTTAGGCATGTCCTGTGAAAAAGCCATTCAACCCCCAAAAGGGGTCGCTACCAGTTAAAGAACTGCTGGTCGGGGGCTGGAGAGATGGCTCAGCGGTTAAGAGCACTGACTGCTCTCCCAAAGGTCCTGAGTTCAAATCCAGCAACCACATGGTGGCTCACAACCATCTGTAATGGGATCTGATGCCCTCTTCTGGGTGTCTGAAGACTGCTACAGAGAGCGGGGCCAGAGAGAGAAGAAAAAGTGTCTGAAGACAGCTACAGTGTACTTACATATAATAAATAAATCTTAAAAAAAAAAAAAAAAAAAAAAGAACTGCTTGTCTAGTGCCTACAAATTTACATCAACTGGCTCAAACCAGCAGACTTCTGAAAACTGAATATACAGAACCATGATCTTCTTTAGACAGTTCTTAGTCTCTTCCAAGTTGGGCATTTTCTCTTAATCCTAAATGTTCATCTAGTCTTCTAGTTTCTCTAATTAAAGTTACCATAATTAATAATTTTTTTAAAAGATTAAACCTCACTGGTGTGCTTTCTGCCTCTTGATTGAACCCAGACTATTATACTAAAGGCCTTACGGTACCTTTCTCACATGTCTCTCATTTGCTAGAAAATATGTGAGTACTCAATGAACGTAAGATGAATGAATAAAATGGGGTTTTTAAGAGACAGACTTTGCTTCTCAGTGGGAATTTCTACAATTCTATGAATCTATAAAGTTAACCCTTTACAGATATTAGTAATTTAAGCTGAGAAAGTATGTTAATTTGTCACACTTCTGAAATAAACTCAGGAAACAAATATCCTTGTGAGCAATAACTTAGTAGGTCTAGCTTTAAGAGTCTGCTATCAATATGAGTGGAAGTTAATGAAAGACAAACCCAGATTCCCAGGACAAGGGCAAGGCAAATGGCTGCAACAAGACTAGGCAGTATAGGGCTGAGGCTATGGCTCAGCTGTAGTTGACAGAACGCTTGTCTAGCATGCATGAATCTTGGGCTTGCTCTCCAGAACCACATAAACAGCAGGCCTATAATCCCAGAAACAGAAAGTGGAGGCAGGAAGATTAGAAGTTCAAAGTTGTCTTCAGCTAAATAAGGAGTTCAATCAAGCCCAGCCTGAGCTGAGGAAGAATCATCCTAAGAAGGAATAAAAACAACAAAAACCTGAGCTAGGAACTGAGGTTTCTTATTTGGGATTTGGAGCTATTTACAAAGTAAGCAGACATAGACAGCTTGTCTTTAATAAGTGATTTGAGTAGAGGGGATAGATCTATGAAGTCCCTGAAAAAATACAGTATCATCAGTACTGGCCACTCCCTATTTTCTTAAGAGACAACCGGAGTCAATTAGCCTGGGAGTTGTATACAAACACAATAAATTCTACTTTGGCTGAGCCAGTAAGTGCCACTTTTTTATAATCTAAGAGTCTAATCAGAAACAGAAAATGAAAAGCAAAACTAAAGTCAAACCCTTGAACACAATGTACCAAGTTAAATGTAGACTTACACCTGATATTATACTGTAGGTAAACTGTTTCACTGCTTACTCAACCCACAATCCTTTCCAGAGTCCAAGGAAGGTACAAGATTAGAGAATATATACCCTTCCAGCAATAAGTGAAAAAGTCACCCACAGATACCTTAGGTAGATGGCAAGCCATTTACAATGCACAAAGAACAGTTCAGTGGTCATACTGGGAATTATTCAAAATCAGTACAGTGAGTTATACAGATAAAGGCTCAGGTAGACAGTAAAAAACAGAAATAATAAGACCAGGCAGCCTTCACATTGCAAACAGCCTCTGGCTCTGACTGGTTTTGAGAAGACTATACTTTTCCTCTGCTATCTTTGCACATCTAGAAAACTGTAGCCAGGCAGTGGTGGCACACGCCTTTAATCCCAGCACTTGGGAGGCAGAGGCAGGTGGATTTCTGAGTTCGAGGCCAGCCTGGTCTACAGAGTGAGTTCCAGGACAGCCAGGGCTACACAGAGAAACCCTGTTTCGAAAAACAAAAAAAAGAAAAGAAAACGTATATTGTTTTCTATCAAAAGTATTTGTTCCTTATAGTCCAGGGTAGAGATGGGACAGCATATACTAGGGGAATGAGAATAAGTGTGATGGAGCTGGAAGGAATGGCACAACTTCAATGTAACAATGCTATGTATCAATAGCTTGAATTAAAATTGTGTGTTGTGTGGTTGGAAGCCAGGGTTGTAACCGCTGGTATCACATTGGCCTAACATGTATTAAGGCCCTGAGCTCCATCTGCAGGGGGTGGGAGTAGAGGAAATAGAGTAGAGAAAGCTAGTAACAACTTTATTGTGTAACCATTAAAAGCTGTAGCAAGAGCATCTAGCCCTTTCTACTGGAACTTACACTCCCTGACTCAGAAACCAAGCAGATGCAGATAGCAGGAATACTTGTATTGAATGACATGGAAAGATGTACATAATATATTAAGTGAAAAAAGGTCACAAAGCATACACATTGTAAGAATATTCATGCTTTATAGATATCTATAAAAATGTGCCTTTCACTAGGCATGGTGTGCATGCCTTTAATTCCAGGCACAGGCAGGAGGATCTCTGTGAGTTCAAGACCAGTCTGGTCTACAGAGTTCCAGGATAGCTAGGGTTCTGTTACACAAAAAAAAAACACTGTCTCAAAAACTAAAACAAAACAAAAAGTGATTTTCTATTTTATCTTTGAAGAAGGCCATATCTTGTTTGAATTCTTATAAAGCTCAAAACACTCTACTAAAATGTTAAGTACAGATTCTTTTCAGAGAATGCAATGTTGGAGTTGGCTTTCATTGTTTTTTTTCTTAGTGTTGGGAATCCAATCCAGGGCTTTGTGCATGCTCTCCCACTGAGCTATATCCTTACTTACCCCTTGGTATTTGGAGACAGACTCTATGTAGTTCAGGTTGGCCTGGAACCCATGATCTCTTGACACTGACCAACAGACATGTGCTACCATGTCTGGCTAACAGTACAGTGAAGGCTATATCTCTATTTACTAAAGAAAGTAAGTAGTCAGGAAGGAAAAAAGAAAGATAATGAGATAACCTAAAGTAAAGGGCCTGAGGCTTCATACTAGTTAAAAATGGACACTACACTAGCCCGTCTCTTCACTGTCTTTCCCATTACTAACAAGTCCACTCATGCTTTTATACTGCTGCTCTCTGTGATTGTGCGGTTAACTGCCATCCACATACCCTCTGTTCAATAGCAAGTCAAGTGCTTCAGACTCTATTACAAGCAACAGAGACTGTTCTCTGCCTTGGGAATATGTGTACGTTTAAACTCAGAGAAGACAGTCACAAAGATCGCTTAAGTTTCTAGTCAGTATACTAAAAAGTACCAAAGAGGCCACTCAGAACTTTCCAAAAGGGAAATCGTGTCAGATCAAAATATAGTCGATGTCTCAGGAGTGCCCACTTCCATACCCTGAATATAAATGGAAGCAAAAGATACAATGGAGAGAGGCAGGCTCATCTGTGATTGAGGCTACTGTGGTCTACACAGTAAGTTATAGGACAGCTATGGCTACATGGAAAGACCCCTTCTCCAAAAATAAAAAAATTTTTTAAATATTTTTTAAAAATAAGATAAAATGGAACTAGAAAGGGGTAAGGGGCACAGAAATTAATGTGTGTTTCACCTCATCTAAGGACTATGAAAAGCAAAGCAGATGGTTTAAGCTGGCTTACTTATCATCCATTCTCAACCAATTCTACCTTTTTTTCTTTACTAAGAAACCTAAAACTGGTTTTAAAAGTATTTTACTTATAGTTATAATAAATGTTAACACTGGTAATTCTAAGAAAATGTTCCATAAAAATGCCTGTAACAGCATTCTTCCATCAGAGATAAATTAACTTTTATATTATTAATCATCTCCTTTCATGTTACAATTGCTTGATTCCCTATTTCTGTATATATAGGTCATCTTCAAGCATATTTCTGTAAATTATCCATAGAAATTATTTATTTTCAAGAAAAATCATCCCTATATATGGTCTTTAATTAATTATTCAAATTGGGTCAAAAAACCTTTTTACATGGATAAAGATATAATTTAGTTGATAAAGTGCTTGCTTAGAAAGCAAAAGGCCCTGGGTCTGACCCCAGCATCGCCTCAGTCACGTGTGGTAACACACACCTGTAATCTCAGTAGTTAGGAAATGGAGGCAGGAAAATCAGAACTTCAAGGCCAGTCTGGGATACATAGTGAGTTCCAGAATAGACTGGGCTACATATGATTATCTAAAAAACAAAATAAATCAAACCCAAAAATCCCTTGAGGCCAGAGTAATGGCTTAAATGACACTGGCCCCCAATAGGCTTGCATACTTTAATACTTGGTCCCTCATCAGTGGAACTGTTGGGAAGAACTAATAGTTGCGGCCTTGCTGGAGGTGGTATGTCACTAAGGACAGGCTTCCAAGCTTCAAAAGCCTGGAGCCAGCCCCACTGCCCTTTTCTAAATTGTGATTGTGTCTCAAGATATAAGCTTCTCTGCTGTTGCACCAACACTATGCATGCCTGACAGCATGCCACTAAGCTCCCTGCCATGATGGTTATGGACTTTAAACCTCTGAAACTGTAAGCCTCAAATCAAATAAACTTTTTCTGTAAGTTGTCTTGGTCATGGTATCTTATCATAGCATAAGAAAAGTAACTAGACAGAATCAAGTTTGTTTTGAAAAAAATAGTTTATGAAAAACATGTGTGTGTGTATAAAAATAATGTATGTGTGTATGTATGAATGATATGCCTGTCTGTGCATGTGTGTACACAGAGATCAATGCTAGATGTTTTCACTATTGCTCTCCACCCTAGTCTCTAAGAGAGATAGGGTCTCTCACCTAGAGAGCATTGCTGTTTTGGCTAGAATGGCTGGGCAGATGGCAAATGAGCCACAGTCCTGCCTGAGTCTGCCTGTGGAAAGCTGGAATTACAGATATACAAGACTATGCTGAGTTTTGTATGTGAGTGCTGCAGGTTTGAACTCAAGTCCTCATGCTATGGGGCAAGCACACAGCCTACTGAGCCATCGCACCCTCCCTTTTTTGGTAAACAATTTTCTAAAACCAATACAAAATCATTACTTATGGGATAAAATAAATAAAAGACATAAATGTAAGAAAATACCCATACTCTCTTATCAATGCAAATTACTGCAAAGAAGGTAAAAGGTTACTGCTGCAATTCTAGGGAATAGTTATTTTTGAAGAGCAATCTAATTCTAAGACAGGGATCTTCTAAGATATTAAAAAATATCTACATTGTCTCACAATGCACACAGACACACTATAAATGAAGAATATTTAAATTTATAAAAATCTGGAGTAATTTATAAAGGAGCAATAAAGCAGGACTAAAGAAACCCTCTCCAAACTGTAGAAGGCTAGCCATGGATTTTCTTCATAAAAGCTTGAACAAAAAAGTTCATCAGCAGCCATTCTTCCAAACAGGTTTTCTGCTCTTTAGTCTCGTTAGAAAAGTTCAACTAAATCAAAAGCTGAGCTTGGTGGGGCCTTCTTTCAATTCCAGCACTGAGATAGGAATGACAGACAGTTCAAGGCCACCCTGGGTCACTTATGAGACCATGTCTCAAAACAAAAGACAACTGAAAACTCAAAGACTCCATCCATCCAATGGTCAAGAGGTTAACCATCTTCATTCTTCTAAGAACCCGATGAAAGGTTTGACCCTGATTAGGAATGTGAAAATGTTTACCAAAGTGTCAGAGAATCACACCTAGAAGTGAAGAACAATTTGAACCAGTGGGCTCAGCTGATGATTCTATAAAGATGATATAAAGAATAATCAGAGGCTCTAGACAGTAGTGGTCCAAGCCTTTGATCTTAGCATTGGGAGGCAGAAGCAGATGGATCTTTGAGTTTGAGGGCAGCCTGGTCTACAGAGTGACAGGACAGTCATGTTCTACAGAGAAACTCTGTCCCGAAAAAACAAAAAACGAAACAATAACCAGAGGCACTGACTATTGAAAAAGTTAACACACATTAAGTCACTATAGAATATTATTATGTTTTCTTTTAAAAATAAAATTAGCCTCTTGGGAGTGGAGTGGAGCACCATCTAACTAACTAAAGGCTTTAAAGGAGAAATCAAGGTAGGATTCCTATTTTCCTCAACCAGAAGTCCCAAAGGAAGTTTTGTAAACAGAAAACATGGCTAGGTGTCTCAGTTGCCACAAAGTGAAAATAAATGTAAAATGTCTTCAGCTCACCTTGCCCAGTGCATTATAACTACTAGAAACTAAAGCCCATGTAAAGTAAAGCAACATTACCATACTTGGTGCCTCCAAGTTTAGGTACATTGAAGAACTTCTTCTGTGAATTGCCATTTAATGTTTCAATAAGGTACTCAAAGGTGTATCCTGGAAAAGAAAAAGAACAAACACCTTTCATTAAATACAGTTACCAAGAACCTTATTCAAAGAGAAAATGCCCAAAATTTTGCTCAACAGAACTTTGTGAGCTGATGGAAAGGTTGTATATTTGCATTACCCAGAAGGGCAGCTATGGGCCACAAGTGACTGCTAAGCACTTGAACTACGAGGCAGTGACATAGGTGCTGACTATTCCATACTACAGACACAAGACTAGTCTCCATCATACTGCAAGAGTCCAAACTGTGGCTCTTGTTAAAGAAAAACTAGTAAGATAATTTACTACCTTGTCTGTGGACACAGGGTGTGTCACTGTAACCCAGAATGGACTTAACCTCACTGGGCAACCCAGGAGAGCCTCCAAATAGAGGTAACCATCCATTCTCTGTCTCCTGAATGCTGGGATTACAGGCATGCCCACCTAGTGGCTTTTCAGTCTTAAAAATGTGTTAAATGTCTGCAAAGAGACAATAAGAGTGGTTTAAATGTACAAGCATTCAGAAATCATGCCCTGAACATTGCTTAAGTACAGAGAGAATGCTTTGAGAAAACCATTGTTAAAGGTTTTCAAAAGGCAATTAACAATCCAACAATAGTTAGAACACTGAAGATTTTTTTTAACGTGACCATCAAAATATCTCGATAAACTGGCACATTAGATTCTCCTAAGAGACATACCCTCATTATTATGCACTAACTGAATATGTCCCCACTCTCAGTGTTGTGGGAAAGGGTGAGGCAACCTTGGAGTAGAAAAAAATTCATTATTCGGACTCATTACGCGGATGGGTGAGACCCTTAAACATTGCTAAGATCTTCTTCCAAAACCAGAAAAGATCAGCACAGTCCACTCGGAAAGGATAGTGTTTTTCTTTTGTGGAGGGAGGTGAGTGGGGGAGGAGACTGCAATAAATAATCTGGGAACCGGCTAACGTTCAGCCTCGACAGCCCCTCCACTTCCAGGAACAAAGAAAGAGGGAAAGACTCCAGGCTGCTGGCTGCAATGAACAGCCTGCAGAGCGGAACCTAAACAAGGGGACCCAGGTCTTCCAACCCTCAATGCTCACAAAAAGGGGGCGGGTAGAGAAAGACCTAGGCTTGTCCCTGCCCCAGGAGTTACTCCCGGGGGCCTGCAGGCTGCAGACACCAAGCAGCGGGCCCCGGCCAGTGGTAGAATTAGCGCCCCGCTGAAGAACGGGACGCGGGCGGGAAGGCCTGGCTTTCACGGCCTCCGCCCCGAGGGGAGAGAACGACCAAGCCCTGAGGGCCCAGCCGCCCCTCGGGTGACCGCAAGAAAAGCAAAGCAATGGCTACGGCGTTCGGCAGCGCACGCCTCCAGCCGCCAACGCTAAGGCGGCGGCCGGGAACTGACCTGCACTTGGGGAGTCCATCGCCGGAGACCATATTATCCCTGCGGGGAGGGGGCCGGCGGGGGAAGGAGGGGGAGGCCAGGCGGGGAAGATAGGGAGGAAGACGGGCGGACTGGCAGGGGGAAGGAGGAAGGAAGCAGTCTCGCGCAGACACCGCGAGAGCCGCAGAGCTGGCCGGGGGTCCGCGCTCGCGGGATTTGCCGGTTAACTCTCGCGATATCTTCGAACCGGCGAAACAAAGAAAAGGAGAGGCGGGGCCAGCTAGTAGGCCGGTCTCTGCGCAGTCTCTGTTGTACTCCAGAACTAGGGATGGGGGCGGAGCCCTGGGTAGTAGTAACTTTGACGACGGGACGCCATAGGTTCCGTTACTTTATTGTGGCCCAGAAGTATTCAATGAAGTTTTGAGGTCTAGCGATGTCTGCAGGGTGTCTTTTGGAGGAAAGAGTCAGGATTGGGACTCAAGTTCTCCCTACATGGTAAAGCCTTGTGTTAAGTCGTGATGTATAAGGCACCTACTCGTACATTCTCAAGAGAACAAGGCCGGGTTCATGGGACACATAGGCGATCAACTAATTGAATGAATTAAAATTTCCATACTTTCCTATAACTTCAATCTTCCCCTTCCCGGGAGCAGTTAATCGTGATGGTGTCTTAAGTCTCTCTGCCCCAGCCAGGGAGAGTCCTTATGTCTTCCCTGTCTGCTTCTGTCTTTTGGTCAGCGGACTCTTAGGAGTTGTCTGGTTCGCCCTTCTCTTCCCTACTCCTATTCCTTCCCAGACTAGTTTCCACTTCCAAAAATGCCTATGATAAAGGTAGGCATAACGATTTGCTAATACATTTCCTAGACCTCGCTTTACCTGTTCGTTTAGTATATTTGTTAAGGCATACTCCATTGGCTTCCATAATTCCAAAACTATTCTGTACTTCCTGCCTCTAAGCCTGCTTCATCTCAGTCTCCTCTGCCAGGGCCTTTCTCTGCCCAGCCATTAAGTGTACTGGCATTAACTCTATCCCATAACGTAAGTTTTGCATCAGATTCCATTTCCTCTAGCTTACTTCACCCCTCTTTTGACTCCATATCTGTTCATATGCTGATGCTCCCTAACCTAGCTATAGCTCAAACCCTTCTCCTAAGCTTAGAGGAATATATCCTAATGCTTGCTACCACAGGCACCTCATATACAAAAACCTCTCCAAAACTATCACCACGACCACCACCACCCAAGCCAGTGAGTCCTTTTGTATCACCTGTACCGGCAAATGCCCCTGCCTAAGCACAAACCAGCACGCTGTCCTTGACTTCTCTCTTCCATTACTGTTGATAGAAGTCCACTTGATATACCTACTTCCTAGTTATTTCCCTCGTTACCATCCTGGTCTTGACAACTGTGACAATCTTCTCAGAAAGTCTCTAGGGCATGACTGTTCTTGTAACCATCTTCACGAAACTGAAACAAACTAAGAAGGACTCAGTAACCAAACTCCCATACCAAGAAACTGAGTCTGGATTTGCAATGCATTCAGATGGAAGCAAGAGCTCATGTGTGACTTGGACGTTCAGGAGGCTGAATTGCCTAGTGCCTCTAGATATCTCAGTTGCTTTTCTCTTGGAACACTTCTGTGTACCGTTGGCTAACCCTTACCCATTCTTTCAAGACTGGGGTTTTTCTTTTTACGTTTTAAAGATTTATTTATGTGTGTATCTCAATGTCAGTGTATGTCAGGTATGTGCAGGTACCTAAGGAGGCCAGAAGAGGGTGTTCAATCATCTTAATTGCCAACCTACTTCTCAGATCTCATGATTTTCACTATTTAGTTTGAGCTTTTGAAAACTTGTTTGCTGTAGTTGTGGGGATTGAACTGAGGTCCTCTACAGGAACACAAGAGGTCCTAATTGCTGAGCCATCCCTCCAGCCCCCAGGGCAGTCTTTTATACAACCACACTACAACAACTAAATTCAAGAAATTTAGCATTGCTACAGCACTATTAATATTTACACTTTATGCATGTGAAGAATCAACCTTATATTCTACAATCAAACATTGACATCATTTACAACGAAACTTTAAAAATTTGCTAATTGTTTCAGTTGTTTTATCTTTATTTTATTTACTTGTTTTGCAATACAGTCTTGCTGTGTGGCTCTGACTGATCCATATTCATCATATATCCCCAAAGGGACTCTAGCCTGCCCACGTGTGGCAAACACGGCTCTGCCAGACCCTGCCCTTCTCCTCCATTCCCTTTGCCTTGCTAAAAACTGTTAGATTACACTCCTAAAGCTAGAAACCAAGGTCTGTTCCCTTATTTGGCTACTTCTTCCTCCTGAGGCTGACAACAAAGGTCTAGCTATTAAAATATTGAAGTTCAGCAATCAAAAGCCCTCTTTGGCTTACCTAATTAACATGCCCAATTAAATTTAAAACCTCATCCTAACACTTCCGGTTTACCTTTATAAACTGCCATTTGGGCAGTGGTGGCGCATACCTTTAATCCCAGCACTTGGGAGGCAGAGGCAGGTGGATTTTTGAGTTCGAGGCCAGCCTGGTCTACAGAGTGAGTTCCAGGATGGCCAGGGCGACACAGAGAAACCCTGTCTCGAAAAACCAAAAAAAAAAAAAAAATAAAAATAAAAATAAAATAAACTGCCATTTGTTTCCTAGGCATGTCTGTCTGCTCTCCATCCAGAGGCAGTCCTTTGCTCCCCGCCCCCACAAACATGCTCCTTCCCCCTTTCTCCCCTCTCCCTTGTTACCTTCCCCTTCTCCCTCATCCTCTGTCTCCTGTCTTTGTCCCCTATACCTGTCTTCTGTTTCTCTAAGGCAAATAAATCTCCTTTTTGCTGAGAACTTGGTCTTGGCGTGTCTCGATCTGACTCAGAGAGTCCCTAAAAGCCCAGACTAACCTCAAACTTAGCACAGTTCTCCTGCCTCCACCTCCCAAGTTCTGGTGTTACAGACATGTGCTACCATGCTAGATAGTATTGTTTTTCTAGAAACTTTTTTCCACCTGAAATCCAATCCTGTCTAGTCTGTACTTAGGATAGTCTCTTAGCTGCTTATTTTCCTCCGTGCTTTTGGTATTTTTCAAAGTACACAGTTGTTTTTGCAAAATGTTCATTAATTGGAGCTTGTGTCATTGTTTCTTCAGGCTAAGGTCCATCAGGTGAGTCCAACCTTTAGATATTGTGTCATAAGCGTTCTCTGATACAAAGTTCATGAAAACTTATGCAATCAAGTTTTTAAAAAGGTATTTATTTCCAATGTTTATGCTTTATAATGGCAAAGACTATAAACTGACATCACCACATGAGCCACTGGAATGACTGGTACTAAGAATGTCTCAGTGATGTCACTTGTGGCTTTAGGTACATATGAAGATGTGTACAGGATTAGTACTAGATTACTACTTCTAATAACATTTGAGACAACCTCAGTGCATGCCAAAGGAGCATGGGTAAAAAGTACAGAATACTCACATAAAGGTATGCTATAAGATATTAAAAATGACCTTGAGTCATATGTATTAACATACAGATGAAAATTATATAGTGTCATTTGTCTTTATTTTTAAGAATGTTGTACGTGTATGGAACATATACCTCTCTTATCCCCCTCCTACTTCCTCTGAAATCATTCCTTACTCATAATATTTTAAGTACCTTTACAGTTTTGTGTTTGGCCACACGCATAGGCTCCTTGACAACATGTGGCCCCTAGGATCTGGGTTGAATCCTATGACAGAAGAAGCCTTTGGGACAGGAACGCTAGGTAAACGATGCTGTGTTCTTTCTCGTGCGTTGTGTCAGGAGCACCTAATTTTACTTAGTTCCCTTTCTATTGGTAGCCAAGTTGTCTCTTGGGGTGGGGATGAAGGACATGGGGACATTTTGTTTGGTTTTATGATTTTGCTCTGCAGTCCAAGCTGGCTTAGAACTTGCAGTCTTTCTGCCTCATCACAGGTATACACAACCATGCCCGATTCATCCTCAGCTCAAAACCAGAGCAAAATTTTAAGTCCAAGTCCACAGGACTCTAGAGACACTGTTTACCTTTCCACATCCCAGAGGTGAGATAAGGTCTCAGGTCTAGTAGGGGTGAGGCTGAACGCTCACTCAGCCTTTCCAAGTTTTAGTATGACTTTAATGGCTAAGGCCTGATGTCTCCCATGTTCAGCCAAGGTATAGTTTAGTTACATTAATCAAGCCTGTTTGATTGTTGATGTTTACAAAATCATATGGTAAATATGAGTGCCTGCCATTCTGTGGATCACGTTTGAAGCCACTACTGAATCTGACCATGGGTAAGATAAGAGTAGTTGGTTGCCAGCCCTTTATATGTGAAATCAAAGAGAACTATTGTGCAGCCAAAACAGGTAACTGTGTTCTGCCAGTCTAGCAAAAGGAATGCTAAATAAGAGCATTTTTTTCTCTTCACTAGTAATAATATAAATCTATAACCATATATATAGAAATAAAATAGGAAAATACAAAATGAAATGTTTTAAGTTTTTAGAAATGAAGGTTGCTGGGATTACACTGGGGAGGCTGAGCAACCACATGGTGTTCTAAGATACAAATCAAAACCAAAAGACTAAAGGGCTGAAGAAATGGCTTAGTGGTTAAAAGCTCTGGCTGTTCTTCCAGAGGTCCTGAGTTCAATTCCCAGCAACCACATGGTGGCTCACAACCATCTGTAATGGAATCTGATTCCTTCTGGTATGCATGAAGACAAAGCACTCATATATAAATAAATCTTAAAAAAAAGAAAAAAAGAGTAAAGCAAAAAATAGAAGTGAGCCTTGTTCCCTGGAGGTTCTTACTCCTCTTTCTAAGAGAAACAAAACAAAAACAGACCTGCCATTATTAAAAAGAATAAGAACTTAAGATTTAGAAGTACCATTACCAAAACAAATAGCTGAGGTGTGTCTCTGTTGGTAGAGCATTTGCCTAGAATGCAGGAGGCCCTGGGTTCATTCTTAGCACACACCTGCAATCCTAGGACTAAGGCACATACTCCTGCATACAAGGGTATGAACATGTGTACACATAAACATACGTAAATATAAGTCTTTCTAAAAAAAATTCAAGGTCATCTGCAGCCACAGACCTGGAATATATGAGACTCTATCAAAACGACAACCACACCTCTATGGATTTAATGTCCCATCCCCCAGTCCATCCTAACCCCTCAGGTTGCCACAGGTTTGACTGGTTGAGAGCCTGCTGGAGCAGGATTGGTCATGATGCAATGAAATGACTACTGTCAACACTCAAAAATGGAGGCAGGAGCAGGAGGATTTTGAGTTTAAGACCAGACTGACCTACATATCAAGACCCCATCTCAAAATAAAACAAGAGAAAGAAGGAGAGAAAAGGAGAAAGAGTGGAGGGGAGGAGAAAGCAGGCACAGGGGGAACTCAGCCCTGTGAAGAAACTGCATGAGCCAGGTGATCTGTCAAGCTACAAGCAACAGCCGGTCTGGACTAAGTCCTTTCAGCAACTTTCACAAGGAACCAGCTCTGTTGACCTTCATCTTGGCTTCTAGCCCCAGAAGTATGTGAAATTCTGTTGTTTTTGCTACCCACATTGTGTCACAGAAACCCCAGGAAACTTAGACTAATGCCTTCTTTGATTAGCCAGAGTATAGCAGAGACAGTATTGTTAAGAGACCTGGTGTTAGTCTCAACTTCAGCTCTGAACTTGGCTATATGATCACATCCCAATGAATCTGTCAGTCCTTAAGCTGTGTCAGTATTTGTCAAAAGAAAAGTAAAATGCCTAGGTTCAGGAATGCTTTCCTGTGGTCTATAATTGTGTCTCGATTTTCTGATGTAGACACTTCAGTTTGTCTCTTTCATCAAAAATACTGTGGTGTCCTGTCAAAGTAGAATTTCCTAATGTTGTCTGACCTCATCCATCAGTACCACAGTTTAGGTTCTGGTCATTTGGTACTTGGTTGAGCCATATCAAGTTGATCACTTTGGGTTAGTTGCATGGCTCAGTGGATACAGACACTTGCCATGCTAGCCTAGTGACCTGAGTTTGATTCCTGGAATCCAACTTCACAAAGTTGTCCTCTGATTTCCACATGTTGTGGGAATTACACTTGCACACATCATACACACATGCACAATCACAAAAATAAATAATAAATAAAAATGTTAAGCGTTGGCCACTGTGACCTAAAAATAGTGATTTTCTATAATTCAGCTTTCTAATTTTCTAACAGCTCTCTGTTTCACCCCAACTTCTTAATTCACCATTGCTCCAATGCCCTTACAACCCCACCAGGGCATCATCCTTCCCTACTCACAAATCTGCTAGTGTTTGTTTAAAATCCTTTAGAGTTTCTGCATGTTTATCAAGATCAGACTTCCCAGCTCAATTTCTGAGGCCTTCTTGGCCTAGCTTTTATTTGCCCTTCTTCCCCCCCCCCCTTTTCTTAGCATGCTCACACAAATGTGTGTGTGTGTGTGTGTGTGTGTGTGTGTGTGTGTGTGGTGTGTGTTTAAAATGGTTTCATGGCTGGACAGTGGTGGCACACGCCTTTAATCCCAGCACTTGGGAGGTAGAGGCAGGTGGATTTCTGAGTTCAAGGACAGCCAGGGCTACACAGAGACACCCTGTCTTGAAAAAAAAACCAAAAACCAAAAACCAAAAAATAAATTAAATAAATAAATAAATAAATAAATAAATAAATAAATAAATAAATAAATAAATAAATAAATAAAATGGTTTCATGTATCCCAAACTGGCTTCCAACTTGCTGTGTAGCTGAGGATAACCTTACTTCTGATTTGTCTGCCTCTGTTTTCCCAGTGTGTGGATTACAGATGTGCCACTGTTAGCATTCTGTCTAAACTCCACCCCACAGTTACCTGGCAACAGACAGGTATGCTCCTCCCCGCAGTTGCCTGGCAACAGCCAGGTGGGCCTGGCCCAGTATAAAAGGGGCTGCTTGCCCCCTCCTCTCTCTCTTATCTCTTTCTCTTGCCTCTCTCTTACTTCTCTTACCTCTCCCCATTCCCTTCCCCCCTCTCTCCACATGGTCCTGGCCGGCCTCCACCTCTACTTCTCTACTCTCTGCCTCTCTCTGCCTCTACTACCCTCTTAACTCCCCTCCTCATGCCCTAAATAAACTCTATTTCTATACTATACCTTCGCGTGTGTCTGGTCCCTCTGGGGGAAGGGATGCCTGGGCTTGGGCCTGCACACCCTTCCCCCACACCTTCCTCCCCTACACCCATACAACATATATATCTTTATATTTTTATAAACACATCATCCACTATACCTGATTTCTGTCTCTGTCTCTATATCTGGCCCTCTACCTTCTTCTGTAGCCCAAGCCGCCCTCTAACTCATGACAATCCTCCTGCTAAAACCACTGGAGTACTGGGATTAGAGGCACAGGCCTTCAGGCTCATTCCAGGTCCTATTCTTACCTAGTACTCTGACACAGTTTCTAGGCCCTGGCTTAAGGAGTCCCAAAAGACTCCTCTAGCCAATACCCCAGTTAAACAGTAAACTGAAGTTCCCAGAAAAAGCCACACCTATGTGAAAGATTCTAACAGCCTACTGACTGGGCCAAACTTTGAGATTATACAATGTTGGAATGCTGTAAATCAAGAGTCAAACTATCTGGGCTGGTTTTAGTCACTCTAATAACTACCCATTGCCTACTTTAAGTATGACCTAATATTCCTTTAAATATCAGATTCCTTTAAATCTCTGGAATATATTCTCAGCAGACCACTAGCTTCCACTAACCCAAAATCTAAGAGTTTTCCTGGCTCTGCTGTAACCTAACTGCCTGAGGTCCCTGTCAGTTTATTTGGTAAGTGCCTTGATTTATAATGCCCTTGCTCTATAAAAAGTTCATAAAACCACATCCACATTGGAACACATTACTGAGGACAATCGGAATCCATTCTGGGTCATGGGCACTCATATTTGGCAGAGAATTCCTTCTGAGATGAGATTTAAGTTTTTGTGTTGACACATCAGTGCTGGTGAAAGCAGAGAAAGGAGATAAATTAATCATTGTGGGCACACTGGGCAAAAAAGACGAGATTCAGTGGCCATAGGTCCTTCATCTGTCGTGCACTTGGTTTGGATGCTGGAGTAATTGGGGCAAGGGAAGAGCTATGCTTAATTAAGCAGGCTTGGTCAGGCTGTTTGTTGTTGGGTTATCCCCGCAGCTCTACTTCTGTTTGGCTTCCCAAAACATTGCTTTCCACTTGAGGGAAAGCAAGCTGGAGCCTCACCACCTGAGATTAATGGCCTCGCTTGGAGTCATCCATTGCTGGGGTGGCAGTTTCAATCCCTATCATAGAGGTGCTAATAGGTCCTGTTGTTCCTAGAATCTAAGTTGAATGCAGGTCTAGGACAATGACCTGAGACTTTAGGGTCTCCTTGGAAGTCTGTAAACACTGGTAGTGATGTCTTGGTAGGGATAAAGATACTCTAAAGAGACTCCTGTGCTGCTGCCTTTGACTATCAGGACTTCTCAAGCAATAAAAATTTTCCCAAGAGTCACGGGCTGAGAGAATGAAAAAGGCAGAAGTCTGATCCAGCCAGGGAAGAAACTTGTCTCTGGAAAAGACTTTACACAGTTATTACTTGTCAGACTACCTGTCAGGAAGACTGAAAGAAGACAAGGATGGGCAGCTGGTGGCTTGGACATACCTTGACCAAGACTGCTTGGTTAGGCATATCTTTCATCCTCTATTTAAAACTGAAACTTTATGTCAGGACCAAAGAGAGACCCAAGAGATGTGACGACTAGTGTTAATTATCAACTTAACAGGATCCAGAATCTGTAGCCTCTGGACACATCCATGAGGACATGCTTGTGGGGATAACCTTGATAAGGTTCATTGAGATGGGAGTACACACTCGTTTTCCCGGGGTAGGATCCTGGACTATATAAAAAGGAGAAAGTGAGGTGAGCATAAGCATTCACTGCTCTCTGCTTCCTGATTGTAAATTCAATGTGACCAGCTCTTCAAGCTCCTGCTACCTCAGCTTCCCTGCAATTATTCAAATGTACTCTTAAACAACAACTGAAATAATCCCTTTGTCCTCTGAATTGCTTTGTCAGGGTCTTTTATCACAGCAGCAGGGGAAAAAAAATCTAAGAAGGGGACTGTTGGGCCTCTATTTGTTCTTCTCAATGTTGCCACATTGAATAAACCACTTTTCTCTACTTTTTACCATTACCTATTTATGAATGAGACAGTCTAGTTTCTTTGGGCATCTAGGGCCATAAGATAACTAAAAGAGACAGGTGCAAAATGAAGGCAGAAGCAACAGACTTTCAGCCATTTTAAAAACAGGCACTTAAAGTTGTTTTAGCTTAAAAAGCAAGGTGAGAGCCAGATATTTTGGCCTTCATTTTGCAAAGCCTTTAATTGGAGAATGCACTCTGGAGAAGAAGTAATCTCTTCCTGAGAGTCACCTCATCCGTTAGGCAAGGACTTCCCAGAACCACCCTTCAGGATGAGAGCTGAAGCCACTGATGATGCACACAATGGCACCTTGACTAGGACTGCTCAATTATGCATATGTCTTGCTCCATGTCCCAGTTCTTCCTCTAAAACTCATGTCAGTGTCTGGAAGATGAACTCAGGGTTACTGTGCCACCATGGCCTTAATCTGGACTTGCCTTGGTTCCCCAGTCTGTGATCACTATCAAAAAAAACTGAAGAGGCACATAGGAAAGTAGAGTGGAAGGTCGTTCTTACAAACCAGACTGGAGAGAAGGACCAAATAGCTGAAGAGAACACTGAGTGACCTACCTTTTATTATTTCTAAAGCCTCTAAACAAGAAGAGTATTTTCCTGTCTTGAAGATTGACAAATCCACTTGTATTAACTCTGGGGGAAGGGAAACAACAATGGTATGTCTTTGTTCTTTATTAGGAAGCCTCTGGCTAGACAGTAATCTTATCATAGCTTTATGGGCAGTTCAGAACACCATGTCCCCATGCAGGGACAGACATACTTCATTCAGACCAGTACAGTAATCAGAGTCCTCCAGGTTAACCTCCTGATTTCATAAGCTGCTGATGTTGAGGGAGGAGTCCAGCCCCATGACCTTAAACTCTGCTAACATCTAAAACTCTGCTAACATCTAAATAGCTACGTAACAATCAGCCTTCAAGAATTGGGACCCTTTGATCATTCTTCAGGAATTTCCAACCTGCATCATTCCTGATAGGAGATGGGTTTTGAGTCAATCTGACTACTTCTGGATGAAATGAGATTGAGTTGGAGAAAAATTTAGGGTTTTCATTCTTATTAACTTTCAGGCATCAGGTAATAATCGAAGGGACCAAGGCAGATGGAGTTAAGCTTTCTTCTAGTCCGTACTCAGCTGCTTAGTACATAAAATTCAAATAGGATCTCAATCCATTTCAATCACAGAGATCATAGCTTGATGTGGTAGAATGCTTTCTCTCTCTCTCTCTCTCTCTCTCTCTCTCTCTCTCTCTCTCTCTTTCTCTCTCTCTCTCTCTCTCTCACACACACACACACACACACACACACACAAACACACACACACACACCCCACTGGCTTCCTTTCAGTCCCTCTGTTCTTTTAGATCCTGGCTATAGAAAACAGATTTTGCTCTATGTAGTAGGCCACTGATGGAAACCTCAGGTCCTAGTGACAGTTTTTGCAACTTCTTTCTGATGTCAGAAACAAATTGAGTGATCATTTGTCCCAGCATATTGTACTTCTAAAAGCTAAGCAATCTGTTACAGTAGACATTTGTATGGCCTTGAGTTTCTATAGAAAGGCAGGTGGATGTTTACTAGGCCCTGGTCAATAGTTGTTAACTTGACATGACTCACAAGTTGTACTTCAGTCCCTCAGGCTCACAGATATTGAAATAAGGGCATTCCCAGATACTAGGGATACTTGGTGTGATGAACCCATTAGGAAATCCACTAAGATTGCTTCAGTACTTATGGGCCTCTTAGGCTCTATTATGTGTAAGTCATTGCATATTACCTTTCTTTAAATCATTATAATTACCTCAGACACACAGATGAGATGATGCATATTTTCCTAAAGGCATCTCAATGAAAGATATTAAAGACAATAAATGAAGTGTGCTTGCTTAGGGCCAAAATGATCTATAACCTGTAAAAGTAACTTATGTAATTGTTGGCTCCAAGGCTTACTGCTTTAGTCTGCTAACCTAGGCTCTAGCCTCTATACAATCTTATCTATGCCTAGAATGTTTTCAGCCTCTGAGACTCACTGCTAAATAAGCTCACCCTTTCTTGTTCTTTCTGATCTTTTCCTGGCTGATTCAACTCAGCTGTTCTGGCTCAAAACTCCTCTCCAAGATGACTGGGTTCAATCTGGGTTCTCTCTCAGCCTCTGAATTGTTCTGCTTGACTTCAGACTAACTCTAGCAATCTGTTCTAATCTTCTGGCTCCTTCTCATTCTCTGCCTCATTCTGTCTTCACTTGTGTCTAGCTTTTTCTCTCTCTGCAACCTGTCTCTCCATAACTGTCCCAGTAAAACTGCCTCCTCTCTCTTCATCTGTACTGTTCCCTCTTATGAGACTTGGGCATAGCCTATTCTGTCAAATCTTTCTCTGATTCATCACTTTGTCTGCCACTCCAATTAGATAGCATTTTCAAACATGGGTGCTTCCTTCTACAAATTAACTTTAACTTCACTGTTTGGGATTAAAGGTGTGTACTAAGGGTGTTCTGTATTCCAGCCAGAGGGATTAAAGGTGTATGCTAAGGCTGAGCCACACCACAGCTAGAGACAGGTTTTTCTGGTATATCTCAGGGTTCACAGTATGATCAGATACCCTTCGACAATAACCTTGAGTTTTTTAGTACTCTCGTTTTGTTCATAAATCTAAATGATACACTTCATAAATTTACCTCATAACATTGTAAAATAAAATGTGTGTGTGTATGTGTGTGCATGTGTGTGCACACAGAAGGGCACATGTATGTGTGGGTAACTATGCCCCTGTAATGGCCAGAAATTAAGATGCTTTCCCAATTTCTCTCCACATTATTGCTGTTGACAGGGTCTCTCACCGCACTTGGCCCTCACCGATTAGCTGACTAGCTGGCTAGAGAATTCCAGGAATCCTCCTGTTTCCATCTCCCAGGACTGAGATGACAGGTACACATTGCCATGGATTCAAACTCAGTTCTCCATGCTTTCACAGCACATTACCCACGAAGCTCTCTTCCCACCTGTGTGAAAGAGCAAAATGCTTACAGAAGGTGGGATGAAGCCCCTTATAGGAACCAAAATTACTACCACACTATGTTCACTCCTGTAACCTCCCTTATGGAGCTGCCAGGCAAGGAAAGCTGGGATATGTAGTCTTTTAGCAGGAAGCTGTTTGTTTAAAACAAAACCTCAGTGGTGTTATAGCTGTCTTCTGCTGAGCAGGATTTTTGTCAGAGGAGGTAGCTCTGGGTCCACTGAAGAGGCAATCCTCCAGTCAGGTAGCAAGGGGAGAGTCTGAACATGATTAGCTACAATGAATCAGGAGATTGCCATCCTGTATTCCTGAAGATACTTGTAAAATAATTATTAGAGAGCTGTAAGCATACGATTTACTTACAGAGTAAAAATTGAGGGACTCCCCAAGAAGATTGGGCGATAGGGAGGATCAGAAGGGGAGAGACAGAGTGGACAGAGAGGAAGCAGACATAGAGTCTATTCAGGGTGACAGTGATTGATCCCATTGCCACACTGCTACACCAAAATGACCTAACAGAAGTAGCAGAGAGATTCAGACTATCAAGGAATGGAACAGGGGAAAATAGAGAACTAATATAAAGAATTGTGTCTGGCTTGGTGTACTGGTTGGTTATGTGTGTCAACTTGACACAAGCTGGAGTTATCACAGAGAAAGGAGCCTCCCTTGAGGAAATGCCTCCATGAGATTCATCTGTAAGGCATTTTCTCAATTAGTGATCAATGGAGGAGGGCCCCCTGTGAGTGGTACCATCCCTGGGCTGGTAGTCTTGGGTTCTATAAGAAAGCAAGCTGAGCAAGCCAGGAGATGCAAGCCAGTAAGTTACATCTCCATGCCTCTGCATCAGCTCCTGCTTCCTGACCTGCTTGAGTTCCAGTCCTGACTTCTTCTGGTGATGAACAGCAATGTGGAAGTGTAAGCCCAATAAACCCTTTCCTCCCCAACTTGCATCTTGGTCGTGATGTTTTGTGCAGGAATAGAAACTCTGACTAAGACACTTGGGGTGAAAGAATGAAGGTTCCTTTTAGCCAGGGTTTGTTCACAACATCTAAAAGGTCTTTTTGCAGATGTATAGGGAATAAATGTATGGTGAGAACTCCTGGGAGAGTTTGTTTGGAACATTTTATTTTGGTATAAAGTGAAGCCAGGAAGTAGAATCTTTAAAAGACAGGGTAGAAGTATGAGGATAATAAGGATGAATGAAGTGATCAAGGGGAGGGGCCAGAGTGGGATAGAATCAGAAGCCCATAAATGGGGGAGGCTTTTGGTTGAATTTTTGTCTGGCCCCTGTCTCTGATCATCATCTCAAACCAGTTAGGATTTGTTGGCATGAGAGCAGAAAATTGTTCATGGAGAAGAGCACAAATCTTTCAGCACTACATCAGTCCTGGTGTCCAGCTGGTCCTGAAGGTTGTTAAGCTGATCTGAGCTGGTCAGGTGGGTTAATTGATTATCAAGGACAAACCTTGGCTTGGAGAAATGTTCTGAGAGAGGGGGTATCTGGGAACAGTGAAAAGAACAACTCAGAGTCAAATCATGGGTTCAAACTAGCAGCCTAGGTTCTGCTGAGATGACTTTCCAGACTGCATTCTCTCTCTCTCTCTCTCTCTCTCTCTCTCTCTCTCTCTCTCTCTCATTTTCTCTCTCTCCCTCCTCTCTCTCGTGACGGATCCTAAGGGCATTTTCTAGTCCCACACCCTCCTTACAGCTTCCCCCTCCTGCCTGGGGTCAAGACTAAGCCAAGTTCCATTCTCTACCCACACAGGAACATTCTTGAGTAAAAAATTCTCAGAATGTATTGACTGATAGTCATCTGACCTTCTGGAAAGTCCCAGGTAGAGTTCAAATTTGTGTCATGATCTGCCCATGCTTGCTAGCCAATAGCTTTAAAGGTCAATATGCTTAGCCCATAAGTTTGAACCTTGCTGATGTAACCTGTGCCCCTAAAAAGTAGAAAAACTGCTTGTAATAGCCATTTGGGGTTGCCTTCTAGTCACTCGCCTTGAGGGACTGATTGAGGTTCAACCCCTGTCAGGGTCATCTTTGAAGTAAGTTCCACTGACCAAGGGTCAGGGTCTTACAGTACATACTGGAAAAACTCCACTGGGCAAGAGAATCCATCACTCTATCATGAAGAATAATTCATCTTTTCTGTAGATAAGGAGGAGGGAGGATTATTTTCTGGTTTAGCCTACATAGCTAGAGGCAGAAGCAGCAGACTTGTGGCAGGTCTTATTTCCCATGCATCCTTGTCCTGTAATTAGACTAGTGTGTAAAATAATCTGGTGGGATTGTGTTTCATCCAAGGGAACTATGAGGACCTGGGGACATTCTGTCATGAAAGTGTATTGTAAATTTAACCTATTTACTCAAGGATTCAATCTTTCACAACAGGTTTTTTTAAAAATATACCTGATTTTGAATGTTAAACTAAATTTAAACTTGTTTTGCTTTACTTGATTCAGGCTTAAACTTGACAACATATATTGAAACTATATGATGGGATGGTCTCTCCCTCCGAGCTTGTCTCTGTAAATAAACTACATTTGTACTGACTGTGACAACAAACACAGCTCTGAGAACATTAAATAATTTGATTATTTATAAGATGACTGACCATTAACTTGCATATCTTAATTATCTTTAACAGTTTATAATACTTTAGTAACTTTTATATGATTAGGATTTTACAATTTTATCCCCATTGAATTTGAGGCTTAAAAGCATTGAGCTTAACAACATTTGCAAAGAGACCAAATAGACCCTTATAACCTTAGGTATTTATAAATCTTAATCATCAAACACATTTCCCAGACCTTGTTCATGGCTTTGACCTCAACTGTGATTTTTTCACTCTCAGGATAAAAATCCATCCCAATCCAAAATATCTTGAGGCCTGCTGTTGCCTCCTAGATGTAAGGAAAATAAAATAAAACAAACCATCTTGGATACAACAAACCATTTTGGAGGCCTGGTGTTATAAGAAGAGGAACTAACAGTTTTACAAGTGTTGCCTTAGTTGGTTTATACCACAAGGTCACCTTAACCAAGATGGCAGTGAAGTCACCTGGCACGCCCCCTCTTTAGTAAAGATGGCAGCCTAGTCAGTTGGCTGCTAGGTCATCAACCAAGATGGTGGCAAGCTACATGGTTGCTAATCATGCTTCCCTACTTTTACATCTATTTTCTTAAACAGAGTTAAATCCAGGCTATATACATGGTGTGCTATAACAAATGGACATTACTTTTACATAAACTTTTAACTATTAACTTTTCTTGTTACAAATTTTAAGCTAACGTTTTTTTAAAAAAAGATTTATTTATTTATTTATTATATATAAGTACAATGTAGCAGAAGAGAGCATCAGATCTCATTATGGATGGTTGTGAGCCATCATGTGGTTGCTGGGATCTGAACTCACAACCTTCAGAAGAGCAGTTGGCACTCTTAACCACTGAGCCATCTCTCCAGCCCTTAATTAACTTTTTAATTGGAATTTGTGGTGGCTTGAATGCTTAGGCATAGGGAGTAGCACTATTAGAGGAGGTGTGGCCTTGTTGGAGGAAATGTGTCAATTGCATAGGTGGGCTTTGAGGTCCTATGCTCAGTCTCTGCCCAGTGAGAAAGAGAGCCTCTTTCTGGCTGCCTGAAGATGATAGTCTTCTCCTGGATGCCTTAGGATCTAGACTCTCAGCTCCTCTAGCACTGTGTCTCCCTGGATGCTGTCATGCTTCCTGCCATGATGATAATGCACTGAACCTCTGAAACTATAAGCCAGTCTGAATTAAGTTGTGTCCTTTATTAAATTTGCCTTGGTCATGGAGTCTCTTCACAGCAATGGAAACCCTAGCTAAGACTGTACGGGCAAAAAACAAAAACAAACAAACAAAAAAACTGTAAGGGTCCATGATTCACAAATGAATGATACCCGGAACTCAAATAGTATGTAAACGCAGAGTGTTTTATTCTGTAGTAGTCCAGCATGCTGGGATCTACCACCTACAAAGATGGAGAGACCCCAAAGTGAGCTCGCAGGCCCAATTTAAAGCACATTAGGGGAATTCTGGGGAGGGGAAAGTGACTTCTATCTTAATCTTGGCTCTATCTATAGGGACATTCCAGAACCATTGGGGCATGGGGAGCTGGAAACTGTTGCTGAGGAAGTCTGGAAACTGCTGTTGACCTATTGTCCTTGCCTCAGGCCAGGTAGCAGGGCAGCTTCTGAGGCCTGGACTTGCCTGGACTGTCTAGTTCTTGGAAACAGAGATTTAGGCCTAGGCTCTTGAATTGCCAATTTGAAGTCTGTCATGGAGTCAGCCTAGCCTTCTCAAGACAGAATTTTACAGCCTTTAAAAACCACACTTACAGAGTCTGAGGTAAAGTTTATCCTTTAGCCAAAGTTTTAGAGATAGAAAAGAAGCTAGCATTTAGAGAGTTAAACATCTGTGATTACACTGCTAAACCTGAAAATTTTGAGGAGAAAGACCAAATTCATGATGGCCAACTAAAGCAAGCTTTATTTAAGAGTGCACCTGGGACTGACCAGTCAGCTGTCACCCTAAGTCAGGGTTTGAGAGAGCAGCCTCGATGTGAGGAAGACAAGGTTTTTATATAGCACAAAGGGTAGGGAGTTTCGACTGGCAATATAAGCAAAATTACAGGAGCAGAATATAAATATAACAAGTTAGTCATAATGACCTCCTGAGACAAAGACATGGTCGCCATTCCTGAAACAGGCAGTACAGAACCATTTGTACTTAAGGTTCTAGGTGGGGCATAGCCCAATCCTTAAGAAACGATTTAATCGTAAGCAGGAATTAACTTAGTTTGTCTATACTATAAGATGGACTTTAAGCCTAAGATGGAGGCAGGCTGGTTCTTCAACAGGATGTCATTTTTTTTAGAGACAGCTAACTAGTCCAGGAAAAAGACTGAAAAAAAGCAGCAGGAGCCTGCTGGTAGAGTGTACTTTCAAGCTGACCACTTTAAGCACGTGGTGTCTTTTCCTGGGCTGTTCCATTTGCTCTCCTTTTCCTTCACAGAGTCCATGTTAATTCCCCTGGGTAAGAATGAGACCACTACCACAATTTTTGAGTCAAATTTGAAGCAAGCTTTATTTATGTGGTTGCACCAGAGAGCTGGCCAGCAACTGCAGACCTGGCCAGTGACTGCCTCCTAAGTTGGGTTAGAGAGAGCAGTGCTGAGTCCATTTCTCAGGACCAAATCACAAGTAAAGCAGATTTTCAGAAGTGAGGCAGTGGGGCAGTTAGGAAGAACAGAAAAATCTCCGACAACAGCAAAACAATCATCACGTAGTCACTAATTAGGGAATATCAGGGTGTTCTCACAAACAAATCAAGGTCATGAGGTGGGGCAGGTTAGCTCCCAGAAAACAGAAACTCAGGTCTTACAGTAAATGGAAACTTATTTTTCACAATACAACAAATGGCTACTGCCTTAAAAATAGGCAGGTTCCTCATCAGCCTAATCCAGGAAAAAGACTTTGGAGGAAACCCTTTTTTTTTGGGGGGGGGGTTCTGAGACAGGGTTTCTCTGTGTAGCCCTGGCTGTCCTGGAACTCACTCTGTAGACCAGGCTGGCCTCGAACTCAGAAATCCACCTGCCTCTGCCTCCCAAGTGCTGGGATTAAAAGAGTGCACCACCACTGCCTGGCGATATTGAGAACTTTGAATCCTCAGATTCTCAAGGGTTTACCTCACCTGAGGAATTAGTAGCCCCAGCCCCACCCTTGAAACATTGCTCTTTCCTCTTGAGGAATTTTATCTTTTATTGTCTGATAAACCAGCAGTGACATTCTGTGAAGAAAATGCCAGGCAAGACAATATTGATGTTCCTCAAGGCCCACCAATAGTTGCCTCTAGACCTATATCCAGACTCAAGGCAAAGCAGGCCCCTAGAGGGGAGGTAGAAAGTGTAGTCCATGAGGAAGTGCGCTACACTACTAAGGAGTTTAATGAGTTTGCTAATTCATTCAAGCAGAAGTCTAAAGAATATGTGTGGGAATGGATTTTAAGAGTGTAAGATAATGGTAGGAGAAACATAAAACTAGATCAGGCTGAGTTTATTGATATGGGCCCTCTGAGTGGAGATTCTAGGCTTAACATGGAAACTCACACAGTTAAAAAAAGTGTCAGAAGTTTGTTTGAATGGTTGGCTGATGCGTTTATCAAAAGATGATCTATTGAACAGGAGTTGGAGATGCCTGATATTCCTTGGCTGTGTTGATGAAGGGATTTTCTTTCTTTTTTTTTTTTTTTTTTTGGTTTTTCAAGACAGGGTTTCTCTGTGTAGCGCTGGCTGTCCTGGAACTCACTCTGTAGACCAGGCTGGCCTCAGAAATCCGCCTGTCTCTGCCTCCCAAGTGCTGGGATTAAAGGCGTGCGCCACCACTGCCCGGCGATGAAGGGATTTTTAAGGCTCAAGGAAATTGCAATGCCAGAGTGTATACGCTGTGTAAAAATCTAATCCTCCACAATGGCAAGGCCCAGAAGACATGCCCTTCACTAATCCTATAAGATACAAACTGGTGAGAGGAACACCAGCGCATTTGAAGAGTGTTGTTCTCACCCTTTTCCTCGTGCCAGTCCTTAGGGTTGGAGATGCTGCTGCTCAATTGGATGAATTAAATGCAGTGGGTTTAATTGGGCCCTGAGGTAACAGGGCCCAGGTGGCAGCACTGAATCAATTCAGCTGACAAGGCCAGGCATGGTGAGCCATACCTGTAATCTCTGTACCTGGGAGACTGCTTTAATAAGCTCAGGAACAAGTAGTACATGTGTGAGATCTCAGCACTTAGAGGACAGAGGCTGGGGATCAGACAAACAAGGCCAACCTTGGTCACATATTGAGTTTGAGGTCAGTTTTGGTGATAGGAGAGCATTCCTTGAACTAAAAATAGGTTAGGATTTATGCAGTGGAGAACCTTGACAGGTAGGGGCCAAGGTATGCCACAGAGATCACACCATGCAACAGATTTCATACAAGAGATGTATTGAGTGGGGAGAGCAAAAGGTCCCCTTGGATCAAGCAAGAGACAGAGACAGAGACAGAGACAGAGACAGAGACAGACAGCAAGAGAGCAGACCCTGAAGGTATACAGCCTCTTTTAAAGGGTACAAGTATTGCATTTGGTGGGTGGAGGTGACACAGCTGCTGGCACTTAGTCACTGAAGGTGAGCTGGGGTTATCATTCCTCCTTGTGTTTATTATAAAAGGTAAGGAAATAGGAAGGAATGATGGTGAGGCAGGGATGGGGGCTCGGTGACCTTTCAACTGCTTCCTTCTGTCTGGGGGACCGGAAAAAGCTGGGATGCTGGCCAAGTCCTGGGGCTAGCTGCATTGAAGCTGTCTGGGATACAGATTTTGAGGGAACACTTAGAACTGGTCAGTTGCTGTAATGAAAAAAAAAAAATATATATATAGAAGAGTTTAGGGAATTTAAAAAATTTGGGGTATACATTTGAAACTTCCAGACTCACACTCTTGACAGCTGGGGGAGCGAAGTTCCAAGACCAGGGGAAAAGAGGTAGAGATACCACCCTCCGGAAAAGGAGAGACTGTTGGTTGACATGGGTAGTTATTTGGAATCTGTTTGACCTGTGAGAGATATTCACACAATCCAAGTTGATTCCGTGACGCTTACCTGAATTTTTTTTTTTTTTTCTAAAAAGAGGCAAAAATTTCAGATAAGTTAGTATTACCACTGTTTGCAATCTGTACTGAAATCTACATTGTAGAAAAGGCCTTTGAATCATAGTAACAGTTTGGAAGCCTCAAAATTATTCTGCGTTAAAAGTATGAACACACTTTTCTCTATCCAGAAGATTGGGTATATATAGATTGAACAGAGATGCTTTTAGCACAAGGAGAAGTGTCTTTAAGTCTATAGTTAGAAGACAACCAAGGGAAATTTAAATTATTGAGCTTGTGACTGTAATAGTAGTCAGTGCTTGACAATAGCACAGAGAGGGAATGAAATCTGAACCATATCTATCTATCTATCTATCTATCTATCTATCTATCTATCTATACCTTAAATTATGTTCTTAAAGCTTTATAAATTGCATTTACACATCTTGAAACACCTTAGACCCTTTATAACTTGCATAAACTTTAAACTTTTTTTAATCCAATTATTTAACACGAGACATGGGTGCTGATAATTAAGAGCAGTCACTGTAAAGCAGAAATCCTTTAAATAAGAGTAGCAAAAATTTACTTTGAAACCTGTTTTGTGAGTTTATCTCTTTTTAGAGTCTGTATGGAGGTTTCTAGGCTGGAGGCCTAGGAAAGAGAGGCCTGTGGCCTGATTTTTACATATGAAAAGAACTGAGAAGGCACTAAAGCCTCGGAAACTGGAGGGCTTGCTGGTCTTAAGCTAGTTACTCAATCAACATCCTCATATTCAGAGACCACAGAAGGATAAATTATAGCTGGAAGTATAATCTAAATGCCCCACGTAGCCATTAAAGTGACAGAGACATCCCCATTACCTAAGACAGGTTACCTTGGGCTCCGGTGGTCTTCATCTCCATAGCTTTGTTGGGGGCAGTAGTTGTAGGTCTTCAGCTATAATACAGGACAGCACTTAATCTTTATCTGTTGAACAGAGCAGCATGACCTTTGACAGTCAGACCCAGCTCGGAGATTTTTCCTATAGAGGAACTTGGGACACTTGATTTGACCAGGCAAGTAGGACAACCAACCCCAAAAGGTCCAGTTTGTGCAGAGTCCTGGTGGCAGGTGAGGCAAGAGGCAGTTTTCCCCAGTAGTTAGCGTTACCACAATTCAGGTGGAGTCTTTATGCCCCGTTTGAAGTTTGGAGACCATCAGATTCCCACTAGGAAGGGGCATGTCTATTACGGAAGGCTTAAACATTTAAATACCATATTCAGTAGATCTCTGAAGAGTTTCAGGATCATTTATCTATTAAGTATATCAGATTTTAGGCTTAACATTGAAAATGTACACAGGAGGCTAAATAATTACTAGGGGTCTGGAGAGATGGCTCAGCAGTTAAGAGCCCTGACTGCTCTTCCAGAGGTCCTGAGTTCAATTCCCAGCAACCACATGGTGGGTCACAACCATCTGTAATGGAATCCAATGCCTTCTTCTGGTGTGTCTGAAGCTACAGTGTACTCATATGCATAAAATAAATTTTTAAAAAATCTAGAAAAAAAGCGCTTGTTACTAAATGAACAGTTTGTACATTAGTAGCTTTTATAAGGTTAGGATTCTTACAGCTTTATCCCTGTTAAGTTTGAGCTTTAAAATTTGAAGATTTAACTGAAGATCCTTTAGCATTAAAATAAACCTTAATGTAGTAAGCTTTCCTTTTAGAGTGCACCTTTATAGAGTATTATAGTTTCTTGTATGCCTTAGTTTATCCAAATAGCTAAAGGTTAAGAAAATGAGTAAAAGGGCTGGTGAGATGGCTTAGCTATTAAAGGCTAGGCTCACAACCAAAACTATAAGAAAGTGAGCAAAGACAAAGGAGCTAGACAGATATTACGGCGAACCTGATTGGATCCTAGGAATTTATAAACCTTGATTATCAAATATACCTTATTTACCAAACATATATTGTTATTTATCTAAATTTTCTAGAAGCCTAGAATTGAACAGTTAGCAAAGACATAAGTAGTTAGATATATAAATATTTTGGAGATGTGTTGTTGTTTCCTTAGTTTAAAAAGAGATACAGTAATAAACTAGGGGCTCATTAGGACTGAGAAGTTTATAATTGTTGCTTTATACCATTTAGTTAGCTTAAGATGGTGAAGTCACATGGCATGTCAGTAAAGAAGGCTGACAGCCATGTGGTGGCTTACATTTTGATGAAGGTTATCTGCCAAGATGGAGGAAAGCCACATGGTTGCTATTTAGAAACATCTATTTTTTCTAAACAAGAGTTGAAACTAAGTTATATGTACAGTATATTCTAGACAAAAGTTGAATCACATATCTGGTATGTGATCACTTATCTATTGTAGCAAATTAAAATTATCATAGATCTTAATTATAAGGCTTTTGTTATAAGTTTAAAGCCAAAATTTCGTTACAGATTTTAAAAATTCCTAGCTATATTCAATGAATTCACAAATCCTGATATAGAGTTTATAGTATAGTCCTAAGATTTTTTTTTTTTTTTGAGAGCAAAGTGCAGAGAAATCATTTAGATAAAAGATTTTTTTAAGAGTGGGAAGTAGAACCTTAGAGATAAGAGACTTTGGGATCGTTTGTTGTGGCAAAAGTTGTTACAATCTTTGAGATTTTGGAAATCAAGGGCGCCAATTTATGGCCACTGATCAGTGCTGAAGCCAAGCTGTAGTAATAAAATCTGATTCGTGGAGGAAGAGAGAAAGGGTCACAAAATGACATCCTGCAGGTGTTCCTATAAGCTCCAGGAGGGGGCAGAGGGCTGAAGAGGCAGGACTGCAGGTTAGAGTCAGAGATAGCCAGGAGAGAGTTGGAGAGAAGGGAGCCGTCCTCGGAGCTGCAACAGACTGCAGGAGCCAGAGAAACACATAGATGCCCCCATGGAGGGCAAGCAGGCCAGAGGGAAGCTGTTGCGGAAGAACTGGACTCTAGAATTTGGAATCAGATTCACAAAAGATCTGTACACACCTTTGCACGGGGTGGGATGGGGTGTGGGGGCGGGGGTGGGATGGGGGCGGGGTTAGGTGAGCTGCTGGGTTCGCAGCCTGTGCTGCAGGGGAGTTACAGGTGTGTACAGCTGCAGCTGCCTGCTCCTTTTCTTTTCCTGCTCCAGCTAGGGTCCTGTTCTTGTTCCCACTTTGCAACAAACTTACAGATCATCAACCATAACTTAAAAGACAGGACATTTACACATGGGGTGGGGGTGGGCAGAAAGACCAGGCAAAACAGGGGTTGGATTTTTCCCCTCCCCCATTGCTTGGCCACATTTGGCTTGATTATCTAAGGGATATTGAGGCCAGATTCAACTGCAAATTTGGATAAGTTTAGAGGCCCTTAAATTGGGTGCTAGGTGTAGGAGTCGGAGGTTCTCTGAGAGGTATCCTAAAAGAGAGTCCAGAGATACAGATGATGCAGTTCCCATGGTTGAGGTAGAGGGGAGGTCCAAGGCCTGAAGTCCAAGGCATCCCTAGCACCCAGGGGGGGGCAAAAGAAGAAGGCAGAAGCTGTTAAATACACAAGCAGTTAAGTGGGGGTCAGGGCTTAAACTGGCTAAGCCTGAGGACTGTGCCTAGTACCAAGGCTTTCTTTTTTTATTTTTATTTTTTATTTTTTTTGAGACAGGGTTTCTCTGTGTAGCCCTGGCTGTCCTGGAACTCACTCTGTAGACCAGGCTGGCCTTGAACTCAGAAATCCACTTGCCTCTGCCCCCCAAGTGCTGGGATTGTAGGCGTGCGCCACCACTGCCCCACATACCAAGACTTTCAAATAAAGCCAAAAGGTCAAAAATGCAGCCTCGCCCAAGGGAAAAGGTCAGAAGTGGGTACTTCCGGCCCCAAGAGTGCCAGAGACTCAGGGAAGCATTTGAGCCCACTGAGAGGATCACCCACGGCCAGTAATGGATGGAGGGCCAAGGTGAGTCTGTTGCAGATGGCCCTGAGATAAGAGCTAGGGCCCCAGTGTGGCTTAGACCTGTCCCCAAGCACACACCGCACTGGGCTAGTCTCCTGAGTCACAGGCAGCAATGTTAGTGTTTATGCAGCTGAGTACCTTGGCAGGTCACACCACACAGCAGATCTCATGCAAGAGATTTGGGGGGAGGGGGATCAAAAGGCCAGCTCAGAGTGGGACAAGAGAGAGACAAAGACAGAGAGACAGAAAGAGAGACAGACAGTGGGCCATGATCCTAAGGACCTTTTAAAGGGTACAGGTGCTGTATTTGGCAGCTGGTGATGACATAGCTTTAGTGCTGAGTCACTGAAGGCTGGCTGGGGCTAACGAAAACAAAGTAAAATTCAGGTGGTAGACACTTGACTCTTGTGAAACAGTAATCTTTACATTTTGGGTTGTTTTGCTTATTATCTACAACTGTCATGAGCATCCTATGCCAGATTGTGTTTTCCCATAATGTCAGAATTTACTGAATAATAAAATTCATAAAAGGCAGCAATTTGCCAAGCAGTACCTGTTTCTTTGATATTGAGCAAATGGAACACATAGTTTTGCTCCAACCTTAAATACTAATATTAACTCTTAGATACCTTACATATAACATAGTAAATAACTCTACAGGCTCTCTATATGTACATATGTAGGCTTTGAATGGCCACAGGGGGTTAAAGAGGCCACAGCAGAATTCAAAGCATGTCAAGTGCTAGAAGCTGGCAAGCAAGAATCCCCAGCTGGAGGCCTGCTGGAGCCCTGGGCTGTAGGTCAGGCCATTGTCTAGCCAGCATTCAGCTGCAGAAACAAGGTGACCAAAGTCTGTAGAGGTGGAAGACAGGATTATGTCTAGGCAAACAACTGGGCAGATGGGAAGACAGCAGGTGCAGAGGGACCAACAGGTAGCTGGATAGATGGTAATCGGATACGCTGTGTCAACAATGGAGCTGAGCTGAAGCCCCTGGGACAGTCGAGAGTTCTCTGTCAGTCTCCTCATACACACACCAGATGTCAGATGGAGGCCGTCACCATCCCAGCAGTAGGTGTCCCCTTCTTTATGAGGTACAGGTGAAGTTGTTTCTTCTCCCAGATTGGTTCTTTGGCCTGGTTTCTCTGAGATGATTTTAGTACCTGGGCTCCTATAGTCCCCGTTACTCTGATAAATATATAGGGCGGTACCCATTCTACTTTTAGGAATATGTTGTTAAAAGTCTGTGCTGTTAACAAATGTGCTGATGGTCTGTGCTGACAAATGATGTTGTTACATCCTCCATTTTCTTCTTCTTCTTCTTCTTCTTCTTCTTCTTCTTCTTCTTCTTCTTCTTCTTCTTCTTCTTCTTCTTCTTTTGTTTTTCGAGACAGGGTTTCTCTGTGTAGCCATGGCTGTCCTGGAACTCACTCTGTAGACCAGGCTGGCCTCAAACTCAGAAATCCGCCTGCCTCTGCTTCCCGAGTGCTGGGACAAAGGTGTGCTCCACCACTGCCCGGCACATCCTCCATTTTCAAAATAGAATAAGAAGCTCCTTGTAAAATGGAATTTCTTAGGGCAAGACGTGGTCTGAAGACTCATCATTTTACATAGTATGGTATGTTCTGGGCAGGGCCCAACATGATCCAAATAACATTCTAGAACATGGAAGAGAGTCATGGAAGCCCTTGAAGAGCTCATGAGTAAATGAGGTTGGTGTCTATGATAATAAACACAGTAGCAAATACCTGTTAAACCTCACTGAGTGCTAGACACACATTACCTCACTTAGAGTCTTGCTTTTATAAGGTATCATACTCAGTTGGATGTTTTTAGCTGCAACAACAACAAAAACATGCAATTGTGGGGCTGCAGACATGGCTCATCGATTAAGAGCGAGTCATGGTCTTGCCGAAAACCTGAGTTCGGTTCCCAGCATCCACAACTCTCTGGGATCCAATGCCATCTTCTGCCCTCTGCAGGCCCCAGACAGACATGCAGGAGAACCAGCAGCAACAGTAAATATTCAGCATTGGATGTGGTGGCACAGGACTGTAGTTCCAGGTACTCTGAGGCAAGCATTAAAGGCAAGTTCAAGACCAGCCTACACAACTTAGTGAGCCACTGTCGTAAATAGTAGAAGGGGGAAGGGTGAGATTGAGGAGGGCTAGGGATATGACTGAGTGACAGAGTACTTGCCTCTTGTAATTCAAGTCGCTGATTATGCTAACAGGTAGGACAGCCTCCATACCCAGAGACTGAAATTATCTGGTGAGAACTGCATTGGCACTAAACATGTACATTTTCTATCATTATTTGCTTATCTGCATGTTTGTGAATATTTGATATCCAATTCCCTGTGTTTCCTGCCCAAACCACTTTGCGATTTGAATTCAAAACCTTTCCCTAAGTTCTCATTCATAGATCCATTACTAGACACAGGCTCTGGCTCAGGAATTGGGCTATTACCTAAGCACATGTAACAAGTGGTGACGAAGTTCATTGAGGCTGCTGGGAAAGGAGTCCATGCTTTCTTCTGCACATGTTAATTTTAATATAAATGTATACAGTAAATTAATATAGTGACTGTGTTTATTTATCCTAGCTAGTTCTCCAATGACAACACAGAGAGACCATAATTTATTTTCAAGTTTCACCTCAATACCTGGGAAGTCAAATGATCTTTCTTACCCCCCTAAACTAACCTGGCTACCCTCCAGCCAACATCCCTATTAGCTTGCATTTAGGGTCTCCCATTCTTCAGCTGAACTCTCATAAACTCCTTCCTTCCTTCTTGTGGCTCAGTCTGACCGCTTTCTCTTTCCTTCCCTTGGAAGCCATTGGGCGATCAGCTTTAATTGACAAGGAGAGAATAAATGGGAAGAATTGTTTACACAAACTTGAGACAGTAGATTCTAGAAACAAGATCTGAGGGTGGAGAAATCGGCATTTGAATAACACAAGGATAAGCTTTACTTTGTGCACAAAAGCATTGTGTCTACATTCTTCCTCTGTATCCTGCAGAGGAGACCAGAACCTAACGCCCTGCCCTCGAGTTATACCACAGTGCTGAGCTTGGAGCAGCAGGATTCCCCTCGTACCTGTTGAAGAGTGGAGCCTGTAGGAGACAGAGAAGCCAGAAGTCAGTCTCACCCAGTCTCTGTAAGAGCTCATCTCGATATATGAGCCAACAAATTCTCTTTATAGAGTTTAATAAAATCACTGTACCTTGAGATGGCTCAGCAGTAAGGGCCGCCAAGCCCAACCACCAAGGTTGATTCCCAGGTCCCGTGAGGTGGAAGGGGAGAATGAACTCCTGTAAACTGTCCTCTGATCTCCACATGTGGGCCATGGCATGTTTTTGTGCTCACACACATAAATAAGTATGTAGTCATGATACTAATAAACTATATAAGACCACTGGTTCAGGCTCTGCACTGTGCTTAACAGACCAAACCAAAGTGACATTACTTTGAAGCTCCAGAACACCCCTCCAAAAGTAAATTATTTGACCACCTGAAAAAAAAAAAAAAATGAAGCTATGGGGAAAGATAACAAAATACCAAAAGGTCAGTTTCGGTTGTTACGGTGAGAAGTGCCTCCTCAGCTTCAAGTTTAGAAGCAAAGCAAATAAAAAAATTGTTCTTTTTTGCTTTTTTCAGCCTTTCTGTCTACAATGTCAATAGGCTCTGCTTAAGTCATCAAAATACTCATTTGTTTTTGCTATATTATTATTGTTGTTTGTTTCTGAGACAGTGTCTTTTTACATAGCCCTGGCTATCCTGAAACTCACTATGTAGACAGGGCTAGCCTCAAATTTACCTGCCTTGCTTCCTGAGTGCTGGGACTAAAGGCGTGCAGCACTATACCTGGCTCATTGTTTTTAAAGAAAGAGTTATTACCAAATTTATCCTAGAACTACAAACAAATTTGTTGTAGAAAAGTCATTTAGGTCTTAAAAGTGCTGCAGTGATGTCTGACAACAGTCTATGCCAATTTATGGCCTTCCTTCCCTTCCTTTTCCCTTTCTTATAGCCTATGGTGGCTTTGAAATCACAGAGATCCTCCTGCCTCCACCTTTCAAATGCTGGGATTATAGATTTACGGCACAATGCCTGACTCAGTACGTGTGCATGAGTGTGTGTGTGTGTGTGTGTGTGTGTGTGTGTGTGTGTGTGTGTGTATGTGTGTGTGTGTGTGTATTTGGTGGGCACAATGCCTGACTCAGTTTTAGAGTACGTGTGCATGAGTGTGTGTGTGTGTGTGTGTGTGTGTGTGTGTGTGTGTGTGTGTGTGTATGTGTGTGTGTGTGTATTTGGTGTGTGTATTTGGTGTGTGTTTGGTGTAAGGCTTGAACCCAAGGCCTTGTGCATGCTAGTTAGAGGCTCTAATACTGAACTACATCCCCACCCCTGTGTTTCCTCTGTTGTAATTTGCATCGAAAGGATGTAACTGATGAGAGTTGGAGGGACCACTCAGTGGAAAAGAGCACTGGCTGCTCTAACAGAGGACCCAGATTTAATTCCCTGCACCTACAAGTTGTGGTTTACAACCATTTGTAACTCCAGTCCCATGGGAGCCAATATCATCTTTTAGATCCTGTGAGAACTGCATGTATGTGATTCACAGACATGTATGCAGGCAAACCACCCATACACATAAAAAAATGAAAAGAATATAACTGATGCTTTTAATAATTCCTGCCAGTGATTAAATAGCTCAGACACTGTCTAGGTCGGTGGTTCTCAACCTTCCTAATGCTGTGACCCTTTGATACAGTTCCTCATGCTGTGTGACCCCCAACCATAACGTTATTCTCATTGCTACTTCATAACTGTAATTTTGCTACTGTTATGAATTGTAAATATTTTTAGAGATAGAGTTTGCCAAAGGGGTCACAATCCACTGGTTGAGAACTGCTGGTCTAGATGGCTTGGGCAAATGATTTGCATCCTTGAAATAACCTTAAAGACAACTGTGATTATTAGCTATGATGCACAGCTAACCCCTCATTAGGACTCATTAGTTAGTAGAACTAGAAGCAAGTCTTAATGAAATCTGAAGAAGACTAAAAAGCTCCAAAAGTCAGCGCCTGTAGATAGGGGGTACCCAGGAAAGGCCTCAAACTGTAGTTTTCTAGGATGGTCAGAGGACTGTGCCTGGGCACCAAAGTAGAATGTTTTGGTGAGAAAGAGAGAATCTGGAAGAAATTTGGGGTGATAAGAAAGCCATGCTCAATATATTTTACATATTTCATAAGGACTTTAAAGTGTCAGAGCATAAAGAGGCTATGACATCAGGATTGGTGGCACAGAGAGCTGGTGCTGAAGAATGTCATGCGTTTGAAGTCAGCCTGGGTTATGTGGGGAATACCCAGCTAACTAGGACAACAGAGTAAGAGTATGCCTGAAAAAGAGGAGTGGAGAGAACCATCTCCCTGAATGCTCTGCATATTGGTCTTGTTCCCCCCCAAAATTCCAGAGTCATCCCTGGAAATGATGCAAAGCAGGAAGGGGAGGCTGGATTGTCCAGCCCACATTGTCTCTGGAAATGCAGGCCAGTAGCCAAGGTTTGGTAGGGCTCCTCTATTGGTTTCTGCAGGCCAGAGCCAAATTCAGGGTTTACAGTGTGGGCTGCTATTAGGTACAATGACCTCTGGGGGGCAGCAGCATGAAGCATTTGCTTTTGGAGAGCTATAGACTATAGGTAGTGTGTCTAGCCTTGATATCAGTGTTTAATGAAATACCCAGGGAATAATACTAGCATAAAGTTCTCGGTGATACCGTCTAGAATTGCAAGAAATTCAAAATAGTCCTTTCAAAGATACTGCCCCAGACCCAGCATGGTGATGCATGCCTATATTCCTAGAATTTGGGAGGTGGAGGTAGGAGGATCAGGAAGGAGTTCAAGGCCAGCCTGAGAAACATGACCTTGTCACAAAACCCCACTACACAGAAATACAAACAACAACAAAAAATTGCAAAGCAGCCATTCTACTAGGCTAAGTAGATATCACAAACTAGCTGCCCTTGCTCAAAACATTAAGAGGGTTAGTGAGATAGAGTCATGTGACGTCCACTCACCCCAGACAGGGAGCCAAGACCAAGGTACAGAAACCACCAAAGTCCAACTCGGTGAACCAATGAGTTTTTTGGTTTTTTTAAAAATGTGCATTAGTGTTTTATGTGCCTGTGTGCCTGCATGAAGGGTTCAGATCCCCTGGAACTGAAGTTACAGATAGTTCTGAGCTCCCCATATAGGCGCTGGGAATTAAACCCCAGTCTCAAGAGGAGCAACTGGTCTCTTAACTGCTGAGCCATCTCTCCAGCCCAACCAATGAGTTTTATTGGGGTTACTTACTAGGGTATGGGTGAGGGGTTACTTACAGGAGTAGAAATGACTCAAAGACAGCTGCATCATCAAGGCCCACCCTAGCATGGGTGACAGCTCATAGAAGCTGGGAACCTGAAGCACACTGCACAGCCTGCAGGCAGCCCAGCAGGTTGGAGAGTGTCCTTTCCACTCTCAGTTGGTGTTGAACCTCATCCCAGGAGTGCAGCTGGCTTGTTTGCTTTAGAGTCTTCTTTTCAGTTTGGCTATCAGAGTTTTTTGATAGGTTTTACAATTCTGCTAGTCTGAGAGGAACTCTCAGCTTTTATTGTTTACTTTGACAGGGAGGGGCCTAGTAAATCTGCTCAGTTTCAGGGACTTCCTTATGCTATTTTGAGTTGTTTATCTTCTGTTTAAGGAGCTTCCCTTCTGGATGGAAGGTCTCAGTCCTGAAGGAGACTGTTACAGAACAGATGGCTCAGAGGGTAAAGGTGGCTATTGCGAAGCCTGATGACCTGAATTCAATCCCTAGAACCCAAATGGTAGAAGGGGAGACCCAACTCCTTTACCATGTTACATGTACATACTTGTATACACATGTGCACATACATGTAAATAATTAATGTGATAAATTTACCCAGAGTGGTCATATACAGTAGGAACCCTAGTTTTGAGAGTCTATTCATTTCAAGCCAATGTGATTAAAATCTGACTCTCTCTGATATCCTGAGCCTATCGGCTAAAACCAGTAAGTCATACCATCCTATGGCACAGTGATGCTCTCCTCTAGTCCCAGAAGTCTGGAGGAGGAAGAAGAAAGATCCTTGGAGTCTGGAAGCATTCAACTTAGGCAACATAGTGAGACTATCATGTCAAAATGAAAAATTCTGGTGGAAGCTCTGAATGATAGCAGCCCCTTAACTAGTTTCAACAAAGTTACCAGAGGCTTCTGTACGGGTGCAAGCCAGCACCAGCCCTCCTGTGCTCAGAAAGCTACAGTGGCTGTGTCACTCAGTCAACAGCAGTGTTCCTCACCAGGGCCTTTGAGGCCTGCCCAAGTCTGCCCATTTCTTATCTTCAAATCCTCCTTGCTCTGGACCAGCCTCACTGCTTTTTTGCTGTTCCTTGAACAATAAACACACTCTGTTCTCTAGGTTTTTCCGCATGGAGGAGTCTGCCTGGAACAGCCCCTCCAGGAGCACAAGGGTTTCCTCCTTCACTCAGTCTGGGTGTGTACCCAGGAACACCTTCTCAGAATACCTCACATGTATGGCACAGCCCGGCTTTCTTACATAGTCCTGCTTCCTTCCTCCTGACACCACTTACTACCGTTTCATGCACCACACAGCTGACTCTCCTGTCTGTTGTCTGCTTCTTGTTTCGATGTGGGCTGTAAGGGTGATTGAGGGCTTGGTTGTGTTGTTCACTGCTGTATCCCTAGTGTCTAGAATTAGCATGTGGTAGTTGTTTGGCACATGTCAAGTCTCCCACAGGCATGCTCAAAAGGAGATTGAACTTGTCTCTCTGAACCTAGGGAGCATCACTGGCAAGAAAAACCCAGAGCTCATGCTGGCCTTGGTGGCTGTAACGTGAGCACTAGCTGTTCCCAGTGAGTCTTTCCCTGGGTGTGGCTGTGACTAGGCTGCTGGTAGCAGTGACCTGGAAATCATTTAGGCTGAGCAAAAATGAACCCAGACAACAGCGGATCTTCAACTCCCTGAGGCAGAGAGCCGTGTGGCTCTAGAGATGACATCTCATCCTGGGGCCAGATGCCACATAACCTCCTGACTTTTTTTTTACTTGTACAACCCAGAGTGTCTTTGGGCACTGTTAAAGCAAGAAGCCTTATCTATGATAGTGTGATGACTTAGTCCTGACATGCAGAGAGAACTCTGGAATATTCATACCATGTTTCATAGAAAAAATTTAAGTTTAACATCCCTGACCCCAAGGCTTCGAATGGTCTAGATTGTCTAGATTGCTCCTTGTCTTTAGACTGATGCTCTTTCTACACTCCACTGCCCATCTAGTTTCTGGACACACCAATTTTAATTCCAGTCACTCTCTTGCTCCAAACATCTAGTCCTTGTACAAAAGGCCAAAGTCCAAACTCTCTAGCCTGATATTTGAGCTTCCTGAAACCCTACTCCGGGCTACTCTTTTTCATTCTCGTTGGCTTCTCACCTCTCCTGGGTCTGTTGTTTCATCTAAGTCACCAAACAGGTCCTGAGCTCCCAGAGTGGATGACAGAAAGCCACCCCAACTGTCTCCAGCTACATAAACTTGCCCATCTGTTACCCAGTACCCTATTTTTCCTGAAGTCTTCCATGTTTGCACACCTCCACAGCGCTCCCCCCCCATACATGGCACCATTCTTTGTGCCTTCCTATCAGCATCCCTAGCCACCCAGGGAAAGCCTGAGTGGGGGAAGCTGGGGTGAAAGAACTCACTTGGGCTCTAAGGACCCTGCAGCAACACTGCCTCACACCAGCCCCATCTCGGGACCCCCTGCCCACACCCTCACCTTTGACCTTCTGGAGCTCCAGCCTACCCATTCCATCTGTTCCTCGTGTCATGGCTGACATGCTTCTCTTGGTTTTATCTCTGAGCCTCTCTTCTTTTAGCAGAATTCAGTTTTTTTATAGTGTAAATGTTGGCTCCCAACACTGGGTAACTTAGAAGCTGCTTGTATTAGTTTGAGTTTCCTAGCAGAACAGAACCTTATAGAACAAATATATCTATCATCTATCCATATCTATCTGTCATATATACATGATATAATATATATATATATATATATATATATATATATATATATATATATATATTAACAGAAGGCCCAAGAATCCAGTGGTTGTTCAGTACACGAGGCTGGATGTCTCAGCTGGTCTTCAGTATACGCTGGAATCCTAAAGAAGTAGGCTCTAATGCCAGTGACAGAATTGTTTTGCCAGTAAGAGTGAGAGCAAGCAGTCAAAGAGAAAGAACTTCCTTCTTCCATCTCCTCTCATGTCAGGACTATGCCAACAGAAGATGTGGTCCAGATTAAAGGTGGGTCTTCACGACTCAGAAGAAGGGTCTTCCCACTTCAAATTTAAAATCAATGTTCACGTCAGTCCCATGAAGGTGGACCTGGGGTCACAGTGCCTCTTTATCTGTTCCTCTCACACTAGCCCCCTCCCTAAAAGCTCCAATAACACCAGCATTACACACTGATCTCTGTTAGAGTTGACTATGGGAGATTCAGATGAGTACAAACCAGTTACTCTGACGAACACTGGATCTGCGGACTAGATGCTCACCACCTCCTGACAGTACTATACCAGGGGGTGGTTGTCTATGTAGAAGTTTTCTTTCACTTGGTCCTGAAGCTGTGTTTATCTAGCTCTCACCTGTCCCAGTTTCACTTTCCGAGACCAAACTGAGTGAGTCCAGTATTGTTTCCATCTAAACACACTTCAGGGATCTGAGAATGGTGTTTGACATTCACTAAAACTCTGCTCAGCATTGCTGAGAACCCTGGCTTTCAACTGAAGAGCCCCCAAGGACAGACAGCCAAGCGCCCAGGCACAGGTGATAGAGCCCCCCGGGTTTAAAGAGATGAGGCATCTGTTTATTGTCTCTCGCTGAAAGAAGAAAATAAGAGGCTGAAGATGTGGCTTCATGGGTAAGAACACATAATGTTCTTTCTGGGGACTTAAGTTCAGTTCCCAGCACCTAAATTGGGAGGCTCACACTCACCTGTATCTCCAGCTCCAAGGGATTCAATGTCCTCTTCTGGCCTCTGTGGGAATCCACACACAAGTGATACACACCTGCACTCAGGGACATGCACATGCACATAAAATTAAAACGAATCTTTTAGCTATACACAATGGGTGGTGCATGCCTTTAATCCCAGGAGACAGAGGTAGGTCTTTGTGAGTCTGAGGTTGACTTGGTCTACAAAGTGAGACCCTGTCTTAGAAAAAAAAATAGAAAAAAGAAAGAAAGAAGAATATATTCACAAAGTCTTGACAAAGGCAAAAATCAGAGTTAATCTGTAATTCCCAGACTACTGAGAGGCTGTAAAAGCCAATTAACTCAAAGTATATCTCATACAGCATGTTAAAGTGGCCACCAGAGGCAGCCTAGATATAATGGCATCTTTGGTTACAACCATTGTAACACTTTATTATTGAAGAGTCCTTTGCCTCTCCTCTTGGGAAGGCCCCCAGCACCTCACCACCTCACCACACCCATTAGTAACTATGCAATGAGTTGGGCAGATGGCCAGTGTCCTTATGCCACTATTTCTTTTCTTTTCTTTTTTTTTTTTTTGTGGTTTTTCGAGTCAGGGTTTCTCTGTGTACTGGCTGTCCTGGAACTCACTCTGTACACCAGGCTGGCCTCGAACTCAGAAATCCACCTGCCTCTGCCTCCCAAGTGCTGGGATTAAAGGTGTGTGCCACCACTGCCCAGCCTTATGCCACTTTTAAAAGAAGTCACATGACGTTTTCATATCAGGACAAACAAAACATTCTGTAACTATTATTTGTAAGTTTATGGCCTTCTTAACAGCCTGTGAGAGATTTCAGAAAGCCTCTTCATTTACTGACTGGTTTCACACCTGAAGAAGAGTTAAAATTTGAGCTAGGTGATGGTGGAGCACGCCTTTAATCCTAGCACTTGGGAGGAAGAGGTAGGCAGATCTCTGAGTTCAAGGCCAGCCTGGTCTATGGAGTGAGTTCTAGGACAACCAGGGCCACACAGAGAAACCTTGTCTGGGGGGAAAAGAAGACTTAAAATTTAAACAAATGAGATCATTTTGTCCTCGTTATGTTTGAATATGAAGTAATTCAATTAAAAGTTAAATGACTCTCTGAAATAGGATTAATTTATTCACATACGTCTTGGCTTCTTACTTTGGGTGAGCACATGTATTCTGAGGGGATGGTTAGAGGAAGACAGGGCCGCTTCTGGCTGGGGTGGTGTTGGAAGCATTTCTTAAAAGATGGCAGAGGACAGGACAAACCAGACAGACACAGGAGGAGTCCTTTCCTCCCTGTGGGGCATCCTGCTGTTGCCCTGTCCTCTGTCCCCGCACACCACATGCGGCACCCCTCATCTTGCTGCTTTTGGTTGAGTTATGATTATTTCAAAATAAACTTTTAAAAAGTGTGTTGTGGTGGCATGTGACTGGTACAGGCAACGCCTGAATCATTACCTCCTATATGTTTGGGGTGGAAAAGTTCCAGAGTCAGGAAGAAAAGAGGGAGAACACCAGAAGCTGAGGCTGAGCCTAACCATCCTGCCGAGCTGGGAGCAGGTAAGGAGGTAAGTAACCATCAGAAGTCTGAGGCAGAAGCTACTAAGCCCAGGGCTCTAGGCACGTGGATCCCAGATGAGGAAGGAGGTGGAGGGTGGGAAGAAAGAAAGGCACAGTCAGAGAAGATGTGAGAAACTGTCCCCTGGGTTCTCTCTTGACTGGTTTGTGCTTACATGTGCTGTGGTGTAGGGGGTGTTGACCTCAACTGAAAGGTGCGGGCAAAGTGCACAAAATGGCAGTGACAGATTCCAATGAGGGCCTGCATTCTAGTTCCCAGAAGGCGCCTCCTAACATTGTCTGTGTGCAATCAAAGGGCTGCTTCCTTCAGGTTATGACCTACTCTAAGCCTCTTCAATTGTTTTTCAGATTGTGCCTTGCCCTAGGAGACTCCATCTTACAAGCAGCTTCTGGCTCCATTTTGGGGGGAGAAGGATGATTGCAGCCTTGGGGTGAACCCAGTAACGTTACTATCCATCAGGCACTGTCCAGGGAACGTTGGCTTATTCCTGGGAATAGATTGTGGGCCACCTATAAATGTATTGGGGTGAGTTGAAACCACTGGGACATATGGGTATATTACAGTCATATTAGGGAAACCAGGCCTGGCCAAGGAAAGGATGAACTCATTCACCAGGGCCCCATAAAGCGATGAAAGCCAACACTGTGTGGCACGCCACCACACCAATCAATGTACCTAGTGTGCGTCCGTCAAGGACCCTACCCCCAACCATCCTTGGAGCTTTGCTTTTCCTGCTGTTGATGTGGTCTCCCTGACTGCCATCAGTCTATCTGTTCACCCATCTGCATCTGACCCTGTTTCTTGCTCTGGACCCTTTCCTGCTCTCAGACCCTGGTTCCATCCTGGCTCGGTCTTGTTTGTTATCCATCAGCTCACTCCTCAAACCTCCTGAACTCTGCTGCAGCCTCTGGTAGTCCCTCTATATCATGCATACAGATGTCGTTACTGTATTTTGTGTGGTATGAGTTAGTAGCAGTAATTAAGGTTGGAAGGAGGAAAGAAAAAAACCTGGAGAGATGGCTTAGTGGCTCAGAGCACTTGGTAAGGACCTGCGCTCAGTTTCCAACACCCATATGGTGGCTTACAACAATCTATTAACCTAGTTCCAGGAGATCTGATGTCCTCTTCTGACCTCTGCTGGCACCAGGCACACATATAGTACACATACATACATATAGGCAAATATTCATGCACATAAAGTAAAAATACATACATTATTTTTCAATGATTAGTAGAAGATCTATGCAAAAACAGAGTTATCCCTGCCAAACTTAATAGAAGAGGTTAAATGTTTGATCCAATTTTCCATCCTGGATAAGTCTTTCCTTTCTGCCCTTATCTGTTTTGAAAACATAATACCAGAAGATGAGGGGCCTGGATGCTGTCACAGCTCCTAAAAGTGAGCTCTTGGGAGTGGGTCTGAAATTAGGGTAAACCTCTGCTGATCTTGCATAGGTCCGACAAATCAAGGCAGGATCGTGGTTGTGCTTTTGGCGTTTGGGGTCATTGGACTGAAGCAGATACTCCCTAAGTCAGTACCTAAGTCAGGCTCTTATGCTCAAGGGTTTTTCAGGTCTCCAGAGATGCTGGATTAAGGGTCCTGGGGAGAGTGACTAGGGACCAGGTATACATTTGGAACCTGACATCTTGGCTTCCAGCACTTATCACATAAATATATATTTTTTAAAAAAATTGGAATAAAGTAGTTTGCATTTGTCCCAGCTGTGTTACTACGATAGGAGGGATTATATGAAACATGGATGCCTTTGAAACTGATAAGCCTTGTGAACTTATTGTTACTCAATAAACGCTGACATTGTGGAAAGACACAGATGTGTTCACTTATGTTTCTGGCAGAGCGTGCTCAGAACACTCTCTGCTGCATGGATGAATGCTTCCCCTGGCTTCCCCTGCCATGTGAAACGGTGACATGAGGGAGTAAAAGAATTTACCAAGGGAATAAAAAGGCAGAAATTGTTGAAACACAACAAAAAGAGGCAATTGGTGAGTTCCCAGAAAGGGGGTCACTTGGTGAAGTGGGATGGGTGCTCTCTTTGTAAGAGTTGAGGAAGTTAGTTGGTTTTAGTTCATTGGCCATCGTTCTGCTCACAGTTGGGTAGAGAGCAAGCAACTCACTGTCATTTTAAGTATAACAAGAAGAGCTGACACCAATATCCTAAAAACCATTCCAAAAAACAGCCTGGAAAGAAACAGTACCAAACCACACACCACGACCAGGCAAGAACAAAAACAAAAAATACAGACTAGAGACCAATCTCTAGACTGAAGACTAGAAATTAATTTTTTTTTTAAACAAAATACCTGCAAACAAGATTCAAGAACACAGAGAGGATCATGCATCATGATCAGCTTAGTTTCAACCCAGGGGTGAAAAGTTGGTTCAATGTAACAGAAATCAATCAATGTAATTAGAACACTTAAATAGACGTGAAGACAAAAAAGTCACACGACCATATCAAATAGAGAAAGGAAAGGTTTTTGACAGAGTTTAATATCTCTTCCCCCAGCAGTGTGGTTGGATAAAAATTATTTATGATCTTCTATTATGCTGAGCCAGGGATCACTGGGCTTTGTAACTGTCCATCCCTCTGGAGAGTCGATGAAGCCCTGATATAGAAGTACAAACAATTTCTCCTATGTGAATGAGCGTTTGTGTGTATGTCTGTGCACCACATGCATGCAGTGCCTACAGAGGCCAGAGATGGCGTCAGATCCCTGGAATTGGAGTTACAGATGTTTGTGAGCCACCAAATGGGTGCTGGGAACCAAACCTGGATCCTCTGGAAGCAAGTTGTTAATCAATAAGGCGTCTATCTCTTCAGCCCAACACTCCATAAAGTCTGTTAAGTCTCCCGAGAGATTGTAGACATGGAAAAGTGGGATCAGGAACTAAAGCAACCCAGAGAAGCTAGGAGTTTGCTTAGCCTATTATTCTCCATGGTCAGTCCCCTGATAGATGCTGGTCTTTTTGATAGGCCTTGCACGTACAATAGATACCTTGGTTAGAAACCAGATAGCTTCTGGTAGGACCCAAATCTTGTGGTCATGTTTGTTGTTTGTTTGTTTGAGGAAAGGATCTCCCTATATAGTCCTGACTGTCCTGGAACTCACTATGTAGAACAGGCTGGCCATGAACTGCCTGTCCCTGCCTCCTAAGTGCTGGGATTAAATGTGTGTGAAAGTATAGGCTGTATCTGTATAAATGTTAAGACTCAGTCCTGCCCCTAAGCTGCAGACCCCTGCTGTCTGCCATTAGTTTGACTTTTGGAGCTAAAATGGAATTCACTGGAAGAGACCCAGCACATTCTATGATCACTCTAGGACTAACTATTCTATGCCCCTGCCCTAGTTTATGTCTTGACACCATAAAACTGCTTCCTTCCACAAACTTGGTGGCCTTGGGTTGGGGACCATGGTGAATCTGTTAGATCTGGTTTAGTACTATGGTAAAGTCACTTGTCTCCACCTTCAAGATTAGGATCTGGTAGGCTTGGGAAGATAAGCAGTTGAGGGGAGGGGCACAGGCTGCTTTAAAGCCTGCCGTGCTATTTCCCTTTGTTCAAGTAGGGATAGGTGAAGGGCAGATGATGCTGGTGCAAAGCTAAATGCTGTTTTAGGACATCGAGGCAGGGCTGATGTCATCTCAAGGACCCTATCTAATGACTCTTCTGCTCCCATTAAAGCCTCACAGAGGAGCTTAGCTATAAGGTCAGGCTGGGGCACTCAGATTCTTCAAAACCATGCCATGCCCAGGAAGGATCTCGGCTGCTGTATAATGGCTGGAGTTCTCATAGTAAAGGTGGTAGGGAGACATGGTGGCTCACACCTGTAATCACACTGAAGCAAGAAGATTTAGGAAAATCTGGGCTACACAGTGAGACCCTGTTTCAACAAGGGCAGTATAAGCCTCAGAAGCTACCTTTTTAGGGAGATCTGCGCTCTTGAAGGTGAAAAATTCTAACCACATGAGGCCAGCTTTTGAAGATTTGGAGCAGTATTTTGATTTGAAGTGGGCTTGCCTGGGCTATGTATTAATAAATCATCTATGCACAGAAAGAGCTTGATCTCAGGAGGAAACATAAGAGAGGCAAAGTATTTGGTTGTGATCTACCTAAGGAGGTAGAGCTGTCCTGGAAGCCCTGAGGTAATTACGACAGTCCAGATAGCCTATTGAGTCATTTGGGTGGAAGACCGGCGGCCTTGGGCACCCGACTTATACATCAAGCTTAGTCAGACAGCATCTCTCATCTCTTAGGCTGAGAAAGGAAGCCTCTAGATGGAGCTCTAGTACTTAACAAGAGAGGCAAAGGCTCTCCAGCTGCTAGGGCCAGGGACTGAGCCTGATGGGTGTCTCCTTTGTCTTCTTATTCATCCCTTTTGACTCTCATCTTGATAATTAAACATCCTGAAAGCCACACTTAATAAAGCAAGGGAATGGTTCTAGGAAATCCCTGCTCTAATCTTTGAAGTCTTTGTCTAATACCTGGAGAGAACTGGTTTAGAAATTGTACAGCCAGCATAGTCTGGCTTTCTCCACTCTCAGGGTCTAGACTAGTGTACTTATGTAGGGTTTTAATAAGGACGGACTGAAGAGAGCAGCTGCTTCAGAAAGCCCCTGTGCTGTCTATCACAACTTATTATCGTCAATGGGTTTAATAACAGCCTTTTCAATCTTTCTAGGACACAGGCATTGATGTAGTCCCAATGAGCCCCTCCCTCACTGTCTTAGTCAGGGTTTCTATTCCTGCACAAACATCATCACCAAGAAGCAAGTTGGGGAGCAAAGGGTTTATTCAGCTTACACTTCCACATTGCTGTTCATCACTAAAGGAAGTCAGGACTGGAACTCAAGCAGGTCAGGAAACAGGAGCTGATACAGGGGTTATGGAGGGATGTTACTTACTGGCTTGTTTCCCCTGGCTCACTCAGCTTGCTTTCTTATAGAACCCAAGACTACCAGCCCAGGGATTGCACCACCCACAAGGGGCCCTCCCCCCCTTGGTCACTAACTGGGAAAATGCCTTACAGCTGGATCTCATGGAGGGAGGCATTTCCTCAAGGAGGCTCCTTTCTCTGTGATAACTCCAGCTTGTGTCAAGTTGACACACAACCAGCCAGTACACTCACTGTCTCACCCGTCAGTGCATCTGGCCAGAGTGGACCCTGAAAGGAAACTCACAAAACTGAACTCAGTGCACATCGCTGAGGAGAGGAATGGGAAGATGCTTGTCCTGGATGAGAAGGGGAGCAACAGGCATGCAAATGCCCAATTCGGATACCCGGCAGCTCCACCTACTGAGAGAGAAGAAGGCTTAGTCAGGCAGGTGCAGACGCTGACCACACGGAATCTGCTTTCTTCTGAGAGGAGGGAGAAATCCTCATAATTCGTTTGGTCTCACTCAGGACGAGCTCTGCCACCACTGGGGCCTCACACTGAGAGAGGATCCCCAGAAAGAAGAGAATAGCTCCTGGTGGTGATGGCTGGGGCAGGGTATCCTTTCCCATCACCTTCAGGTCTCACCAAGGAGTTGTCCTGGCCAGAGAAGTTCAGTTGCAAATGGGAGGTAGGGATTTCCACAGTGGACCAAAGAAAAACGCTGTCACCTGTACCTTGATGGGTAACTGACCTGGAGTCACAGTGGGGCCTTTGTGTCTCACTGGAGAGCAGCCTCAGCTACAGACCTTCGGTGATGCGTGGTTCACTCGGCTGACCACACGCACCAGAATGAAGAGAGGACAAGAGAGTCCCTGTACCGGTTGCCAAAATATCATGCAAAACCAGGTCCCTGGTAGGAGGGGAACTGGGCAGCCGAAGGACAAAAGGGGAGGAGTAAAAAGATGTCTGTGTATAGGTGGTAAAAGGAATCTCCCCTTCAAGGATGAACAGTGCTGGAGAAGTAAAAGCTAAGTAAACTCTTTTCTTCCTCCCACCCCCACCCCCATAAAGAATTTACCAAGGTCATGAGTGTAGTGGGTTAGTCTGCTGCTGCTATGTATTCAAATGCTAAATACCGACCGTATCCCAAGACCTGGCTGCTCCAAGATCCTCACACATACCAGCTTTTGTTGTATGAACCTTGCCCTCCAAGTTATCCCTGATTGGTTAAAAAAGATACCTAAAGCCTGTGGCTAGGCAGAGGAGAGGTAAGCAGGGCTGGAAGTCTCAGGCTTGGGGTCTCAGGCAGGGACCATGAGGAGGGGAGAAAGAAGGAAGAAGGAAGCTACCATGGGGTAGGTGGATCATGAGGGCTTGGTTACCAGGTCCTGCCTGTTGGTGTAGGAGCAGTCAGACGATGCATGGCAGGTGATATCTCAGGGTTACTGACAGGGATGTAAACAGAATAGCATAGGGGGTTGATAACTGCCTAGCTTTAGTGCTTTTAAGGCTTGTAAATGTAAAGGCTTTTGTGTCTTTTCTTTGGGAACTAAATGATCTAAAGTGCGGTAGAAACCCCAAAATAATATTTACCACAACACAGAGAGATAACTTATTTCTTGAAATACACTGCAAGGAAGCAGAGGGCAAGTCCCCAGAGGGGTCCCTCAGCCGAGAGGGAGTGGGAATTGTTTTCATAAAGGTTAAGAAGGAAGCTATGTGATCTGATGCTGTGGGCCATTTGTGCAGGCATCTCACTATCTTGCCAATTTGTAGAACAATTGTCTTTCTTGAGACTGTTCCTTTGGGTAGAGCAGCTGGGACACTAGGAGTGAAATTCTAAATGTTTGTCTAAGACATAGCAAATCACAGGGCCAGGCAGGCTTCAAGCGGTCTCAGCCTGATGACGTGGGCATCTGGCTTTTATTCTAGGCCTTTGGTCTCCCTATGATCTCCTATAAAATGACTTATTTGAAGTTTAGTGCTATACAAAACTTACCAGAGCAGACAGGAAGAGCAAGAAACAGGTAAAGGAGGGACTCAGACTGTGGCTGCTCATCACCATCTCCTCGACAGCAAACCCAAGGTCACATGTGATCTTCATCTAATCCCCACATCCTGCCACCATGTCGGGTGGTAACACCTTCAGCCTACAGGAGAAAAGAAGCAGGCTGGAGAGATGTCTCCACAGTTAAGAGCACTGGCTGCTCTTCCAGAGGACCTGGGTTCAATTCCCAGCACCTGTACAACAGCTCACAACCATCTGTAACTCCAGTTCTAGGGGATCCAATCCCTGTTTCTAGCCTTGCAGACACCAGGAATTCATATGGTGCACAGACACACATGTGGACAAAACACCCATACACAGAAAATAAAATAAAAATAAAGGAAGCCCAAAGAAATAAATGCATCTTAGATCACACGGCTTTGAGACATAGAGATGCTTTAACGTTAGTTCCCTGGTCACTAGACTCCGTTCCCCTCCTGCCAATGACAGGCTTTGGCATCCGTGTGGTGGGTAAACTGAGGCAGGCAGCCATTGGGGGGTCAGTGCTTAGAGCCACTGACAGAGGTGGATCCAGATACCTACAGGGGCTGCTGCCAAAGGCAGCCATTGATTAGAAAAGTTACTCAGTAGACTTCTCTGAGGAGGAAATAAAGCTTAGTTTACTGGGGCTCGCACTTCCTGTGGCCAGCTGAAAAACTATGAACTCTTTTAACTGCTTGGGGCCGGTGATAAAGAGAAGGAAAGAGCAAAAATTCACACACACACACACACACACACACACACACACACACACACACAGAGTGGATGAAACAAAAGGCAGAATCCAATAACTTCATACACACAAACATGCATGCATATACATACACACACACATACGGGGATACAGACATATACATATTTACACATAGAATGGTTAGAGCAAAGCTCCAGCAAACAGACTTGAAACATTTCACACAAACATACATAAATATACACAATTGATGGATAAAGCAAGCTCCATCACACACCCAAACAAACTCTACACATATACATACACACACATGGTTGATGGGTGGAAGGAACAGTGTTCCAGCCTTCATTCACACAAACCTTACACATATACCTACGCAGAGCGGATGGATGGAAGAATGCTCCAGCATACTCTCACACAAACCTTGCACACACACACACACACATACACACACACACACACACACACACACACACACACACACACACACACACACACAGAGTTGATGGATGGGAGAAACAGTGTTCCAGCCACTGTAGCTAGAAACAAATAAGCTTCCCTAGCTTAATGAATAGGAGTGTCTTTCTAAACTTCAGTTTGCTTTCTAAGTTTCTTTTACATCAGAGCCAGTAGTGAAGGCTAGCTTTACTAACAACCTTGTTTTTCCAAATGTTTCCTAAGGGTGGTGGTCATTGCTGACAATCTACCTAAGTTCCTTCCTATAGGGTAGATTCAATCATAAATCCGCTCCAGCAGCAATGCCTGAAAGAGATCAAGCATTACTATTGTGTCAGAGACACTGCCCAGCGAGGGGCTGGAAGCCTCCTAAAAGTTTTCATGTAATTCTTAGATCTAGAGGGATGTGAGGGCAGCAAGCAGGGCAGACCTCCCTAACAGCAATGGAGTCAGGACACGTGGTCCTCAGGAATGTGCCACATAGAGGCTCACCCATGTGGCTGTGGTAACCTGTGGGCTGCATTCCATTTATCGTTCCCCCTGCATGGCCCTCAGCAATGTCCCACTCCTGTCCCCAACTCCACTGGCATGGATTATTACATGGTTTCTGTAAATGCCAACCCTTTCCAAGTGAAGCTGCCTCTGCTCACATCCCCCTGTGACACACAGATGTGACACACTTACAGCACAAGACTCCTCCCTCCTGGCCACAGCTGACTGGACCCTGGGTCAAGAAGCTACAGTTCCCAGCGGAGAGGCCTGTCCCTTGATCTCTCCACTGTCAGCCTTTCTGATCTTTAGTAATTCCAAGCTAATTTGTTTTTAAACTTCAGCTTTTTTTTTTTTTTTTTTTTACTTACTTGCTGGAGTTTTGAGACAAGGTCCAGTTCATTATGCAGCTGAGGCTGCCTCTACCTCCCAAGTGCCAGGATTGTAGGCAGGCACCACTGTGCCCCTGCCCACCTTTACTTTTGACAACTGAAAATGGTCAAATGAAGACAACCTCCTTGCTTACCTGTTGTTATTCAGACCTACTGGTGTGGACAGGCTGGCTGGCTGGCTGCAGTTCACTGTGTAGCTCTCAGGCTGGTCTGAAACTTATGGCAGTCCTTCTGCCTCAGCTATCTGTGACCCAGGGAAATACAGCTTGTGAGACCCAGGTTGTTCTGATTCCTTTCTTGCTTGGTATCTTCTGTTAGCACAAGCTCCCCCTTAGTGCAGGGCAGTAATATCCCCCCCCAACCCTCTTGGGTCCTTACTGGTTTAAGCTCCAGACTATGAGGTTTATGTACATTGCACTGTTCACTGCACATAATTCTATGTGAAGATTCTCATCTCCATCCTAAAGACAGAAGCCGAGGAGGCACAAAGAGCAGAGGCAGTGCTGGCTTTATCCTGAGGCTATGTGGAGTCAAACCTTGGGACTCCCTCACCCCTGTTGTTGAACTGGAGTCAGACCATCAGGATTCAGACCCCAGCCCAGCCATCAGTCGCTGAGAGACTTTGAGAAAATCCATATCCTTTCTGTGTCTCAGTGTGACAAATGGTTGGAGGTGCCAACCCTCCTTGAACTGACTGGGGAGCTGGGCAGGAAATAACCAAGATTCTCCAGACTCTGGTATTTTCTTGGTTCATCAGTGAGTGAGCAGAAAGCAGAGGGGAAGAAACAAAGTATGGTACTTTTTTTTTTTTTCCTGTCCTGATTCAGGGAAAGGGTGGGAGAGGAAGAGGGGTCCAGATTCCAAGCGGCTGTCTGATGCAAAGGGCAGGCCAGGCTCACTCTGAGGTGTCCCTTGTCCCAGGAACAAATCACTGTGACAGACTAGTGTTTTTTATTAAGAAGTAGGGTCCAGGAATTTACTCAAAGGCCTCTAAAGATCATGATAATAAAAACCCAGATGGCAAGGGGTTAGGACAGGAAGGGAATTAGAGCTCCCATTTACGTTTTAGGAACTGGGATGCACATTTTATAGGAAGGGTGACGAAGCATGGACAGTCAAGTGACTTGCTTGAGGTCACACAAAGCTTTACATTTTGAATGCAGGTCTCTTGATTCCCTAGCAGTGTTTCCCCTCCCCCACCGCCAATCTGCTTTACCCCATGAGCCACATGGCAGAAAGGCCCTCCTAGAAGCCCCTGCTGCTCCAGAAGCGGCAGTAGGTTGGATTAAAGTCTTGATGACGCTAATAGGATCCATCTGCTGGGCTTCCTAATTTAATTGGGCTTTTTATTATTTGCACATTGACTACTCTACTGCATACATCTACCTTGGGTGTTCGGTTAAACTGGCTCTGTTTGTGCTCTACAGTTTTGTGAAATCTGCCGACAGAGCTCTGCTATGAAGGGGATAAATGGCTAATTCCAAAAGTGTGTGTCAGCCTGGGAACACTTCCCCTCCCCCAAAGCTTATAAAACAGCTCCATCCTCTTAAGCCCCTCTCAGATGTCAGGGCACATGACCTGGATTTCCTTAGGGAAGCTGCCTGCAGCCTCTCAGGTGTGGTACTCAATGCTGATCACAGTTCTGGCAGCTTGCTTACGCTGGGTGGGGAAAGTCCAGTTGTACTGAGAACTGAGAGGGCCGATGTGGAGGAAGGCCCACACACCGACTGCTAAGCACCACCTCAGCTGCCTTTGTCATCATGTGTATATCCCAGTTGCTCCCTCTTCCTGCTGAAGACACGATAAGGACTTCGGCTAGGGTTCTAAAGGTATATAAAAAGGTTAAACACCATAGCTTGGGAGTCCACATAAATTGGCTTTGAGCCTCAGCTCTGCTTATCGGCTGTTGCCTTTGGGCCAATTATCTTACCTCTCTGTTTCTCCATTGGTTATTAGCAAAGTATAAATAATCATACTGTGTAGATAATACAGCTGTTTAGAGGATTTAAGTGAGATGTTACATGGCAACGGGTTAGATCAGCAGAAGGATTCAGTGACTGACAGCGGGTATGGTTATTAAACGCAGCTTGTTAAATATGAAAGGCACCGTTCACCGTGTACCATTAAAGGAAGAAGACACACTGCCAACTAAGTCATGAATATTTCTGATTTTTGCCACATACTTAAAAGAGAGTTCTTGTAGACTTATTAGACATCTTTGTTTTAGAATATGTCAAATACAGCCGGGCAGTGGTGGCACATGCCTTTAATCCCAGCACTTGGGAGGCAGAGGCAGGTGGATTTCTGAGTTTGAGGCTAGCCTGGTCTACAGAGTGAGTTCCAGGACAGCCATGGCTACACAGAGAAACCTTGTCTCTATAAACCTATATATATATATATATATATATATATATATATATATATATATATATATATATATGTCAAATACAACAAATATACATTGCATCATGGGGCAACAGAAACAAAATGAATGCATCTCAGAAGGGTTCATCATCTGTGTTAGCTGTGACAAAATGCCTGAGTAAATCAACTTAAAAAAGAAAAGGGGCAGCTCTGTTCCTGGCTTCGGAGGTTTCAGGGCTGTGGTCACATGGCTCCATTGTTTCTGGCCCTTTGTTGAGGTCAAACATCCTAAGAAGGACTTGGGGGAACAAGGCTGCTTACTTTATAACAGTTACCGTAGTTCTAAATATGACACCAACATCTACTACATCTATAATAGGCTCGTAAGTTTAATATTTGATTGACAACTGTTACTCTCTTGGAAGATGGAGATGGAGACTCATTGGAAGAAATATATCCCTAGGGGCTGGCCTCTAGGCTTTACAGCCAGGCTCCTCCTCCTTGCAAGAGTCAGTTCTCTCTATTGACCACATGGGACCTGGAGACAGAACTCAGGTCCCCAGGCTTGGGAGTAAGTGCCTTTACCTGATGGCTGGACTGTATCCTTTCAGAACCATGAGCCAAAAATAAACTCTTCCGCCCTAAGATGTTCTTGTCAGAGCAACAAGAGAAACAGCTAGTACAGTGCCAAGCAGAAGAGAGGGGCAGGGATCCGACATACTCCAGACACACGCTCACCATCCTTGGCTTCTCTCCTAGGTCTCAGATCCACCACCTCAGCAAGGCCATTGGATTATAAAGCCATCAACAGTGGAATCCCATTGATTAGTGAGAACTTTTGTGATCCAGTCACCCCCAAAGGGAGACCAAGGCTCCACAGCAGTCTTTTGGGGAAACCTTTCATGTCTATACCATACACCCTGGAATCACTTTTTGGTCAGTGTCTTAGTCAGGGTCTCCTGCACAAACATTATGACCAAGAAGCAAGTTGGGGAGCAAAGGGTTTATTCAGCTTACACTTCCACATTGCTGTTCATCACCAAAGGAAGCCAGGACTGGAACTCAAGCAGGTCAGGAAGCAGGAGCTGATGCAGAGGCCATGGAGGGATGTTACTTACTGGCTTGCTTCCCCTGGCTTGCTCAGCTGGCTTTCTTATAGAACCCAAGACTACCAGCCCACAGATGGTACCACCCACAAGGGGCCCTCCCCCCTTGGTCACTAATTGAGAAATGCCTTACACCTGGATCTCATGGAAGCATTTCCTCACCTGAAGCTCCTTTCTCTGTGATAACTCCATCTTGTGTCAAGTTGACACAAAACCAGCCAGTACAGTCAGCATCATTAACAACCATTTCCTACATAACATTTTCCCCCAAGCTATCAATAAACTAAGTGATGACCTCTCTTTCCCTCTCCCTCTCCCTCTCTCTCCCCCCCACCCCCATTTCTGTCTCTCTCTCTTTTTTTTTCTTGGTTTTTCGAGACAGGGTTTCTCTGTGTAGCCCTGGCTGTCCTGGAACTCACTCTGTAGACCAGGCTGGCCTCGAGCTCAGAAATTCGCCTGCCTGTGCCTCCCAAGTGCTGGGATTAAAGGCGTGCACCACCACTGTCTGGCCCCATTTCTCAAAAACGAATTTTTCCAGCTGGGCATGGTGGCATATAACTGTAATTGTTGCATTTGAGAGAATGAGGCAAAAGATAAAAGTTCAAGCCCAGCCAAAACCAAACCAATCAGCAGACATACACTAAGATCCTCTCTGCTGTCTCCACAATCTCTTCCCACTGGTATCCAGGACTTTACTCATGGTTAGATGGCAGCACCACCAATTACCAGATGCATCCTGAGCTCAGAGCCACCCAAATGTGAGGCAGAGTGCACTTAGGGTCCACAGAGCTCTCGGTGTCCGTGTTTCTGCTCAGAGTGTGCTGTGGAAGTGTGTTGTGAAGATGTCTAGCCATTAATAACTAAAGCTTTGAAGCACGTTAAGGCAGGATGAAGCAGTTGGAGATGTGTGGTGATCGGGGCTGCGGATGCAGAAATGGCAGAATGTTTCCTGCCCTGTTATTCAGCACTGTAAATCAAATTCATGAGACCCCATCTCAAAAAAAGGAACTGGAGTGTTTACTGTTCTTATTCTCTGTCAGCCCCTCCCGCTGCCCTCACATGCCTCCTGTGCTGGCATAGCATTCTCTAAGTACCAGTCATTGTCACTTGATGAGATTTTTTTCTCCTTTACTATCACGCTGGGGTGTCTCAACCTTGGGGATACTGACCTCTGGGGCCAGATGACTCTTACCGTGGGAAGTCCTGTGTTGTGGAAGGTGTGAAGCAGCACCCTTGATCTGTACGTACTAGCTTGGTTGCGACCCAAGTGTAACAACCATGCACACCCTAGACTGGGGGCTGTCCTCTGAGATTAGGGGAGTTGTTCTGGTTGAAAACAATCTTTTTACACCTGGCAGCTTCAGGCAGCTCCTCAGGAAAGCAGATCGCACCTTGGCTGTCAGGAATTGAGTTCAGGTTCAGAAGGATGGCAAGAATACAGGATGTGTGGCCTGTAATGGGCCAACTTCAGGGAGCTCCAGACTTTCAGGGCATCGCTGCTGTACTAGAGAGGCTGAGACAGAGTAAATGGTTACTGTTCAGGATACAAGTGAACCGAGAGTCCTGGTGACATATCAGATGGGCTTATGGGAAATGACATCACCTTTGTCCTTTAGACTTCTATTTCCCAACTCAGGATAATCACCACCACGATTCAGTATACGTCCTTTCATTCTGTCCTTATGTATTTGTCTTTAAACATCATGGATATACACATATGGAAAACACACAGAATTAACTTTCCTACTTGGAAATTTATAAAAGCAGAGTTTGTGGGTATAACCTGGTTGGCTGAGTGCTTGCTTAGCATGGATGAAGTCCTAGGCTTGCTCCTTAGCATCAAATAAATTAAAACAAACAAGCAAATCAAACAGGCATGGCAACACATACTTATAATCTTACACTTGAGAAACTGAGGCAGGAGGACCAGAAGTTCAAAGTCATCTTCAAATATGTAGTGAGTTAGAGACCAGCCTGGTCTAAATATACATATATACATATACGTGATTTTAATTTGGTGTCATATAACTATGTATGTATGTATGCATGCACACACACACACAATGCACACAATGTATTGTAGTACTACTGGGAACTGAACCTAGGGTCTTATGCATGCTAGGCAAGCACTCTCCCACAGACCACCAAACTCTAGCATCAGGCTAGGCTTTTAACAGCACATTAAGAGTTTTTCTACTTTTATTTATTAAGTATGTTGTGTATGTGTTACACACGCAGGCACGCCTGCATTTCACAGTGCATATATGCATACTACAGTATACATATTAGCATTTTGTCTAAGCTCCACCCCACAGTTACCTGGCAGCATCCAGGTAGGCCTGACCCACTATAAAAGGGGCTGCTTGCCCCCTCTCGCTCTCTTGCTCCTCTCTTGCTTTCTTGTTCCTCTCTTGCTCTCTTGCTCTTTCTCTGCTTCCCTTCCCTCTTCTCTCCCCATTCCCTTCCCCCCTCTCTCTTCACATGCTCATGGCTGGTCCCTCAGTGGGAAGGGATGCCTCAGCATGGGCCCTCGGAGGCCCTCCCTTCCCCCACACCTTACCACACATCTACCAAAACATATTCCTTCTCTCCTTATCTTTTAACAAACATAACACGTGTAGATGGCAGAGGACAACTTTACAGAGTTGGTTTTCTCCTTCCACCATGTGGATTCTGACCATTGCATTCGGGCCATCGGGCCCGGGAGGCAAGTAGCTTCTCTACGTGCTGAGCCACCTCGCCAGCCCTCGGCTGTGTATTTTTGACATCTATCTATAATGACACATACAGCTCTTTGGGTTTTGGTGTTGGAGTCTGAACACAGCCTTCATGCTTAGCGAGTACAAGTCCACCCTCAGGCCCACATAGCTCTATTCATTGTGATGATAAGATGTTTTACTTTGCCATTTTCCTTTTGGACCCCTGAGTCATTTCTAGTTTTTCCACAGTTACTAACACCCTGCAGGGACCATGGAATTTCAGGCTTACAGGGAAGACCCTGTCTCAAAAGAAAAAAATTCCATTTCATTGGACACTTCCAGATTGTTCTCTGTTGGGTCTGTATCCGTTCACCCATTTATCTTTTTACCAGCAACACACAAAAGTCAGCTGCTGGATTTTCCCACACACTTAGCAATGTCATTATTCTTTAAAATATTTGCCTGTCAGGGGAACGTATACACTCGGGAGTGGGTCAAGCATGCGTGAATAAACACTGTCAGTCATGTACGCCTAGGAGGGAAAGGCTTGAGTCAGTGGCCTGTGAGAACAGACAGGTCTGACCATAGGCATCACTCCTAGGTTGAAAAGTTGATGACTTGCTTAAGAATGTCCCCCGGTGATGCACTGTAGCCTGTGAGACAGCAATCTGTACTCTAAAACAGCAGTCATCAGGTTAGCCGCTGTGATGGAATCACTTCCCAGTGGACTTCAGTGCGGTCTGTGAGCCTGCGCTCAACGGCTTTTTCCACATGGCTCTGCACATGAGCCTTCCCCGGTATCTGCTGGGAAACTGGTGGAGTAGGTGGATGGTGGTCTGAGCCTGGGTGGCACGGTTGGGACTACCTCAGGAGGTGAGCTCTGCAGGTTCTACCCCCTCCCTTGTGGGAACACCTCCTAGTCTGCCTTTTGGAGCTTTCTAAGCTGACTTGTTCCCCCACAGCCATACCTTGCCTGCGGTCCAGAGTCACAAGCTTCACAGCATTAGTAAACACAGCAGTGTGCCTTCCTCCGGAGTTTCTGGGGGCTTGTGTGAGGCACTCATCCAGACTCAAGGTGTTTGGGAAACTTTTTAGTAGCTTGTTGCTGTGACCAGGGTGTCTTTGGGCTCACAGTTGAAGAAGGGATACAGCCCATCATGGCTGAAAAGGCCTTGAACCCCAGGCATAAAGGATCTGGTCACATTGAATCTGATCTAAACAAGCAAAGAGTAAACAGGAAGTGGGACCGGGCTATAAAACCAGAAGAGCCGCTCTTTTTTTTTTTTTTTTTTTTGGTTTTTCGAGACAGGGTTTCTCTGCGTAGCCCTGGCCGTCCTGGAACTCACTCTGTAGACCAGGCTGGCCTCAAACTCAGAAATCCACCTGCCTCTGCCTCCCAAGTGCTGGGATTAAAGGCATGCGCCACCACCGCCCAGTGAAGAGCCACTCTTTAGTGACCACTTCCTCCAGCAAGGCTTTGCCTCCTGGTGACGTCATAACTTTTCAAAACAGCACTGCGAGCTAGAGACCAAGTGTTCACACACATGAACCTGTGGGTGTCGTTTCATGGTCAAACAATGAAAGCATGACTGAAAACATCAGCTGCTGCCGGTAAGCTGGAAGCAGAGTGGCTTAGTGGAGGGACTTCCAGCCACCATTTGACTGGTTGAGGAACTTCTGGACGTCTCCATTTCTTTCCATCCTTCACTTTACTCATTTATAAAACCATGGTATTTGGGTTGATTGACACTTTTAAAGCAGTATGCCACAAACTCTCAGGATAACCCATGAAAAAACCATAGCCTACTGTGTATTTCACAGAGAGACACTGAATGTGACAAATATTGGATAAATCGAGAAAAAAAAGTAGATAAAGGAAACTTTGAAAACTTCGGGGGGGGTGTGGCTCAGTCTATGAAGCGCTATTCACACAAACATGTAGATTTAGGTTTGTAGCCCCAGCATCCATAGAAAAGCCGTGTGCAATAGTGCCTGTAGCTCTAATGCTAGATAGAGGTTGAAGAGGTGAAGATAGGAGATTCGCAGAGCTCATTGGCTAGCAAGTCTGTCAGTCTAGCTGAATTCAGTGAGAGACCCTGTCTCAAAAAATAACATGGAGAGTACTTGATGTGGACCTCAGGGTGTGAAGCTCAGTAAAAAGTACTTACCTAGCATGATTGAAGTCCTGGGTTTCACACACACACACACACACACACACACACACACACACACACACACACACAGAGAGAGAGAGAGAGAGAGAGAGAGAGAGAGAGAGAGAGAGAGAGAGAGAATTTGGTTTATTGAATCTAGGTGAGGACTTACATTCTTGTATCAAAAGCTTCAAATGGTACTGAACACAGCAGTTCAACCCCACACTGTAAGCAACAAAGGCACAGGTGTGGGAGAGCCCAGGCTCTGTAGTAACTCAGGTTCACAGGATGTCTGGACTCTTTAACCTCATCTCTTTAGCTAGCTGACTTTTGAAAAGCAATTTAACTCTTCGTAGTCTCAGTTTCTCCATATGTAGACTGATAAATTCGTATTGGCATTTAATAAGTAATCTACTTGTTAATATCTATAAATGAGACCTACTTCACGGACTTGTTGAAAGGGTTAAATGAAACAAAAGAACATGACACACAAGATGTTTAGCCAAGTCCTCGCAGGGAGAAAGCCAGCACTTCATTTTCTCGGCAGCTCTGATGAAATGGAACAGGACATCCAGTTTAAAGAATCGCCTGTCAGGAGGGTAAAGCCATTCTTAGTCCGTCTTTGGGCTCCCCGAGGGCAACCTCCTGTCATCTATCGGGGAATTCATCAAGTCTTTCCCTGGACAGAAGGACCCAAATCATGCTGGACAGATGTGAGGAGAGGTCACAGGTCCACAGCTTCTTCTCCTGTCTCAGCAGTTTTGTCTTCCCAGGAGGGTCTCTGTAGGTTTTCCCTGCCTGCCACCACCGCCAGCCACTTCCTAAATCATCCCACATCACAGAGCGTTAGGAGCCTGCCTGCCTCTCGGGACTCCGGCTGTCTCCTGTGGAATATGAATGGTGCCTGTCAGGCTGTTTGTCTTTTTTGCCTTACAATCTGCTTTCTGCACACCATCTAGGTTGAACATGCTGCAGGCTTGATGAGACCATTACTTTTCTTGGTGACATTTTCTGGGAGCAGTCTGGACTCGTGCAAGGCTGAGGAAAGCCCTTGCCTGTGTCTGGAGCTGTGTGGCCCACTTTTTCCTGTTGTCTGCATATATTTGTCATTGGCCCTGTGGGGGTGGGGGTAGTCCTATCCCCATTCAAACCAGACAGTGCTAGGGCATGAGAGCTCAGGCATACCCCTTGTCAAACTGTAAGGTACACTGAGCCCTCTAAGTCTTGGTGAACTTCAGACAGGAGTGGGGTGAAACCCAAGATTCTTAATACATTTTTAGATAATCTGATAGTTGGTCTTAGGTCTCAAGCGGGGCTTAGTGTGTGCACATGTGTGTGTTTGTGTGCATGCTTCTATAGGTGCCATGTGTGCACATGTGTGTGGAGGTCAGAGGACAGCTTTGGATGTCACTGGTGAGGAAGCACCTTCCATCTGATTGTCTTAGACAGGATCTCTCATTGGTCTCTAATAGGCTAGGCTAGTGGGCCAGTAAGGCCCAGGGATCCCCTTGTCTCTGTCTTCCCAGAGCTGAGATTACAACCATACACCGAGATTCCCCCCCTTTCCCCCTACATAGCTACCGGGGCTCAAATGCATGTTCTCATGTTTGCATGGCATGTATTTTATAGATTGAACTATCTCCCCAGCCCTGATAATCTGCATTTCTGTGTATGTGGCTGTGTTGTGTATTGTGTGTATACTGTGTGAGCATGAGCATTTGCATGAGTGAATGCAAGCCATGCTTCCCATGGCGTGTGTGGGGTTAGAGGAGGGCCTTGGGTATCAGCCCTGAGCTTCCACTTGGTTTAAGATCAGGGACAGGCTGACAAGATGACTTAGAAGGAAAAGGCTCTTGTTACACAAACCTGACAGCCTGAGTTCAATCCCCAGACCCCATGATGGAAGGAGAGAACCAACTCCTGGAAGTTGTCTTCTGATCTTCATGTGTGCAGCAACACATGTATGCCTGCACTTACACATACTCATACATTACAAACACACACACACACACACACACACACACACACACACACACACACACACACACACACTTGTCTACTGCTGTGTATTCCAGGCTAGCTGACCAACATGACCAGGGACTCTCCTATCTCCCATCCTACCACAGGAGCACTGGGATTATAGATCCGTGTTGTCACTACACTTGGCATTTGCATAGATTTTAGGGATCCAAACTCAGGTCTCACACTTGCGTGTTAAACTCTACCCACTGAGTCATCTCCCAGCTCTGCCAATCTGAATTTCTAAAAGTTCACTGATGATAGCAAAACTGTTGATACAGAAACCACACTACACCACGCTATTGCAGTTTCCTAACTCCCCATCATATTTATTTAGTTATTGTTTGTTTGATTATTGAGTCAGTTCTGCTGCTTTTCCTTGTGCCCTCCAGTCCTGGTGCACTGGTACAATTCGGTCCTGCTGAGGCCCTTTCCATAGCTGATAGCACCTTGCCTGATGAGCCCTGTGCATTCTTTATGCACTCTGTCTGAACTAGTCACCTTGCTTCATCCCAAGAACCTGCTAGGCTATTTCCTCACCATCAGGCCTTTGGACCTGAGGCTAACACTTCCAGCCTGGTCTATGTATCTCACCTGCAGCACCAGACTATTTAACCTGGCTACTTTCTGTCCATATTCTTATTATCCTAAACTATACTCTAGAGCTTTTCTTTTCTTTGCCTGGCTTCTCTTGGTACAACAGGCAGCAACCAGGGGTGGGACCTGGGAGGCCATGCCCAGGGGAAGCAGGAATTGCAGTTAATGAAATCAACATGGACACCAGGCCCCGGAAGTCAGGCGCCTGCCCTCTCCTGTCCCCTCCAACCAGAGCTCCATCGAGGCTGGAATGAGTTAGCTTGACCTTCTGGGTTAATGCAATTAAATGGGATGGTTGTGTAAGGCTTTGTTTAGCAGGACTGGTTTCCAGCCTAGCCTAAGGCTAAACAGGGCTCTGGCAGCTCCCACCAGCCAGCCTGGCCTGCTCTCTTGAGCCCCACCCTGGCCAGTGTTCTCTTGAGTCCTGGATCCGTGTGTTGTTTTTTATTTCCCTGGGTTTCCCTGTCTTCTCTGAGGAACCCATGGACTTGGTAATTAACTTGAAGATGCTGGATTTGTTGGGGTTAGCCTAGAAACTGGGTTTTGTTGGGGGGTAACTTGGAAACCAATGCTAGGTACTGGCCTGTTAGTTTACCTGAGTTTAAATTCTCTAAAATGGAGTCTGAACTTCAAAGATTTGGTCTCTCACCACATAGTGCTGGAGTTATAGGACTATGTCTAGCCATGTCTGGTTTTTTTATGTGGACACTGGGGATTTGAACTCATATTCTCACACAAACTTCAAGTTCTTTCATTCACTGAGTACCTCCCCAGCCTCCTTATAGCTTTTTAGGAGATTCATATGGGATACCAATCCCTGCTCCAGCTGTTTCAGGCTGTTTCAGGCTATCTTCCTTAGTTAGACACAGGGCACAGGGAGGGCAAAGGCTTGGTATCAGACTGCCTCTCTCACTTTCTCTGTGACCTTAGGCAAGTGACTTTACATCTCTGGGCCACAGTTGCTTTTCCTATAACATAAGAAATACACTCCTTTCCACTTCCTAGGGACAGTATGGGAGAGGGAGTTGAATAAGAATGGCCCCCATAGACTCTGGTGTTTAAATGCTTGGCCCATGGGGAGTGGCACTATTAGGAGGTGTGGCCTTGTTGGAGTAGGTGTGGCCTTGCTGGAAGAAGTGCGTCACTGTAGGGGTGGGCTTTGAGGTCTCAGGCTCAAGCTTCCCCCAGTGTGGCTCACTAAGGCAGGGGCACACACTACAGGATGTGGAAAAGTACTTAGCAAAAGTACTCTACTGAGTGGTGCACAGGGTGTGATATATACTGGTATACGGGGACTCTGTGATCATCTAACCAAGCCTCAGTACCCACCAAGGGCATGGATGGCTCAGCTTTTCAGACAAGAACTGAGTAGGCATGATTCTAGGTGGCTTGGCTCCTCCCTGGCTCTAACTTGACTGAATGGCAGGGGTCAGTAACAGCACCACAGAAAGGGAACCTGAGAACCAGGCCTGGCTGAATCCCTCTAACCCTTGTGACCCCAGTCAACTTACCTACTCTCTGCCTCAGTGCAGAGGAAAGCTGGTGTGTGAGTATGTGGGGTTGCCATGGTAACCTCTGAGCCTCCCTGAATCCTTGCCCTCTCCCCAATACCCAAACCTCTGTCCCAGTAAGGCCCTCCTTCTGCACTCCTCTCAGCGAGAGTCTCTATGCCTCACCATTCTGCCCTGAGCTGGTGCAGTGTCCTGGTGCCTGGTGATGCCACACAAGAAAGCAGCAGAAAGCTGCAGGACTTGGCTGTGGTCACTCCCCAGCAGGCCTGGAGTCACTTTCCCCGATTATGTCAGCTCCTTATGTGAAATTCAAACTAAAAGGCCCATTGCTGTTTGTCCCTGCAGTATGCTCTGTGCCTGGGCTCATCACCTCCTGAGGCCTCAGCCTCTCTAGGCTCTGGGTGGAGCATCTGGATTCAGTAGAACCCTCCCATGTGGTAGGGAGCATAACAGAAAGATGGCTCACTTGGGAAGATCTATTTTGCAACTGTTAATTAGGAATAGGCTTGACACCTCATTCTCCTTTCCTGCTGTTTTTCCTTCCAGTAAGGCAAGCTGGATATCTCCTGTGAATCCAGGAGGTTGTGAGCTGTCAACTTCTGTAATAGGTCTGCCCTTAGAGAACTTGACAGAGGGTGGTGATGTTCTGTCCTGGTACTCTCCCTGAGACTTGGTCATACTATGTAGCTCAGGTTGGCTTCAAACTCCTGATCTTCCTGCTTCTAATGCCCAAGGGCTGGGGTGACAGACACAAGTGCCAACCCCTAGCTCGGCTCTTAACATACATGTTTTCTAACATAGAAACAACTATATATGAAACATAGTCTGTCCAGAGCTTTGATGGGCAGGAACCATGTGAGCTGTGCTTCACAGGAAGGACAGCTCTCAACCCAGAGTCCCAACAAGGTTTCCTGGAGAAGTCTAGGAACCATACTGGGAAGGGTGAGGGGTCCCACAGTGAGAGGAAAGAAAGGGGTTAGGGGTGCTAGAATCATGTAGAGCCCATGACAAAGCTGATGACCTGATTCTATCCACAGAAGCCACATGATGGGAGGTAAGAATTGACTCCTGAAAGCTGTCCTCTGACCTTCACTTGTGTGCTATGGCACACACATGCATGTGTGCATGCGCACACAAACACATTAAATAAATAAATAAATAAATAAATAAATAAATAAATAAATAAATAAATGTGAAGGAAGAACCAGGATCTAGACATGGAAGTACACATTTGTAATCTCAGCATGTGGGAAGCTGAGGCAGGAGGACTGCCTTGATATTGAAGCAATGTTCAACTCTATCTCAAAACAAAACCAAAGAAACGAACAAAAAGAGATAGCCTTCTCTTACTGAATAGCTGTGTGTTCTTGGCCAAGGCATCTAACTTTTCTGTGCTTTAGTGCTTTGTGGATATAGTGGGAAGGAGACAGAAAGCTCCTAGGAAATACTTTCCCCTCTCTCCTTCCCTTCCTTTCTTTCATGACCAATTGCCAGAATCAAATCCCTCCTGTGGAGGAAGAAAATAAACGGTAAGTGGGATGCATAGTCATAAATGCTTTGGAGAAAAATCTGGTGAGGAAGAGAAGAAAGAATGTGGAGGGGTGGGAAAACAATCCAAAATAGTTTGGTCAAGGAAGGCATCACTGGTCAGATGGCAATTGATCAACTGTTTGAAGCTACGAGGCTATCTAGCAGGAGAAATATCCTCTGAGCCGAAGGAATAGCATGTGCAAAGGCCCTGGGGCAATGATAAGCTTCTAAGGTCCAGCAAGAAGGCAGTATGGCTAGAATGAAGTGAATCTCCACAGAAAACACTTCCAAGGATATAATCCAGTTATGTTCTGTCAAGGAAATCCTAGTGTGTTACCAGAGATAACAGGAACCATTTTTACTCCTGGTGTAGGCAGCTGGCAATGTCTGAGGTGACCAGTGCACGTGGAGGCCATGCTTGGCTGGGCCAATTGGCTGTGACACAGTGACTGCAAAGACTCCAAGCATCTCCTCCTTTGACACACAGGCCTTACAGTTCAGTCTGAGCTCAGACGGTGTGACATGGAGCTGGCCCCACACTGCAGTCACAGACTTCTGGCACTAACACTGCCACCGGCCATGTGCAGAGTCCTCAGTAAGGGTGTAATTCAGTACTTGACAAAGCAGCTGACATCTTAGTTTCAACCTCTAACAGTCCCTTTGCCCTGGCTCTCCCCTGAGTCTACCAGCCCAAAGATTATCCCCTTACAACCTGGGGGTGGAGGGTGGGGTGGGATGACACAGCAGAGCCCCTGGGGTCTTGGGGTTGGCTGAGGGGTGAGGGTGAGTGGGGGGTGGGCTCTCAGTTCCTCAGAGACTGGGAGCTAGGAAAGGAGACTGGGAACTATGGACTCCAGGCCAGTGGCAGGGACTTATCTAAGCAGTACTCAAACTCCTTTGGTCCTAGTGTCACCTTTGGGTCCTCTGTGACCAAGAATGGTATGGTGTGGCCCCTTTGTCCTGGGGCCTCAGAAAGACAAGCCAGTGGTTTGGGAAAGAGAACTATGCTGCTGCTGGGTGGAGGAGAGAATCCTTATGGTATATAACACTGCTGTGTGTGTGTGTGTGTGTGTGTGTGTGTGTGTGAGAGAGAGAGAGAGAGAGAGAGAGAGAGAGAGAGAGAGAGAGAGAGAGAAAGAGAGAGAGAAAGAGAGAATGTGTGTAAGAGTGTGTTTGTGTGTGAGAGAATGTGTGTGTGAATGTGTGTGTGAGAGTGTGTGTGAGTGTGTGTGTGCCTGTGTGTGTGTATGTGTGTGTGAGACTGTGTGTATGTGAGAGAGAGAATGTGTGTAAGAGTATGTTTGTGTGTGTGAATGTGTGTGTGTGAGAGTGTGTGCCTGTGTGTGTCTCTGTGTGTGTGTACTTGTATGTGTCTCTGTGTGTGTGTGTGTGTGTATATGTGTGTGTTGGACAGTGGAGGGCATCAGGCATCCTTCTCTATCATTTTCCACCGTATTCCCTTGAGACTGAGTCTTTCACTGGACCCAGAACTGGTGATTAGCTCAGCTGGCAGCCAGCAAGTTCCAGATACCTCTCTGGCTCTGCTCCTGGCAGTGCTGGGGCCACAGGCATGTGCAGCAGCCAGAGCCTGGCTTTTAGGGGATTTTTGTTGGGGACTCAGGTCCTGTGCTTGCACAGCAAGTGCACTTACTCACTGGGCCGTCTCCCAAGCCTTGTGAGAAGCGTGGCTGGGTATGCAGTCACCCCATGCCCTTTTCTTCACAACCCTCCCAGGAGTTCAGCACAATCCAGGTAGAAAGACACCAGACTAACCAAGACTAAGTTCCTCCTACCTTCTAAAATAGGCTTTCCTGGTTAAACCGAGTCCATTTAAGATTATTGACGAGTGTGTGGACTTAGATTCTCCCACAGGATGATTGCTCAAAACTAAAAAATTATTGCCACTGTTCCCTCTTTAGTCACTACCGTGAGGTCCCCAAGCTGCCACACCCACACAGAACAAAGATATACAGGAATGGGCTGAAAGGGGGTTCCTCCTCCCTTAGTCTGAGGCTGAACACTCCCCTCTGACCCTTCCAAGGCTCCTGGGATTGGCTGCGGATCAATCACCCCATTCCTCCATCCTGCTAGGCCTGCTGGTCTAGCCTCATCTGGAAAGAATAAAAGCAGAAAAGACAAGACCATGGTCCCCCTAATGCAAACCACTTGTGAAGTCAGAAGCAAATGGATGTGATTCACAGAGACGTGGCAGGCAAACGGCAGCTTGGGTTCATTCTCCCCTGGGCATCCTGAACCATTGTCCTGGAAGCTGGTTCTCGGCTTCTCTCCATTCCTTTCAGCTGGGTTGTGTATACATTGAGAGGTCGGTGGTTCGTAGAAATTCCAACTGGATAACTTTGACACTGTCTTAATTTCTTATAGGGCATGACCCAAGATGTAAATAATAGACCTGACACACCCAAGAATATTGATCAGAAACTCAATAGTTATCCCGAGGGGGTGAATCACTGAGGCTGGAAGCATATACAATTGACTTGGCCTTTTCCGCCCAGCACACAGTTGGAGCTCCCCTCCCATCCCCCCATATCGAGGTTCTTCTCACCACAAGCCACCTGACTGCATCATCTAGACTGACCCCCTTTCTAACTCTATGGCTGCTGAATACTCTTCTCACAGAGCCTCTGCACCTGCTGTTTCTGGGGCCTAGACTGTTGTCCCTCTTCTATCTGCCTAGTGAACCCCATCACTTGTGAGTGATCGGCTCAGGCATGCTATGTTCAGGGAAGTCAGGTCCTCTGCAGCAGATTCTCACTACGTCCTGTTGTTGGCCTGTCATTGTCATTGTGCAGTTTCATGTGACTCACTAACTAGGACTAGTATCTGTCTTCCTGTCCTCACAGTCCGCTTAGTGAGGACAGAAACTATGTCAACATATGACCACTGGCATTTCATAAATATGGAAGGGTTACATCAACATTTATTGAACACCAGGTACAGAGGGGGAGGGGAGAAGGGGCGAGGAGAGAGGGAGAAAGGGAAAGAGGGAGAGAAGAGGGGGAGAAAGAGAGAGGGGAAGAGAGGAAAGAGGGAGAGAGAAAGGGAGAGGGAGAGGGAGAGAGAAAGATCATCTCTCTTATTACATAAAAGTAAACTGAGACTCAAAGTAGTCAGGAGTCTGAGCTCGAAGTGGTAGTGGCTAGAGGGAGACTTGACTTCAGCTCCTCCATGTCTCATATCTCAGTGTTCTTTCCATCTGAATTACAGCTGTGGATCCACTCGTTGGCTGGAGTTCACACTGACTCGGTGTGAGAGAGCAGGGTCATCCCTGTATGTCAGCTAGGTCAGGGGCTTGCTGTTCCCATGTGAATTAGTAGAGCCCTTGCCTGGGGTCAGTACCAGTGGCAGCTTCTTGCTGCTTCTCCTGGAGCCATCAGCTACCCACCTGACAGCTAGCTGCTCTAATCCTTGGGGTTAGTCCCACCCTGCAGGGCCAAGAACGGAAGAGTGAGGCTTGCCTGGGCCTGTCCCTGTTGGTTATGGTTATGCCCCTGCCTCTCCATTATGTGCTCTCTAAAGCCAGCCACATGCACAACAACTGTGCTTTGGGAAATTGCCCCCAGGTCCTGGTTCACAGAATTGCAGGGAAAATGACAGCTCTGGGTCCACATGAAAGGCATTCTTGGAAAATGTCTCTCCCTCCGCCTCCCTACTTCCCCAGCTGGAGAACTTTCTGCTGAGTCCTTGCAGCAACTACAGGGCCTTGGATCCGTTTAAGAGGAGGGAGCTGGGCGGCATTTCTTGATTGCTCCAATCTGTGAAGAACTGACTTAGTCTCTTGCCGGTTCCCTGCTCCCATCCCCCCACTTGGAGCATTCGCTCACCAAGCTTCTGGCCATGGAGCAAATGGTGGATAAGGAAACGGAAATCGGCTTTAGATTGAGCACTTCCTGTGCCCTGACGCCATCTTGCACCCGGGTGTTACTATGGCGTGGCGTTTTGCCTGGTTTGTTTGTTTGTTTGTTTGTTGGCAGGGAGGGGAGATTGAGGCAGAGTCTTATGAAACTCTACTTCCCAAGTGCTGGGCTCACTACGTGCCAGCATGCTGGGCTTAGACAGTCCTGGGAAGCAAACCCAGGACTTTGTGCATGCTAGGCAAGCACCCTACCAACTGACCTACATTCTCACTTTTGAGTTTTGCCTGTTCTGAGACACTGCCCGTGACAGGGATAGTAGCACATCACCTTAGGGGCCTGTAGTTCCCACAACCTCCGTGCTCTGTGGAGCAGCATTGGCCTCTCCATAGCCACATAGGGACGTGGAGCACTCAACTTGGGACTCGTGCCAGTGAGAAATGACTTGCATTCGTGATGTCCCTGGATTTCAGTGACAGCGACATACACTTGGTAGTTACCATACGTGATGATGTGTTTCTAGCTTCATGGTATTCTGAGTGTGGTCCACCAGTAGCCAGTGCCAGCAGCAGCCAGCTGCTTGCTAGGACGATGCTTCAGCCCAGGCCCATGGAATCAGACTCATTTTAACAAGATCCCCAGGTGATCTTCAGGCATGCTCACTACGAGAAGCAGTTCCCGGAGCAAAGCCAGGAGCAGCGGGGCCATTTTAAAAAGAGAAGAGAAGAAAAGAGAGGCCAGAGGACGTGGAGAAGAGCACTCGAAGTCTTCACTAATTTAACACAGAATTCTCTTCCTGCTCACTGAGGGTTTTCAACACTGCCCTTGACTTTGACTACAGGGTTTTCCTCTCCAGTCTACAGCACAGAGAAGCAGCTTCTGCCACAGTGCACAAGGCCCCTCTCCCCACTAAGGGCTCTGTGAATGCAGAGCTGGCTGTCACAGCCATGTCCACAGGCCAGGGCTCAGACACCCACCATTCCAAGACCACACTGCAGGCATTCTATAAGCCAGGGCAACCTTCCAGAATTTCATTTTCAGATACGTGTTAGTGTCTGGTATAACGAGACACATGCTACACGGCAATGAAACACAATGTTCAGACTGAATAATAAAATGCTTTATGGACAGGCAAATTTTATGTCTCCCTGTAGGGAGATAAGTCAGTGTGGCAAGCCCCTCCTGCAGTGGGGGATTGGCAGGTGGTGAATTCATTCACCCTAGTCAAACCAGAGAAGAAAAAGCTGAGTTTACTTTATACACTGTAACAGTGTGGGGGGCCAAGGCAGGAATAAAGGTACAGAAGTGGATGGGCTATGGTGGCTTTTCCTGAGGCTCCTGACATGCAAGTCCCACCGTGCAAATGAGGGGCAGTCCTGACTAATTGATGTTGGGGTCTTGGTTGACAGGGTGACAATTCTGATACTCGGTTGGGTTTAATTTTGAGCAGTTATGCTTGGTCATGCTAGTTCTCCAGTGTGGTTTGGCTAAACATGAGTTGTTGCTGTGTTTTGCAGTGTTATCAGTGATGCTTCCTGGACAAGACTTGTACTGTGTAAATTCCCTGAAATTGATTCTCTCCGTTTCTGGCCTCTGTTCCACAGTCACTACTGAGAAAGGGACAAACTCAATCTGAGACATTGGGTGAAGGTTTCTTCTTCAGTAGTTTCTTTGAGGTGGGCTGGTGTGATTTGTGGGCCCTGTCTTTTGTTTATCACTCTGGCAGGGCATCTGTGATGTTCCAAGAGAAGAGATCCACGTACTAGGGAAAGTTTTGGTCTCCATTGCCTGGTCCAGGGGCTTTAGGGAAACAGAGCTTCCAATGGAAACGTTGAAAGTCTTGCAGAAACATTATGCTGGAACTACTGAAGACATTACCTTAACAAATAAATTAAAGTACAATCCAAGAAGCAGACAGGGGGCAGCAAATTGTCCCAGAAAGGGACACAGCCAAGACAGCCATGAGTAAAAACACCACTAGTCAAACCCCCTTTCATTCCTTGTTCCCCCAAGTCACTGGCTTATCTGAGAATGATTTTCGGATCGGGTTGTGTCTGTCCAGATCTGTTTATCCAACAGCAGCAGTCCTCCTTGAATAGCAGCAAAGCAACAAATCTGGGGGCTGGAGGTTTTGAAGTACAATTGTTTCAAGAAATTAGAGCCTGCACAACAGGAAGTTCTTGAGGTGGTGTAGTTAGTTGGTTTGTGAGATCTAAGGATACCTTCCAGCAGGAGGAACAGAGGTCTCAAGACTCCTGCTCCTGCACCTATAGTGCAGCAAGCAGACAGTGAAATAGGCTCCCAGCTTTAGTTTGGACTGGAGAGGTGTATCAGTTGGGCGTACAGTCCTGATGACCTGTGATTTGGGGAAGGCTGGATGTCAAGGTGGTGCCTACTAGTGGATCACAGAGATAGACCCGCATCTCATAACTAAAGTATATAGCCCTCGGGATTAGGCAGGTGGCAAAGAAAAGAATAAGGTGTGGAGTGTTTCCAGTATTTCTCAGAAGTGGACACCATGGTTGCGCCTTGGAAGAGACGTAAAGGACCATATAGAGGAAGAGGACATAGAAAGTACCGAGCTTAAGTGAGCAGATTTGAGCAGGGTCCCAGCCTAAGTCTCCACTGGCCATGTTTCTGACCACTTGAGGTAGGTTTGGTTTCATTTTGGAGTAAGTGAACCACTGAGAAAGTCAGAGACTGAAAATGTGAAGTAGAATGGGGAATCTTATCGGATGGATGAGAAGGGACAGCTACAGTTACATTCAAAGAAGGGTTAGAAAAACAGACGGTGAGGGGGAAACCAAACCAAACCAAACCAAACCAAAAACAGAGACCAGGCAGGAAGCAAGAGCTTTGCCCACTGGGGAAGGCAGCAGGAAGGCAAGAGGCTGCAATGGGAGCAGAAAATGTATGTCTGGGGGAAGGAGAGAACCAAGTCAGGAGACAGTTTCAGATCTGGCCAGTGAGTATGTATTAGCTACCAAGTGATGTCCTCGGGTCCTCCCTAGTGCGAGATTCATAGCAACAGCTAAGGGGTGTGTTTTGAGGAGTTCAGTAAACCACAGGCAGTGTTGGTGGAGCCTGAGGGCAAGTGTGACACAGGTGTGATGGAGAACTTCTCAGATAATAATAGAAGAAACGTTGAACAGAGATTTGGATTTTTATTTACTCAGAGCCATACAGATTCATTTTAATGGAGCAGTACATCAAAAAAAGATTTATTTCTTTTCTTTTATGTGTATAGGTACATACCTCAGTATATGTATGTGTATCATGTGAGTGCAGTGCCTGCAAAGGCCAGAAGAGGGCATCAGATCCCCCTGGAACTAGGGTAACGTGGTTCCACCCTGCTCCCCAATGTTGGTGCTAGGGATGGAGTCCAGGTATCTCTCCAGGCCCCAAAGAGAAACTCTTAGAAAGATTTGCGTGGCAGTCATAAAAGAATTCCTCTAGTGGAGCACAGGTAAGGGTAGGTGTGCGTGTCATCAGGTCACTTCTCAGAGGAGCATTCCAAAACCAGGAGCTACAGAAGCTTCAGGAGCTAGAGGCCCTAGGTTTCTGATTTACTTATCTCGAGTTGGCCCTGGCTCTTTTGTTTTTGTTGACTTGGAATCTCTTGTATGGAGGTTGGCTTGACTACATAACCTCCTGCCTCCACTTCCCAAGAGCTGGGGTAACATGCGTGTGCCACCATATTCAAATCTTCTCACAGGAGCCCTTCAGATGTTATTTTAAAATATAATATTTAAAAGTTTTTGAGAATCTTTATACGGAATATTTAGATGATATTCACCTTCCACTTCTCCCCTCCTCCCAGAGCCACATCACCTCACTTCCGTTCAAACTGATGGACATATTTCTTATTGAGGTTCCCTCTTCCTAGATGTCCCTAGCTTGTGTCAGGTGACAAAAAACCAACCAGCACCGGGCACACAGGCGGGTGATGACCTTGCTTTTTCCTGTACTTTCTCTGGATCATCTTTCATACTGTGCAACAGGAACTTGCTCAGAATACCAGTGAGACAGAAGATGGTGACTGCAAATATTCTTTGGAGACATTTTCCTAGGGAAAGAAAGGGAGCAATGGGTAGTGTAGAGTGGAGAGCAGGGTTTTTGTTGTTGTTTGTTTGTTTGTTTTGGTTTGTTTTGTTTTTTAAAGCCCTACATAAGGGTGGCCCTGTAGAGACAGAATATGAGCAGAGACAGGAGTCACTGAAGGAGGGAGACTCTTCAAGAAGCCCAGCTGAGGCTGACCTTCCCAGGAGCAAGGACAGACAAAGCAAATGCTAGAAGTCTGCAGCATGGATAGTTGGGAATACTGTGCTCATTGCCCATCAATTAGGGGTGTCTGGGCAGGGTGTGAGTGACCTGGGAAATCATATGACATGTTTATTCCCAGCTCAGATTCCCAGGTCAGTATGCTAGGCTTGCTAGGGGAATATTGAGTACCTACTTGATGCTTGAGGTCATACGCTTGAATAGTAATTCTTGGAGTAGGGGAATCTCTGGGAGAAAGGAGGCTGGAATATGTCCCCTCCAGTGGGTCCCTTGGCATTTAGAGGCTTCTTTGACTATTGTCCCTCTGGGAGGGTCTTTCCATAGTGGTCCTCTGGCACCTTGGTGGTGCCAAGGAAACAGTGAATGGGAAGGAACTGGGGCCATGTCTGGCTTAGAAGGGAGACTGGCAAGGTGGCTCAGTAGACAAAACATCTCTGTGTGAGCATGAGGTCCTAGGATCAGACCTGGCACTCACATAGAAAGACAGGCATGGTAGTATGTGACAGTTATCCACGTGCTGGAGGAGCAGAGACAGGAGGATACCTGGGGTTTGCTACTGACCAACTGTGGAGAGCACGGGCTGATGGACCATCAGGTGCTCAGCAATTAGGATGTCCACACAAGAGCTGTCTTTTTAATATGCTCAATTTATTCACACAAGCATTCCTTAGAATACCATGCTCATATAAAAGTTAAATAGACATCTCACCAACAGGGTAGCAACTGTTTGGGCAGAAATGCTGTTCCAGGGTTCCCTGGGGAATTTTCTCTGGTGAGGATGCTTCAGAAGCTTGCAGGCTCGACTCATGTCTTCAGTGAAGTCCTTCAGCTATGGCAGTGTGGAAGGATGGCACTGAAGGAAGACCAGATCCTGGTCCTTGAGAGCATAAGCCAACAACTAGCTGACAGTCATCCTGTGTAGGCTCAGTGACAGTTCAATGATCCTTGAGTCTCAAGTTCTCTTGCTAACGGGTATCACCTCAGAGGCTAGAGGTAACCTGTCTAGGGTATATGGCAGTGCTATCCTAGAGACCATTCTCAGCATTCCAGTTTTTGTACCATTTAGTAACTCAGACTATCAGCCCTCCCAGCTTGGGGCTAGTTCCCTGGCATATTAACTTCACTTTGGAGTTTAGTTCATTAGCATATCGAAGTCCATCCTGGGCTAGGCATGAGAGCTGCTGGGAGGCCAGACAGGGGCTTCCTTCTGAGGCCTAACTCTTATCAGAGCTGCCTGGAAGCAAACTTCTACCTCACATGCATCATATTATTTGAAGTCACACAAAATGCTTTTTTTTTTTTTTTTTTTTTTTTTTTTTTGGTTTTTTGAGACAGGATTTCTCTGTGTAGCCCTGGCTGTCCTGGAACTCACTCTGTAGACCAGGCTGGCCTCGAACTCAAAAATCCACCTGCCTCTGCCTCCCAAGTGCTGGGATTAAAGGCGTGCGCCACCACTGCCTGGCCACACAAAATGCTTTTTAAACTATGTTCCTTACACCAACCTAGATGAATTAGTGAGTTCTAGGTTCAGTGAGGGACCTTGTCTCAAAAAATAAGAGATTTTCAAAGTGTTAGCTTTTGGCTGTTGTCCCCAGGATAGCGATAATGGTACATTATTGTCATTGGACTGTGTGGTGGTTTGAATAAGAATGGCCTCCCTAGGCTCATATATTTGAAAGCTTAGTCGCCAGAAAGTGGAACTGTTTGAACAGATTAGAAGGATTAGGAGGTATGGCCTTGTTGGAGGAAGTGCTTCACATCTGTATGAGAATTAGGTTTAAAAAGTTCAAAATTTAAACTTTACTGTAACCTTTGGAATGTATTAGAAGCATCTATGGTGCTCATGAAGCACACTTGGGGATCCAGCACCTCCTTCACACATTTAGACAGAGAAGGCCTGTGGTGAGGTTCTGGTAATGCGTTTTATCTATTTGTTTTGAAACAGAGTCTCAGGTAGCTCAGGCTGGCCTTGAACTTCAGATCCTACTGTTTCTGCCTCCTAAGAGTTTGAGTTATAGGCATGGACAGTGAATAGTCATTACAGAGTTCTCTCTCTCTCTCTCCTCCCTCCCACTCTATCCCTCCCTCTTTCCCTCTACTTCTTAGCAAATACTTGTAGCTGCAGTGCCTGTTGTATTTTTGAGACAGTCTCAGGCCAGTCTTGAATTCATTACTTAGCTGAAGATATAACCCTGAGTGCCTCATCTTCTTGTCTCTACTTCCTAGATCACTCCCTCTTTCTCTCCTTCCTTCCTTCCTTCCTTTTTTTCTTTTTTCTTTTTCTTTGTCTTGTTGAGATAGGATCTTGTTATATAGTCCTGGCTGGCATGAAGCTTACAATGTAAATAGACTGCCTTTTCCCACAAATTCTGGGGACTAGGGGTGTAGACCACCCCCAGAGACACCATGCCCCTTGGCCTCTGCTAAAAGATGGCCATTTCCCCTAGAGTCCACATCTCTTGTGATTTTGGGACCCGACTGTGTCCTAGCTATATGTTATCAGAGAGGACAATGGGAAAATGTTAAAAAGCACAGCTTGGGTTCTGTGCTGGGAAAGGTACTGCTGTTGTGAGAACTGAAAGGCTTTCTGGTGACTGGGCAGCCTGCGAGTGGAACACCGCAAGTAAGGACATGCAGCCAGGTCACCACAACCTCGCTAGAGCCGTCCTCCCTCTGGGCTACAGCTTCGTGTACTGTTAAATTAAGCTTTAAAAATTCCTACCTACTCTTTATTAATTCCTTGGATGATAGAAACCAGTAAAGATCGCTGCAGCTATGTCTCTATTAGGTAATTATAGTCTAAAGAGCCCAACAAAAGCCCATTAGAGATCAGGCAACGGGCCTGCTTTCCTCTCTCTGTCTGCACATGGCCCGAGTCTGCAAGGGCAAGCAGGGACACCGAAAGGCATGCCTGCCACAGCCCCATGCCCAGAGCGATAGTCTGGCAGGTTGGGTATAGGCTGCATGTCTGGTAAGCAGAACATGAAGACAGATTCCTTCAACAGAGAACAGCCTGGACATCTAAGCTCTGCAGCCTTGGGCATTCCTGTTCTCCCTGATACATGTGAGTTCACAGCACAGGAGATCAATGTTTTGCAAGCCCCCACAGCAACCCCCATGTCTACTCAGTCCTCAAAACAGCCCTGTGATACCCAAGGCGATATTATTGTCCTGTTTTAAAGATGAGAAAACGGAAGCTGAAAGCCACAGATGATTTGTCAGTATCCTCTGGCAGGCCAGTGATGGGGCCCTTTCTTGGTACCATTAACTTTCTTAAGAAAGTTACCCTGGATTAGAGGATGTAGCACACTTTATTGGGAAACTTTCCATATTGTCAGTAGGCTAAACTTTAGGAAACTCCTGTTGTTTGTAGTCCAGGCTAAGCCTCAAACTTCTATGTGCACAGGCTGTCCTGGAACTGACGATCTTGTTTCAGTCTCTTGAATACTAGCATTATAGGCTGATGCCACCCATGCCTGGTTGGCATACTTGATAAAACTAAAACAAAACTAAAGACAAAACCAAAACCAACCAACCAAACAACCAACCAAACAACAACAAAAAATCCAGTAGTCCTCCTATATACAAATGACTAGCAGGCTGAAAAAGAATTCAGAAAAACAACACCATTCACAATAGCCACAATTACTGTAAAATACCTTGGTGTAACTCTAACCAAGCAAGTGAAAGACCTCTATTACAAGAATTCCAAGTCTTTGAAGAAAGAATTAAAGAAGATATCAGAAGATGCAAAGATCTCTCATGCTCATGGATTGGTAGGATTAACATAGTAAAAATGGTCATCTTACCAAAAGCAATCTACAGATTCAACGTAATCCCCATAAAAATTTTAACACAATTCTTTACAGACCTTGAAAGAACAACTCTCAACTTCATACAGAAAAACAAAAAAACCCAGAATAGCTAAAACAATCCAGAATAATAAAGAACTTCCGATGTATCACCACCCCTGACTTCAAGCTCTGCTACAGAATTGTAGTAATAAAAATTTCATGATATTGGCATAAAAACCAAGTTGATCAGTAGAATCCAATTGAAGACCCAACAGTATATCCACATACCTATAGACACTTGATTTTTGACAAAGAAGCCAAAATTATACAATGGAAAAAGAAAGCATATTTAATAAATGATCTAACTGGATGGCTGCATGCAGAAGAATGCAAATAGAGCCATATCTATCACCCTGCACAAAACTCAAGTCCAAGCAGATCAAAGACCTCAACATAAAACTAAATACACTGAACCTGACCAGAAAGAGAGTGAGGAATGGCCTTGAGAACACCAACAGCTCAGACACTAAGACCAACAATGAATAAGCAGGACCTCATGAAATTGAAAAGCTTTGTAAGGCAAAGACACTGTCAAAAGGATAAGACAGCAGCCTACAGAGTGGGAAGACATCTTCACCAACCCTACATCTGACAGAGGGCTGATATCCAAAATACATAAAGAACTCAAGAAACTAGATATCAACAAACCAAATAACCCAATTAAAAATGGGGTACAGATCTAAATAGAGAATTCTCAATAGAGGAATCTCTTATTACAGAAAAGCACTTAAAGAAATGTTCAACATCCTTAGCCATGAGGGAAATGTAAATCAAAATGACTCTGAGATTCCATCTTACACCTGTCAGAATGGCTAAGGTCAAAACCTCAAATAACAGCTCGGGCTGGCAAAATGTGGAATAAGGGGAACACTTCTCCATGCTGGTGGGAGTACAAACTGGTATAGTCACTTGGAAATCAATATGGCAGTTTCTCAGAAAATTGGGAATTAATCTACCTACCCAAAGGACGCTCCACTATACTACAAGGACAGTTGCTCAACTATGTTTATAGAAGCTTTATTCATAGTAGCCAGAAACTGGAAACAACCTAGATGTCCCTCAATTGAAGAATGAATAAAGAAATGTGGTACGTCTACACAATGGAGTATTACTTAGCTATTAAAAACAATGACACCATGAAACTTGATAGCAGATGGATGGAATTTAAAAAGATAATTCTGAGTGAGGAAACCGAGACCCAGAAAGACAAACATGGTATGTTCTCACTTATGCGTGGATATTAGCTGTAAAGTAAAAGATAACCATGCTACAATCCACAGGCCCAAAGAAGCTAAGTAACAAGGAGGGTTCAAGGGAGGATGCATGAATCTCACTGAGAAGGGGAAACAGAATAGACATCGTGAATGCAGAGAGGAGACTGGAGGATGTTCTGAGAACGGGAGGGATCAGGTGACAAGAGGACAAAGGAAGAGAGTACTGGGAGAGACAACTGGAATGGTGGGCTGGCACCTCTGGGATGAGTTAGTAACCTAGAGCACTGGGAACTCCCAGGAATCAATGAGGATGACCCTAGCTAAGACTGCTAGCAATGAAGGATATGGAATCTGAACAAGCCATCTTCTATAACCAGGCAAGACTTCCAATGGAGGGAATGGGACACCAACTCAGCCACTAAACCTTCGACCTGACATTGTCCTGCCTACAAGATGTACTGGGGTAAAGGTGGCATAGAAATTGAGGGAGTGGCCAATCAATGACTGGTCTAGCTTGAGACCCATGCCATGAGAGAGAGAGCCCATCCCTCACACTGCTGGGAGAACCAGGAAACAGGCTGAATAGCCCAGAGACCTAGAATAGAATCAAACACAAATGGAAAAAAAAGTCAATGAAATGATTCATAATGATATTCTCTATACTCATACATTGGTGTCTAGCCCGATTGTCATCTGAGAGGCTTCACCCAGCACCTGACGAAACAGAAGCAGAGACCCACAGACAAACATTAGGCGGGACTTGGGGACTCTTTCGGAAGAAAGGGAAGAAAAATTGTAGAAGCCAGAGGCTCAAGGACACCACAAGAAAATTCACAGACTCAATTAACTTGAGCTCATATGGGCTCCAGAGACTGAACCACTAACCAGGGAGCCTGCAGGGCACTGCCCTAGGCCCTGTGCACAGATGTTACAGTGCGTAGCTTGGTCTTCTTGTGAGACTCCTAACAGTGGGGTCAGGGGCTGTCTCTGACTCTCTTGTCTGCCTTTGGGACCCGTTCCTTCTACTGGGTTGCCGAATCAAGTCTTAATAAGGGAGGATGCGCCTGGTCTTACCACAACTTGATGTACCAGGACCGGTTGATAGCCATAGGAGACCTGCCATTTTCTGAAAAGCAATGGAGAAGGATTGGATGGTGGGGTGGGGTTGGAGGTGGGTGTGGGCGGGAGGGACTTGGAGGAGAGGAGGGAGGGCAAACTGTGGTCTGATGTAAAATAATTAATTAAAAAATTTGTGTGTATGAGTGTCTTGGTTCAGTGGCCCCTGAGCTCCTGAGTCATCCTTCTATTTCAGATTCACATCTCGATTAAAGAGCGCCGGGACTACAGAACTCAGACTGTCAACCTCACTCAAGTGAGTGCTGTTACCCACTGAGCTAGCCACCAGCCTTGCTCGCCCTCCTGGCCCTCCTTGCCTTCCTCATGCTCCTCCCCCTCC
>CM052706.1:63324025-63377804 GCA_028551405.1 Uromys caudimaculatus
CTCCTCTCCCTCCTCACCCTCCTCTCCCTCCTCACCCTCCTCTCCCTCCTCACCCTACTCTCCCTCCTCTCCCTCCTCACCCTTCTCACCCTACTCTTTAAGGAAGACTGATTCTTGTTGTTTCCTTTTCCCATGTAAAGGTGAAAGGAGAGAACTGACTCCATAAAGTTGTCCTCTGACCTCCACATGTGCACACCCACGTGTGTACTGTGACACATGCAGGCACACATACACAGTAATAATATATAAACACTTTTAAAGGAGATCTTTATTTTCTCAGCCTCTAACTGATATCCAGCATTGCCTTCCATCACAAAGACAGACAGTAAGCACAGTACTAGTGACAGCTTGAGATTGATTTTGTACCAACAGAAATCACCAATATTGCTGAGCATGGTGGCACACACTTGTAATCCTATAGGCAGGAGAATCAAGTGTTCAAAGTCACTACATAATGCAGCTACATAATAAGCTTGAGGATAGCCTGGGCTACAAGAGACCCTGGCTGAAAAAACAAACAAACAAACATCTGCAAACAAACAAAAAGAAATCACCAATATTTTCATATATCACACCTATCTTGAGATGTGGGTTCTGCCCCCTCACTACCTCAAAATTATGGTAGTTATTATGTGTGTTACTGGATCTTGATTAATAGGTTAATAAAAACAATATTTGCTATATCACAGCTCAGAACATAGTTTAATAACCATATCTCAATATAATTGGTTTCCTTTGTAATCCCATATATTTTACTATATGTGATTAAAGATGTTCTCAGAAAACATCCGAGTGAAAATGCCAAGCACTCATATACCCCAAGCCACCTTCACAGGGGCTTCAGGTCAAAAATAGACTCTAGGTCCTGACCCACACCAGTCCTCTGGGCAGCAGGCTCTGAGATGAAGCTTAGAGTTTGGGGGTTGATACAGAAGGACTCTAGGACAAGTCCCTACAGACAGGTGAAAGGAGCAGCATTGGGCAGGGGAAAAATGTGTACCCCATTGTGGAGATGTCATCAGGACTCACTCAGGAAAGAAATTAAGCCTGGTAGGAGGGTGCTCTCTCTGGCACAGATGCCCTGGTCCACAAAGAAATGCAACTAAGGGGCTCATGCCAGCAGCTCTCCTGTTCTTGAGGGACTTCTGGGTGCTGGCCTACAGAGTCCGCTATGGTCTCTTACAGCAGATCCTTCGCAACTAAACCCTGAATAGATTTTTGCATCTATGCATCTGTCTTCCTTCCCTTCCCTTCCCCTCCCCTCCCCTTCCCTCCCTCCCTCCTTTTCCTCCCTCCCTCCTCCCTCCCTCCTCCCTCCCTCCCTCCCTTCTTTCTTTCTTTCTTTCTTTCTTTCTTTCTTTCTTTCTTTCTTTCTTTCTTTCTTTCTTTCTTTCTTTCTTTCTTTCTTTCTTTTTTTCAACAGAGCCTGCGGTGTTATCCAGGCAGCCTTGAACTCATTACATAGTCTAAGCTGACCTTGAATATATGATCCTCCTGCCTCTACCTTCTGAGTGCTGGGGTTGCACCATGGGCACCATCATGCCTGGCAGTGTTTGTCATTTAAAAGTTCTGTTGTTTTCTGCACAGTTTGAATGCCCTTGAACCTGCTCGGTAGGGCCGGGTCCCAGATCCAACTTTGTCTTGGTGTTCCTATTGCTTCAGTTAAACACCATGACCTGGGAGGAAAGGGTTTATTTGACTTACACTTCTACATTATCCATCACTGAAGGAAGTCAGGACAGGAACTCAAGCAGGGCCGGAACCTGGAGGCAGGAGCTGATGCAGAGGCCAAGGAGGAGTGCTGCTTACTGACTTGCTCCCCTTGGCTTGCTTAGCCTGCTTTCTTATAGAACCCAGGAAGGACCATCAGCCCAGGAATGGCACCACTCACAATGGTCTGGGCCCTTGCCTAATTAAGAAAATGCCTTACAGCCAGATCTTATGGAGACATCTTCTCAATCGAGGCTCTCTCCTTTCAGATAACCCTAATTTGTGTTCAGTTGACTTGAGAGTAGCCAGCACAAACTTGTTCAAGTTGTGTCAAGTTGTGTGTGTGTAAGTGTGTGTGTGTGTGTGTGCGTGCATGTGAGTATGGAGACCAGAGGTTGACATCAGGTATCTTCTATCACTCTCTTCCTCATTTTTCATTTATTAACTTGTGTGTGTGTGTGTGTGTGTGTGTGTGTGTGTGTATTTGTACATCGGTGAGTATGTGGTATGTTGTATGCACATGAATGTGCAGGAGCCTGTGCCCTATGTGTACATGTATAGATCAGAACAAGATGCTGAGTATCTCCCATCATTATGTACTCTCAGCCTTATTGCCTTGAGAAAGAGTCCTCACCTAACCGGAAGTTTGCCAGTCCAGCTAGGCCAGCTGGCCAGTGATTTGCTTGCTTCCATCTCTGTTGCTGGGGTTACAGACACAGCAGCCATATTCAGTTGGATGCTGGAGATTTTGACTCGGGCTCTCATGCTTGCAGAGCAGGCACTCTCTCCACTGAGCCACTTCCCCAGCCCCTCTCTCTACCTTGTATTCTGAGACAGGATCCTTCACTGAATCTGCTAGACCGGCTGGCCAGCAACTCCCAGTGCTTACCTCTGGCCTTTGTTTCCTTCCAGATAGCTCCAAGAGCTAATCCTAGCCTGAGATGGATAACTCAAAGCCTTGGGAAACCCTACCATATAAAAATTGGCCTCCATGGGGCTGGAGAGATGGCTCAGGGGTTAGAGCACTGGCTACTCTTCCAGAGGACCCAGGTTCAGTTCCCAGCACCCACATGGCAGCTCACAACTGTCTGTAACTCATGCTCTAGGCAATCCAACTCTCTTACACATGAAGGCAAAATACATAAAATAAAAATAAATACATTATTTTTTTAAAAAAAGGCCTTCTGATATATGGGGTAGGGAGAGCGTGAGGCAGTGAGAAGGGTATTATAGTCATGATGGTATCTCTCATATTAAGCTCCTGTTCACAAAATGCAAAGTATCTCTCAGGAGCCATGTAAGAAATATTAATGGAAGCTGTGGGAGTAGCAGCCTAGGAAGGAAACCTAGTTTGTATCAGGAACTTTTTTCTCCTCTTCCTCTTCCTCCTCCTCCTCCTCCTCCTCCTCCTCCTCCTCCTCCTCCTCCACCTCCTCCTCCTCTTCCTCTTCCTCCTCCTTTTAAAAGATGAGGTCTTATGTTGTCCACACTGGCCTAGAAGTGCTTGTGTATTCTAAGGTGACCATGAGCTTCTTCTGATCCTCCTGCCTCTCAAGTGCTGGAGTTGCAGGTATGTACCACCATGCCAGGCTTCTGTGGTGCTGGGGCTCAAACCCAGGGCTCCATGCATACTAGACCAATGCTTTCACAAGCCCTAGCCCAATTTTTGTCACTTTAAATATCTGTACCCTGACCACATATTGCCTATTCGAACAAGATTCTTGCTTGCTATTCAGACAGCACACTGATGGGGGCAATGCTCTTATCTGACCTCATTAGCAAACATCCTCTTGGGGAAAGAAAGGCCAGAAAAATCTCCCAACAGCCCCTGTAATTACAAGCCCAAGCACAGTGCAGCATGTGTTTGGTTTTGTGCGTGGCTTTCCTAAGTGCCCTCTTCAGGCCTCCTGTGCCTGCCTTGTCCCAGAGAGGAGGAAGCACAGCCCATGTGCAGGCTGGGGCTGCCCATGTGAGCTGGAGCAGGAATGCTCACCCCTCAGCAGCAGTTGGCCTGCTGGATTGTCTCATGCCACATCTGCAGCCACTTAGAGGCTGTGGGCCGGAAGGCCTCGTCTTGCAGCTCCAAGCCTAGGCTGCATGCCAGGACACCAGCTTGCCACTTCTCTGACAGGACTGCTGCAGCAGCATGAGCTGCCCAACTCTCCAGTCCTCAGGAAACAGCTTATGCACTGGCTATCACTGACCACAGCCCCAGGGGTCCCCAGGGGAGAAGCTTTAGGTCCCCTGTCTCTGTCAGCCACTGAAAGTTCTCTAAGTCCATGAAGAGGGTAGGTGATGGACAAAGTTAGAGTCACTTCTCTATACTGCAAACCAACCCTGTTGAGTTCTAGGAATCAAAAGGTGGGGTGTGGGAAGTCGAATCAGTTTCCCTGAAGTCACACTGCTACTAACAGGTGGGACTCAATCTAGGGTAGGCTTGTGAGTCCAGCCCTGTCACAGCTCCATAGAGGATCTCCCGTGTGGCAGCCCATGGGGTCTTGCCTTCCATCTTGCCTCCCCTGCCCCAGTCAGACTGCTGGAGCCTCTGTCACCTTGGCTGTAAGGTGGAATGTCACCACTATCTAAAGGGTTCCTGCGAAGCTTAAAGTTGCTGATGACAGTAAAGCTTGGCACAATAAATGTGACCCCCATTCTTTGTCCTCTGGAATCACCATAATTCCCACTCTTTGTCCTGTATCCTCAAAGGGTCACCTGAGGCTGTGCAGATGCACCACATGTATGCCTGGAAGCCAGGCCCTGGTTCAGGGATCCTTCTGGCCTAACATTCCAGTATCCATTCAGTTCTCTGACTCAAGCTGGCTCACTGGTCCCTGCTATTAACATTTCCATGAATGCTGTCCCAGCAATTTCCAAGTTCTGAACAATTTTCCTAAGCAAGGGAGGGAAACGCCCTCCTGGGAAGCCACTTGCTTCTCAGAGGGAGTCTCCTGTTCCTCTGGCAGGTGAATCTCTGCTTGCACATCTGGGCTTTGCCCAGCCCCTGACACCTGCCCCTCCAGTGTGGAGCTCTCTTTAAGGAGCCGGGCCCCATTGCCTCTCAGTCTTCCTGTTTCTTTGTTTCCAAGATGAATTTCCTAGGCAAGTATCCCAGGCCTGGCTCTGGCCTTGGAACCCTATTCTCTGGAGTGAAAGCCATGTGACCTTTTTTGATCACATGATGCCACCCATGGTTAGTACTGAAGTCATTGACCTTAGTTTAATTTTGGATAATTTTTGCTACAGGACTCCATGTGGCTTCTAGTGTAGCGCATCCCTTCTGAGTTGTGCCACCTCCTGTAAGGTCCTGTGGTTGGCTGATCTCTTGTTTTCTATAGCAGTAGGACTGGGTAAAAGCTCCCCAAGCTCGGCCTTTTCATCTGCTAATTCTGCTGTGTGCCAGCTCCATGTTGGAAATAAACGAACAAAGACACCAAGCTCTTGGCCCCTTATCTCTCCAGTATCTCACCTCACAGCACAGCAAATGATGTGGGGTACTCAAGTACATTCCTGTTACTTACTACTCCAAAATGTGGTGACATAAAAACAGCCATGTGTTTTGGAAGCCTATGTCTAAGCAATTTGGTCAGGGCACTGGAGTGTATGTTTTTCCTTCTCTATGATACCTTGGTCTCAGCTGAGTGACCCCAATGGCTGGCAGTGACTTGAAGAAGGGGGGGGGGGCGCTGGGCTGGCTGCAGAATAGGCTCAGCCTGGACTATCACCAAAGCACCCACCTGTGGCCTCTCTTGCATGGTGGTTTCAGCAGAGCTGGACTTTTTACAAGATGGGCGTGTCCAAGAGTGTTGTCCCCTGTGAATAAGGCAGGAGTCACTTACCGTGTATGACCACCTCAGAGACAGCAAGCAGCACCCACATGTAGCATGCCCCAGCAATAAGGCACGCCAGATCCAAGGACTGGGGACACAGACTTATTTCTTGTTGGGAGAAGATAGAAAATGAACAAACAAGGCTTTGCAGCCATGTCTTTAAGCTTCCATGGAAGGCTGCCCAGAAGCACTGACCTTTGAGCTGAATTTTGAAGACAGTGGGATAGAGGGTAGTCTGAGGGCAGAGGTGGCCTAGGCAGAGGGATCCATCCACCCATCCAAAGGCTCAGGAAACAAAAGTGGATTACATCTCATAAATCATCACAGTAGACTTCGCAGAAGCACAGGTGAGCCCTCCCTACTGCCCCCTCACTGGCCTCCCAGCCCCAGCCAGGCCTCTGACTTCAGAGTATCAGGTCTTGCTATGACTTGGGTCTTGGTGGATACAATCTGGGCAGAGGCTGGTTGGCAGATTCATATACTGGTGGCCCTGGCTGACCCCACCTGGCTTCCGTACCCAAGGCACTTAGAGAGATGCTTCCCATGAGCTAGATTAAACAGAGTGTGGCCCCATTTCTCTCCACCTCTGGATTGAGAACCCCCAGAGTGTGCTCAAAGTCTTGGTTTGGTTTTTCAAAGCATCAGAGTCTCCCTGGTGGTTGGCTTGAATCCCAGCCATTTTTTCCATAACGGTTAGTTTCTTTTGATTATAGACATAAAAATTCAGGGTCGGTTAAACAAAGGAGAAAATTATGGGTTTTTGTGACTGAGCTGTTCCAGGAGTAAGTCCTAGGGTCTCAGCAGGGTTAATTCTCTTCCTCTCCTTCTCTGTTTTCTTGGTTGTCAATTGTTCCACATTGGCTTCCTTTGCAGGCAGAGTCTCCTAGGGTCTCCTCACAAGTGATGGCCATACAGCTCTGGTCTTATCCTAACAGCTAGTACACAGCTCGATAGCTAAAGAAGGCACCTGAGCTCTTTCTAGAATCATTGACTGGCCATGAAGTTTAGTACACCGACTGTCAGTGACTGTATCAATTGTTAATGTCTAGTACAAGAGTTTCATATCCAGAAGGGGTAAGAAAAATGGCAAATCAGACAAATTTCGGCTGCCAGAGACTCAGACCTGTAGTTCTCTCCTCTCCTCTCCTCTCCTCTCCTCTCCTCTCCTCTCCTCTCCTCTCCTCTCCTCTCCTCTCCTCTCCTCTCCTCTCCTCTCCTCTCCTCTCCTCTCCTCTTCCCCCTCTGTGTTACTCCATGAAATGGTTGGGATGAATTGTGAGCCAACCATGCACCTATAGAATCAGACTCCTTCCCCCACCCTGGCTATGTAGCTGTCTGTTGTGATTCTTTACCTGACTCCTTGTCTGGCTTTGGATCCTTTTCTGAGCCTGCGGAGTACGTCAAACTGCCCTCACAGACCAGGCAGGGGACACGCCTATGTTGGGTGGATTCCATGAGTGGGAAGTGAGTAGCTCAGCTCTGTGTCTGCCTCTGTGTCACTCCCTAAAGCATTCCCAAAGTGACCACAGAGGGATGGGGCTCTGTCCATCTGCAGTCAGCTGCTATGGTCCATTCATCTCCTGCCTGCCTTACCTTGCCTCATCCAGTTCTCGGGACGTCTCAAAGGAGACCTCAGACTGGACACCCTTAGTGCTACCACTCAAGGCTGGCTTTGGAGATCTGGAGCCTTCTCCAGGAGGCCTGGGCATGGAAAGATATCAGGCTCAGTTTAGGCCTCCCTGAGGCTGCCAGGCAGCTGTGTGAGGGCCTGATGAAAACCAGACCCCAGAGCACAGGGCTCTGGGTGAAACTGGATACCTGTCAGCCTCAGCAAAAGAAATATATTGTAGAAGGGAGTCTGGGTGGCGGCTTGGCAGATCTGGGCTGGGCTGTATGGCTGATTTTTCTTCTGAGAGGCCCCCAGGAGCCTCACCATGTCAGGCGATGACAGCTCTATGAAACAGCAGTTCTGAGGACACCAGTGGACATATCTACCTCTCTACCACTTCCTCTCTTTCTCTGCTCCTTTTCTGCAGATACAGGCCTGAATCACAACTTTTATTCACATCATAAATTATTTAACTTTCTGGACCCTCAGTTTTATCATCTGTAAAATGGGCCTGAAAATAGAACCTACTCAGTTGAACCAGGCTGGCCTTAAATTTACAGAGATCTGCCTACCTCTGCTACTCAGGCAAGGTTGTTTATCGGTATGTTTCTTCCTCTGAAAAGTTATTTGATAACACCAAATCATCAATATGGTTCTTGGCAATCACAACCAGGAACTAAGAAGGTTAGGACTACTGGGTCTTCATTCAGCAGAATCAAATCCTAACTGCTGTTCATAAATTGGGAGACTTCCTCTAGAAGCCCCAGTGTCTCCTCTATAGAGTGGAATATTGACAAGGTCAGGGATGGTCAGGGATGCTGTGTATCTCACACAGGACACAGACACCTTCAGATCCCAGCCCACCCTCAGAACCTTGTTCCTTTTGTTTGTTTCTTTGGTTTTATTTAAATTATTTTCAGTTTTATTCATTGTTATTATTATGTATGTTGTGTGTATGTGCATGATGTGTGTGTGTGTGTGTGTGTGTGTGTGTGTGTGTGTGTGTGTGTCTGTGTGTGTGACAGGGGCTTGTATGTAGCCCAGGCTGGCCTCAAACACAAGGTTCTGCTCCTGCCTCCCAAGTACTGGGATCACAGGTATGTGCCACCACATGCAGCCAGGATCTCTTAGCACTGCTTACTTTATTTGTCTATTTATTGGTACTGGAGCTGGACTCAGGGTCTCAAGCATACTTCAGCAAGTGTTCTGCCCCTGGCCATACTCCATCCCAGAATCTCGTTTTAAATTGAAAATCTGTCTTAAGTTGTGAAGGCAACATATATGTTCATGACGAATGAATCCTACAATGTAAAATCAGAGTAAAATGGGCTCTTCTCAGAGGTAAATGCTATAAACGGCGTTGTGTGTGGTTTCTAGGGCACGGGAGCGTTCTGCCTCTGGAAAGCACTGAGCAAATAGATCACCCTTATTTTTCGAACCGAACTAGATCATCACTCTACTGAAAACAAAAAATAGCATCAGTGTAGTTGTCTACATTACTCAGTCTGTAGAGAGCTCCAGCGTGCGGCCTGAAGTGGGGACTGAGCCCTTTTCCTGTTCCTGGCCTTCGTGGTCCCTGGTGCTTCCCATGCAGCCAGCCCAGCTTGGCAACCTTCCTCGAGCACAGATGTGAAACTGGAGGTTCCGAGGGCCAGGGGCAGCCAGAGCTCTGTGAACGGACCCGCACCACCACATCCATTAAAGAAAGAAAGAAACGAGTGGGGCTCAGCACATTTTCTGAATCTACTCCTGCTCTCAATTTCATTCCACACACTCTGAAAAGTTCATCCCCTCCCACTTTCCCAGAGTTCTCACTTCTCCTTATGGTTTTTCTAGGAGTTCATGATTCAATGTGTGTGTGTTTGTATGGTTGTGCACACGTGCATTGAAACACTTTTTTTAAAAAAAGAAAGAAAGAAAGAAAGAAAGAAAGAAAGAAAGAAAGAAAGAAAGAAAGAAAGAAAGAAAGAAAGAAAGAAAAGAAAAGAAAAGAAAAGAACAAAGAAAAAGGCTGGACTCTCCACATCCCACTTTCCTTAAATGCAGCATTCTAAGGGCTTGGTCAAATTCCACTTTACAGAGCCCGCCTCCCTCTGTTCAGCATAATTGATGAGTTTTTCCTTCCTTGGAAACACGTAGTAGGATAAACATGTAACTGTCATCTATTTTTGATTAAGTAAATTCCTTCAAGCCTCGTAGGTGACTTTCCCAGATAGATAAATCGCCTAATCATCACTAACAGAGTATATGTTATTTACAGAATAATTACTTAATCACACACACCTCTCATCTGAGCTCAGGGGCTAAGCAAGGTCAGGCCTGGTAAGTTCTGGGATTGGAAAATTTGTTCTTTGTCTAGAATTTATGCTTTATTTTCCTACCAAAGATGGGAGCCTTGGTCCCACCACCCACGTGGTGCCAGAGATTTGATTGGAGGTGACCACTGCCCATCCAGTCAATGTCCTTTTGAGGCAGTTACTCTCAGAGGTCAGTACTGAGTATCAAACAAATGTTCCCATGCCTATGATGCACACCCCCCCTCCCCCCGGCTCCCATGCTCCATCCTCTGCCTCAAAGAGGCTGACCAAAAACTGCCCAGGTTTTGGAAGACATGTCCATGAGGACAGCTGAATGTGGTGTTGGCAATAATGGATGTTGTTTAGTCTTCTCGTGGGTAGAAGAGAAAGGGAAAACAGAAGTACAAAGCCACTCAGCTTTCTGCAAACTGCCTCTTGGATTCTAATACTTTGGTGTCTATCTTAAATTCAAAAGTAAGTATCTTTCAAGGGCTGGGGATATCACACAGTTGGCAGAGAACATACATAGAATATATAGAAATCCCAACACTGGGGAAATGAAGTCAGAAGATCAGCAGTTCGAGGTCATCTTTGTCTACAAAGTGATTTAGAAGCTAGTCTGGGATACATAAGACTCTGTCGCAAACAAACAACAAATAAAAGGTTAGATGCCGATAATACTTGCTGTCCCTGTTGCTTGGGAGGCTAAGCTAGGAAGATAACTTGAGCCCAGGAGTTCGGGGCTAGTCTGGGCAACACAGCAGTGGACAACTTGGAACAATTTTCTTTTCTTTTTTTGTTTTAACACTAAAGAAGAATGAAGAGCCCCCTCACTGAGACTCCCCTCCTGGTCCTAGATTTTGTCTCCTTTTCTTTCTTTCTTTCTTTCTTTCTTTCTTTCTTTCTTTCTTTCTTTCTTTCTTTCTTTCTTTCTTTCTATTTATCTATTTATTTAAAAATATTTTTCAAGACAGGGTTTCTCTGTATAGTCCTGGCACTCCCTCTGTAGATCAGACTGGCCCCTGAGTGCTGGGATTAAAGGTCTGCACTACCACACCAGGCTTATTTGTTTGTTTGTTTGTTTTTGAGACAAGATCTTACACTATAGCCCAGGCTGACCTCAAACTCACAGCAATTCTCCTATCTCAGAGTCCCAAGAGCTGTGATTACAGGTGTGGCCACCTTGCTAAACTTGTATTATTGTTCCTAAACATCACTGTCTCTTTGATTTTTGGTTTGAGGTACTCTGCCAAAAAATTAACCTAGGTCCTAGCTGAGATTCTAGATATAAATACAAATTTACAGTGTGTGTGTGTGGGGGGGGGAGTTGGGGATTGAACCTAGGACCTTGCTTTTGGCAGGCAAACACTCTGCCCCTGAGCTCCGTCTCTAGCTCACAATGTACCAATTATTTTAAATAGTACGGTAGAAATGTAAACACCAAATCCAGACTATGGAAGCTCTACAGAACAACCGACCAGTGTCTCCACAGAACAGAACAAGATGATCAAGACAAAGCAGAGGGAGAGAGAGATGGAGAGACCGGCGGGGCGTAGCAGATCAAGGCGTGTGATTATTTCTATCCAGGTTTGAACAAACAGGTAAAAGCAAGTCATGAGACAATCTAGCAAATGTAAATATTGGAAAGGAATCTGAAGATAGTAGGACTTGCTATTATTAGTAACTTTTAAGGTGCCATGGTAATGCAGCTATCTATTGTCAAGGGAACCAGTAACTTTTAGAGATACATACTGAAAGATTATAAGTGAAATCTTAAAATGTCTACAATTTGCTTAAAAATAACCTGGAAAGGGAGAGAGTAGATAAAGCAGGATTGGCCTGGATGATTGTAACGGCTGGACAGTGGGCACATGAGGAAATCAACGAAAGTCAGAAGAAATCCCCTTGGCCTTAACAAGGACCTTAAGGACCAGGGCCACTCACTTCTCCTCCTGGTCCCATCTGTTCACACCTGGAGATGCTTTGAAAGAGAAGAGGCTCTGCTGCTTCGACATAACCGCGACTGCCCGTGCAGTCGAAGTCTTTGTAGTCCCAGGTGACTTCAGATCCATTCTGATTTTTATTTTACCTAGCCCTTTGGGAACTTGATGAATATTAATTTTTACCCACTGACATCCAGAATTTCTTTTATCTGAGTGCAATTTTCTAGACATTGCATAGATGCAAGCAATGTGTTCTTTTTTTTTTTTTTTTTTTTTTTTTTTTGACAAGATCTAAGAACTTCCCTGACACTAATGGGTAGTTACAGCCAAGAGTGGAGAAGGAAGGGAAAAAAATTCCTGGGGTACTCCCCGAGGACAGGCACTCTGAAAGGAGTGGGTGGGGACCAGTATGAGGGAACGAGGGCTGCATCTGTAGACTTGCGACCCTACCTTTCCTTTGGTAACATCCTGACTGTACGCTATGAAATGTTGGCTACCATGGAGACAGAAGGAACCAAAGAGGAGGAGCTTCAGGAGGATGTTAGAATACATATGAATAAGGCCGTGACATCTATAAAATAGCTTAACATTACTTCCTCCCCTGCCTAGGATGTCTGCCTTAGTTAGCTTCAGCTATCAGAGGGAGTCTCAACTGGGGGATTGTCCAGATCAGAGTATTCTGTGGCTGTATGAAAGGAATTGTCCTGTGGATTGAGGACCCAGCCCCCTGTGGACAGTACAAGCTCTGGATAGGTGGGCTGGGCTATACAAAAAAGCTAGCTGAGCTTGAGAGGACCAGCAAGCAGCATTCCTCCAGGATTTCTGCTCCAGCCTCCTTCAGTCCTTCAGTCCCTTCAGCTCCCTAACTTCCCTCAGGGATGGACTATGACCTGGAAGTGTTTCTTCCCCAAGTTGCTTTTGGTCAGAGTGTTTATATTACACCCTGGTGTCATCAGTCATCATGAATAAAAAGGTCTTAGATATTTTTGAGACAGGGTCTGGCCATGTAGACCAGACTGGCCTCAATTTGTGATCCTCAGAAGTGATGGGATTATGGGAGTGTGGTACCATGTGTGCTGTCTTAGTCAGGGTTTCCATTCCTGCACACACATCAGGACCAAGATGCAAGCTGGGGAGGAAAGGGTTTATTGAGCTTACACTTCCATGCTGCTGTTCATCACCAAAGGAAGTCAGGACTGGAACTCAAGCAGGTCAGGAAGCAGGAGCTGATGCAGAGGCCATGGAGGGATGTTTCTTACTGGCTTGCTTCTCCTGGCTTGCTCAGCCTGCTTTCTTATAGAACCCAAGACTACCAGCCCAGGGATGGTACCACCCACAAGGGGCCCTCCCCCCCCATCACTAATTGAGAAAATGCCTTAGAGCTGGGTCTCATGGAGGCATTTTATCAACTGAAACTCCTTCCTCTGTGACAACTCCAGCTTGTGTCAAGTTGACACACAACCAGCCAGTACACGTGCCAATGTTCTTTATGGTGCGTGGTGTATCAGTCAGTCATGAACACTATCAGCTGTAACTACTGAAGCTGAAATATCTGAATAACTGACTGGTTTAAACAACAGAAGTCATCATCTTCTTCTGAAATCACATGCTTATGCACTTAAAGAGGAGCAGGGGCTGCAGTGTCTATGTCTCTTGTCTGGCACCTCTGAGAACCTCGAGGCTATCTCTTCATGGTCCCAAGATAGCTGCACCAGCTCTAAGCATCACAACCTTACAGAAGTGAATAATTCCAGGATCAATAAACAAATTAGTCTCTCAGGTTCCCCTCTCTCAGGAAGGAGAAGTCTTTCCCCAAGACAATTTAGCAGGCTTTTCCTTGAGTCAGTGGGCAAAACTGGGTCAATATAGTCACAATGCAGGATGGGAAAGTAAGATGTCTTTTTGCAAGTCCCTTTGGGCACAGGACACGGGTTGAGAAAGACAAATTCCATCAGTTTGGCATTTCTAGGTCTTCCTGCTCCTGAGGTTTCCTATACAGTCCACACATTTTAGTGGGAATAGGGCTCTGTCTGATAACAGTGGGTAACACAGTTTGAAGCTGTGACTACTGGGGGGATGTTTCCTGAATCTGGTTTTGCTGTTTGCACTCCAGCCTCAGTTCCAGTGAGGACGTCCTTTTCTAAGGTTTGAGACTCAGAAAATGTTCTCCAGTCAGTGACCCAATGGTTGGATTTTTGGCCAACCATTTTCCCAGCTCCATAGGGTGCAGGAATGTATAAGCTGCCGTTCCTAGATGCAGAATCACACAACGTATTGACAGAAACGTAGAAAACGTGGACTGACAGCATAGGACCACACCAGAAAACGGGCATAAGGCAGACTTTCATCAAGTCGGGGGTGGAGGCCAACAGGCAAAGCTTCCACTTCCAGGAGACAGGGAAGGACAGGCAAAGACAGTGCCCTAAGGCATGCAAAGCTGGGGAGCTTTAGAGATTTTCATGTAAAGCCAAAAGGTTTTAAACCCCAAACTACTCCATAAGTTTGAGGCCCATACCCACACCAACCATGCCAAGTATCACTGTTGTTTAGTTTAGTTTAGTTTTGTTGAGATAGGATTTCTCTCTGTAGCCCTGGCTGTCCTGGAACTCACTCTGTAGACCAGGCTGGCCTCAAACTCAGAGATTTACCTGTCTCTGCCTCCCAAGTACTGGGATTAAAGGTGCATACCACCACTGCCCAGCCAACGTTCTTTTTTATTTTATTTTTTATTTATTTATTTATCTTTGGTTTTTTTGAGACAGGGTTTCTCTGTGTAGCCCTGGCTGTCCTGGAACTCAGTCTGTAGACCAGGCTGACCTCGAACTCAGAAATCCACCTGCCTCTGCCTCCCAAGTGCTGGGATTAAAGGCATGCGCCACCACTGCCTGGCAATGTTCTTTTTTAAAGATTCATTTCTATTTTATGTGTATGAGTGTTCACCTGTGTGTATATACATATGTACCACAAGAATTCTTGGTGCTCAGGGAGGCCAGAAATGGACCTTGGGTCCTGTGGAATTGGAGTTGCAGATTATCTGAGCTGCCACGTGGTTGCTGGGAACTTAACTGGGATCCTCTTACGAGAGATGTCTGAACTGCTGAGTCATCTCTCCAACGCTATCCTTGTTCTTTCACAGAAAGCAAGATGTCAAGGCTCAAAGTAGTTACATAACTTTCCCAGAGATTTTTGCCAACTTAGTGGTACCAACCACAGTTCATACCCGACTAGCTCCCTTCCCCTTCCCGGTTTAAGAGGCTCTAATCTGGTTAGAGATAAGGTCATATGACTAATATCTGGTCATCTGTTGTATGCTATTTATTCATTAGTTGTGACTGGCTCAAGGGTGGTCACTTGATCTAAGCTGGTGGCGTAAGGAAATCAAGCGGGTGGTTGAAGTGGATTGACAGAGAAGCTTCCCTGGACTGTGAGTTTGGATTGTTATACACTCCATTCTTGTGGCTTTTCTTTGCTGAGAGCTTCTGCACTGTTCACGAGCTGAGGAGTCAGTACTTTCCCTTAGAAAAAAACCAACTACTTTATGGCTATAACTCATGTAGTGTGCAATCACTCATCCAGATCGGGCGTGTTCACGGTGGTGGCCACAGACCGCTTGCTCATTTAAAGTGTATAATTCAATAGTTTTTAGTGTATGGAATTATGCAACCATTACTGCATTGGTTTTAAAACATGTTCATCATCCCCAAAAGAAACTAGGCCTGTCACCCCCTCTTCTCCCAGACAACTCCAATCTAGGAAACCACCATGGACTTTGCACTTCCATGGACTCACCTAATTTAGACATTTTGGTTTACATGGAATCCTACAATACTGGTCTGCTGTGCGCTGCTTCTTTCGCTTAGCATATTATGTTCTCTGTTCACCCATGTCACAGCAGAGCAGTTTCTTTTTGCTGAGATCAGCTGTGGTTGGATTTCTAGCACTTGCCAATTGAAAGTGTGCCCAGAATTTGAAGTCAATTCTGATAAAAGACCTGTTCCTCCATTTTATCTGGTGAAGCCAGATCATGGGGGACGGGGGATTTGGATACTGCACCAAAGAGTCTGACCTTTCTGCTACACACCCCGGAGATTACTGAGCAAGATAGAGACAAGTTTAGAATGTCATATTTAGTGAGATTATTCTCATGACAGTGATATTTTTATTTAGATTGAACTATCTTGTGGGTGGGTTCAGTGGGCAATGATGCTTGCTGGGAGAGTCTGTCGACCTGAGTTTAATCTGTGGAAGCCATCCATGTCAGGGTAGGAGAGAAGCAGCTCCCGAAAGTCCTCAGACCACCACACGGTGTTCATGCCCCCCCTCAGTATTAATAAATCTTAAAACAAGATTTTACGTTGTGTCTTGTAGTGGTTGGATGAGAGTGCCCCCATAGGCTTGTATGATTGAATACTTGGTGGAACCACTTAGGAGGTGTGTCACTGGGGATTGGTCATTCCCCACGTGCTTCTCTGCCTCCCATTCACCACTGGAGATGCAAGCTCTCAGCTGTTCCTGCCCCCATGCTGTTGCTCTGCCATCACGGACTCTAACCCTCTGAAAACATAAGCCCAATTAAATGCTTGAGTTTATAAGTTGCCTTGGTCACGATGTCTTATCATAGCCATAGAAAAGTAACTAATACACATAAGTATTATATGTCATATGCAATACATTTACACCATCTGTCACAGAATCAAAGAAAAGAAAAGAAACCTGGGGTTTTGTTTCCTTAAGAGAGGAAAATGGGGAAATATGGCATCCCTGGGCCTACATCCCTATAGGACATACCTAATGAGAGGTCCATAAGGGAATGAGAAACACTGTATCTTTATCTGAAAAATGTAAAACCCATTATATTGTAAAACCAATACTATTCCAGAGATCCAGTCTACAGCAGGTGCTCTGTATGATCTACTGCTCTTACCTCATCTTGTCACCCAAATGTCCCTACCCATGCCTGATGGTTGTCAAGTCAACGAGGGCTGTAGCCACCTTCACTCTCATTCATTCTTCATCCCCTGTGAAGCCTAATCTGAAAGAAGCATGTGCTCCATGTGACATTTATAAAAGACCTCGATGGAAATAGCCTGATTCCCAGAGTGAGGAATAGATGGTCCTGTCAACCTTTCTGTAGTCAGCCCAGTCCTTATGGAGCAAATCCAGATGTGTAGAAGACAGCGGAGCAACAGGAACCCAGGAAGAGGAAGATACCAGTTTATGAGGCCTTGCTTGGCCCCTTCATGTTGGCTATGAGCATTAGAACCTACTAGGTAGAGTTCTCATAATATTCAGACACACAAGTCTCGAGTGTGTCTCACTCGAGGCGTATGTTTCCTATACATTGCATATCAGTATGGGACCTCTCCATCTTCAAGGGTCTCCCCATCTGTCCTCAAAGACGCTTCAGAGCAGCCCCTTCCCCGCAGCATTCTACTCTGTACCTTAGGGCACTATCAGCTTGGACAGGGGCAGAGGACACAGGTTAGCAGAGTGGAGGTGATCGCATGTTGCCTGTACTCTGCTCCCAGGTGCATTGGAATAGAGAAGGAAGGAACGTTGTTTGTATTAGGGACTTTAGGAGGTTCTGGGCATAAACATAGGCCTGGCAGGACTCCAGAGACAAAACGTAGCCCAGCATCAGGCTTCCTCCTGACTCTGCCCCAGATTCTAGCCTGACTTGACACATCAGCACCTGACAGCATTGAGACCGAAGGGAACAGTGTTTTAGGGAAAGACATGGATGGCATCACAAGCATGGGCTCAGGATGGGCACAGGTGTAGGCATTAATATCTTTAGAGAAGCATAGCTTCCTAGGAACAAGGCGGAGCTTTGGGCTGGGAGGCGTGAGGGTTCCTGTGCCTGTGTCGCCATTCACTCTTGGATGGGGTCCCTGGGCCTTAGGTGTCTGCCTCAGCACAGTATGGATGCTTGAGGGTCTCCTGGCCTTTTCCGGGCCCCAGCACTCTGATCCAGCCTTGCTGAGAGTGCCAGGGCTTCAGATGGCGGAGCCAGCAACAGTGCTGGAGGGTGTGGGCCCAGCGGTGCCAGACTCCCCTAGCCACCCCTCTTTTTAAAGATTTCCTTATGCATCTGTCCCACTCTGGCCTCCAAACTTGTTGTGTAGTTGAGTCTTGTTCCTCCTTCTCAGTACTGGTATTCCAGGCATTTCTCATTGAGCTCAGTTTATACCACACTGGGGATCAAACCCAGGGCTTCACACATGCGAGGCAAATACTTGGCCAACTGAGCTGCTTCCCCAGCCCCCAGCTTTTAGGGTGAACTTTACTATCTTCAAAAGTAAATATTGGCAAGTGTGAAAGTGACTGTATTTGCCCGCTGAGATCACCGACTGCCTAGCTGGCCTGCGAAGGAGTATCTTTAACAGAATCCCCTCCATGGCCCCGATCACCGGTCCTCCACATTCTAGTTGCATTGTGCAATGGACAAAAGGAATAGTACTGAGCAAAGAGAGATCAGGATTCTTCTCCAAGTTCAAACCCGAGTTTTCTACTGTACTGCCCTGGGGTCTATGTAATCCTGGTTGTCCTAGAACTCACTACATAGACCAGACTGGCTTCAGAGTCACAGAGAGCCTCCTGCATGTACCCTCAGAGTCCTTCAATTAAAGGCACTTACCACCACCACCACGCCTGGCTCTTTTTTTTCTTTTTAAACAGTAGCAGTGTTCTTCATATTCCCACTGCTCTTGCAGAGCCCCTCTCTCGAGCTGCTACTCTCAAAGGTGTGTTGACCTCTCCTTCCCTCTAACTTTATTTAGACTTAGGAGTAGTGAGTCTCCCTCCGTTGTTAGTTTCAGAGGGCCTCATCTTCCTTTGCTGTCTCTCCTCGTTCTGGCCCTATAAGTGCACATATAAGCAATCCCTTTCTTATGTGCTCTCCTCAATAAAGGCCTTGATTGTGCTGTCCATTTTCCTCCTAGGAACCATCATTCATGACTAATTCAGCTTGTGCCTGCTAATGGATGCTCTATGCATTATGGCTAGGCCAACAGGCCAAAGATGAAAACTTGGCCCAGGCCAACGCAGCCCTCCTTTGACTCCCACGCTCAAACAGAAGCAGCCGCCTCTCAAATAAAGAGTCTGGAGATGCGTCCAACCAGTTTAATGACTGGTACAATCATGCAAATGCCAAACCAGGGATGCACGAGGCAACAGGAGCCTGAAGGGAGGGCACTACAACATGGTTACAGGGAAAATGGGGTTGCCTAATATTCATGGGGGAGAGGCGTGTGGAGGAAAGATCCACTGGCAGTGTGGGGCCACGACATACTCCTCAGGGGAACTTGCATCCTGTCACGAAAGCAGGAACAAGCTGGCCACCTTTACTCCCGGACATAAATCCTTGTGCACACCACATCATCGGCGCCAAATGTCTGCCCAGAAAAGAAAAGGAAAACCAATTAAGACAGATGCCTGTGCGAAAATGTTTAAAGCATTTCACCAACGAGATGCGTAGCTGCCCCGTTAACAACGCTTTGTATCAGACTTTAACTCGAACTGCGTGCTCATGCTAAGTGCTCAGGGCACGGGGTAGACACTGCTCTAAGCTCCCTCTCAGCAGAGAAGTAACTAGGGCATAGAATTATGTTATAGACAGTTCTCCTTTGCTTCCAGAACCTATGACTGCTGGCCTAAGACATGTGAATTGTCTGGCTTTCCTTCTGAAGTGAGACTGAAGGGAGACAAATGTCACGCCGGATATTTCCGAAGGGGCTTCTGTGTCCTTTCAAGTGACTGCAAGAGAGTGAAGGGTTTGGGCAGCTGCTGCCAGATAGATTGTGCTTTGGAAAAAAGGCAGAACTACATTCTGGTAAGCAGCCATCTAGCCTGGGAGACAACAGCCTAATGTTAAGGACAGCCTGCCCTCTGTACACATGGGTTCTACACCTTCATGGTCAACTAAGCACAGGTTGAAAATATTCACTTAAAACCTGCATACATCCTAAACATGTGCAACTGCTTTTCATGTTAGTATCCCTTAGACAATAGAGTGTAGCCTATTCGCATGGCACTTATATGGTATTGGGTATTATATGTAAGCTAGGAATGACTGTAAACTCGGAATGAGGCAAGCTGTATGGAGGCCAAATGCTATACAATTTCATATATGGAACTTGAGCATTTGAGCAGTTTGGTCTCCACAGGGTTCCTGTAACAAACCCCCATGGATGTGGAGGTATAGCTCTAATTCTCATCATCTCTAAACTAAAACATTAGTCCCAGATGCAAAAACAGAACACCGACCTTCTGACACCGCTCTGCAACCATAGCTGGGCAAGTCTCTCCCTCTCTTGGCCTGCTCAGGGGGGAGGGGAGGGGTGACTTGAACGAGATGGTTCTGAGGGCTCTTTCCAGCTAAGATTCTATGACTCTTTGTTGGATAGAGGGAGAATATAAATCCTTCCACAGACGGGAAGGAATATTTTTCTTCTGGTGCCTGAAATGGTAGCACCTGTATATAAGTAAGATGTCTCAAATTCCTCCAAATACCAGTCATTCAGAGGCCTGCTCTCCTGGGACTCTCACAGTCAGAACAGGGAAAGCAATGCCTATGTGAAAAAAAAAAAAAAAAAGGGACCAAAAAGGCTGGAAAGATGGAAAGATGGCTCAGCAGTTAAGAGTACTGGCTGCTCTTTCAGACCCGAGTTTGAGTCCCAGCACCTACATGGCAGCTCACAGGTGCCTGTAACTCCAGTTCCAGAGGATCTAACACCTGCTGGCCTTCACAGGCCCTGGCACACATACTGTAAAAGGCATACAACATGCAGGCAAAACACCCATACACATAAAAGAAAAGTTTAAAAAAGAAAAAAACAAAGACAGAACCTCCCCCATTGGCAGCCTGTATATGGGTATATTTTTGTACGTTTCTGTGTTGAAAGGCCTGTATCTTTCCGATTCCCCAAACAGCTGGCAACTCAAGAGAAGCTAAAACTATTGTGCTAAGGGTTTAATTACATCAAGTTTTTTTTAGATTTTAAAAAAAAATCTATTTATTTATCTTGCTATGTTGGCAATAGAATCCAGGGTCTTGTGTGAACTAGGCAAATGTCCTATCAGCCCTCTTGTTTGATTTGAATAGGATGGGTTTCAGATGCTTACCCTTAGAGTCCTTAGTGATCAGGTGCTCTTGGGATATTTGCTAAGGAATCACATGCTCCCAAGAACCATTTCCTGCATATGGTGATTATTGGGGAGTTCCTGACAAGATGGGCAGTTTGAAGGGCTTTGTGTCTATGTCTTTCCCATTAGTGAGGAGTGCAGATATTTTATGTCCTAGGCATGTGTTGGGGACTGGGATGGAGCAGATTTCCCTTCGTAAATCTACTTTTTAGATGTTTTGCCCTAAGAACCATGCTGGTTTCCCAGAGTTCCTTGAGTCTATTGCCATATAGGTCTCTGGAGCTCACTCAGGTGAAAAAATAGCTCCATGACATGGGAAGAAATCCCCACATTTCTAACTCCAATTGAAAAGCCCTTCCAGCCTCCCATTGGATACATGTAAGCTCGCTCGGAAGTTCCAGAGAGAAACCCCATAGAGTATTCCAGAGCAGTGAGAGGGAGTATACTCAGTGTTCAAAGGAAGATGATTTACAGCCCATGGCAATTTACTGTTGGCTCTGGGGACACTTATTTCAACTAAACTAAAGTTACTTACTTCTCCTTACATGAAGATTACATCTCCCAACATTTTAGATTTATTAACAATAATAACCCTTGAAACAAAAGCCCACATTTCACATCCCAAGTGCCAAGAATTAATGCTCCCTTTGAGGCTTGTATATAAGTCGCTGAGCCAGGGAAGGATGCCTGGGAGGAGCTGCCGAGTGGGGGTGGTGAGTGAGCGCTTCACTGACGCCAGCCTGGGGCTCCAGCTTCTCAGTATTCCAGAGGTAACCCAAATCCCGCCTTTTCAGTGTAAACTGAAATCCTGCTTAACCTTTAGCTAGATTCAAGAATTCTATCATCCTCTCTCTGTCCCTTGCTACCTCTGGTCCCGACAAAATGCATGTGCTCCCTAGATTTCCAAGTCTCAGCCTCAAATTGCTCTCCAAGTCCACGACTTAGCTAGCCCTCGGCTGGAAACATTAGCCAGGTTGCAAATTAAGCCAGCCCTTGTCCGGGGAAGATGAGCTAGTTAAATCACCCTAGCAAAGGACAAGAGGTGAGGAAGGGGGAGATCACACAGCCTCAGAGTAACAGACAGCTCAATTTAGGGTCTTCTTTCAGGCTAAACGTGTAATTTTAGGGCTGAAAGGAATCTCAGGGGCTGCAGTTCAATCTCTCCATTAACAACCAGAGCTTTACATGGAGATTGGGAAGGACAGAGAGGGTCCATGTCACGGTCCCATGGGGTGTCTTTCCCCAGCAAACTTCTCAGGCTTCCGCATCTCTAGGTAATAGGTCAGGGAGCCTCACAGGGGTGATGTTAACAGCATACCTAACGGAGAACAAAGGGTCTAAGTTCCCGGGCACCCAAAGGGCTTTCTCCTTTTCTAGCCTGGGGTGGGGGACATCAGTCAGTTCAGAAACACAGGGGAAGAAAGTAGGGGCTGTTTTATTTCTCAGCTCCCCCCTTTCCTCTCAATAAAGCTAGGAAAGGTGTGAATAAGTTAAACTCTTTGGGTTGTGTTGTTGTTTGTTTGTTTTGAGACAAGGTCTTGTTCTATAGCCCCCAGTGGCCTGGAACTCCTGACTTTTCCTGCCTCAGCCTTCAGACTGTTTCATTACAGGAGTGGGTTACTGGAATGGGGCAGACAACATAAAGGCTTTAAACGTGGCCTCACCAGGTATGTTTTGCTGTGGGTATCTAAAATGTTTAGTCTAGGCCAGACATGGACACATGCCTTTGATTTCAGTGCTAGGGAGGCAGAGACAGGCAGATCTTTTGAGTTGGAGGCCAGCATGGCTTATAAAATGAGTTCCAGGACAGCCAGGGTTACCCTGAGAAACCTTGTCTCAAAAATTACAAAACAAAACAAAAAACTCCCAAAGAAACAAAGACAAACAAAAAAAGGTTTCCATCTCCTTTTACACAGGGTGTGCCTTTCTGGCTCTAAAGAGCCCACCTTTCCACAGCACTACACTCAGACATTTCCAAAATGCCCTTGCCTGGCTCCTGGGGGCCAGCGGAATTTTTAAGACTAGAGTAAAAATATTCTGTATGGCTTTGAATGCTGATGTGATAAAATTCTGTGAAACTCTACTAGCAAAATAGGTCATGGGGGTGGGGGGATCTCGTTTTGTATAAGCTGAGGGGTCTCACAGAGCTCCAGCATTCCAAACCAAGCCAGAGAGGAGACTGGGTGTCACCCACCACTGGGGTTGGCATAGAACAGTTTGGACAAAGGACAGTTTGGACAAAGGTCTGGCAGTCAAGTCAATCTCAGGTATGACCCGACCCTCTCAGGTAACCCTCCCACCCCCACCTGCCAACCACTTAATGGTTTCCTCTGGTTGAAACTGTCACGCCCAAGCTTTCTGCTCACATTTTAACCCGTGGCAAATGACTTGAGCCAACAGTCTCAAACAGTGAGCATGAGGATAGCACGTGTGTGGCCCACCTCTGGGGATCACCTCAGGAACCCTGGGATTGTCTCAGAGCCAAGGGGCCCTTACCAGGATTAGCTCATCATTGGCCAGCTCTCGGGTCCAGTAAGTTTTGGGGCCATCCCCCTCAAGAAGAGTCTGTGTGCAGTGAATCTTGTTCTCGTTCTCCCAAGTGGGTAAACTCTGCAGGCAGGAAAACCATTAGTGATATTAATTACAGTCTCGGCAGCGGGGGGGGGGGGTGGTGGGGGTGGTGGGTGGGGAACACAAAGGACACCGCGGAGAGTGACTGCCAAACAGAAAAGCAACACATGGTCTCTGTCAGCAGGGCACAGCATCTTCTCTGCTGAGCCACATAAAGTACAATTCAGAGTGCTGGTCATGGATGTACGGGGCATAAATATACCTTATATCACACATACACAGACACGCTGGCACAGCAAAGACTTAGGCACGCTTTGTGTCTCCAGGAATAAAATTCAGAGCACACACTGAATCACTTCTATCCACACAGCGAACCCCTCCAAATAATTTGGACTTCAGTTAGAATCACAAAATATTGCAACTGCTGAGACATTCTGTCTGCATCTGCTCTGGTGGTTGGCAGCTGAAAAGGTGGGTCTCCACAGCCAGATTCTGGACTACACCTTCCTTTCTCTGCATTCCTCATCAGAATAGCACGCAGCCTGCGCTAGTACACCGGGATGTCTGTCTCTGGGGATAAAGATGTCCCCACTTTCCGGGTTACATCCTTCTAGAAACATTTTTTAAAAAAATCAAGCCAATTTGAAGGCTCTTCCAGGGGTTGGAGGTGAACAGGCAAAAGGGAGTATCCCTCTAGCTTCCCCAGTGTCTGCTCACAGCAAAGTGAGATACAGCTGGGCTGGGTGTCGCTGAATGTACGCATAATCACCTTTTAACTAACACATGGGACTCCTTCATTAGACAGGGTGGGGGAAGGGACGAGAGTTTTTAAGCCCGCTCTCTCCAGGGTGTTACATGATTCTTTTGTTGTTCTTAAATCAGAATTGCCCTCTCTGTCGGGCGCCAGGGTGGGCGCCAGGGTTCGACAGCTCCAAACTGTGCCCTGCCTCTGGTCGAGCCAACTTCTCCAGTAGCCACCCCTCCTCCACCCTATTCTGTTTTTTCTTTTTCCCTCCTCTGATGCTAAGGATTGAACCCAGGGCCCACCACATGGTAGGCACGTGCTAGGCACATGTTCCACCACTGGACTGTGTTCCAGCCACATCCTTTTCTTTGGTTGCTTTTGGTTTTGTTGTATTTTTCAAACAATGTGGTGACTTGAACCTTAGGTTTCATTAGCTTCAAGCAGGGATCAAATGTGTAGGTCTGGCTGTCTTTGAGCTCACAGAGATCTGTCTGCCTCTGCTTTGGAGTGCCGGGATTAAGGGAAAGTACCACAATATTTGGCCTCATTTGTAAGTATTTTAGAACATTGGGAAAGCTGGCTCTTTTGAGTCTGTGAAGCTGGATATGGTGACTCTGTGATACTCACTAGCTCTTGGAGGAAACAGGAGGGCTGAAGCAAGTCAGATCCAGCCTGGGCTACAGAGTGAGATCCTGTCTCAAACATCCAACCAGACAAGACAACAAAATGCACAAAACAACAACTACAAAACCCATGACAGAGAAGGGGACATCCTTTTAAAATGAGATAGCCCTGCAAGTGTTACAAATAAAAGCAGCAACATAAAGTTCAGACTTCTCACTCAGCCTTTGGCCTATGTCTCAGGAAAAAAACAAAACAAAATGAGAATACAAACAAAACAACAACACAACAACAACAACACTTCTCCCTTGCTTGTTGGATATAGTGGTGGATGCCTGTAATCCTAGAACTCCAGGGGATGAGGCAGGAGCATCCGGAGTTCGAGGTCACCAGGTTTACAAGGAAACTTGCAGTCTAGACTAGTCAGGGCTATATAGCAAGCCCTGGCTCCTCATAAATCAATCTCCCTCCCTCCCCCTCCCCCCCTTCATCCTCCCCCCTCTCTCCTTCCCTCCCTCCTCCCTCTTTCCTCCTCTCTTCCCCTTTCCCTCCTTCCCTCTTTCTCTTCCCCTCTCTCCATACCCACCACTTTCTGTCTTTCGCCCTTGAGGACCTACTTAGAAAGGACATTTAGTACATTTTCTGAACTAGAACATACGTTGCTTTTACTTTTGGAAGAATTCTGCCATTCCCTTAAAGACCTCGGTTGAAAACGGGAGGGCAGGAAGAGGTGACTGGATCGACTGGATCCAAATCGTTCCCCCACAGTCCAGGGACCCAGGGGGCGGGACGCTAGATCAGCCACTCCACCTATGACAGGTATTTCGGCAGCAGCGCTGAACAGGAGGCAGCAGCGGTCCCAGGAACCTCTACCCACGCTGCCAGAGCTAGCGCTGAAGGCGCCGCTAGCGAGGCGCTAACCACAGCCAAGACTACACAGCCACCCAGGGCTCAAAGCGCGCGCCTCTTGGCGCCCGGGGATAGGATGAGGGGAACCGGGCTAGGGCTTTCTCCTGAGCCCAGGACCACCAGGTCACACAAATTTCCCGTGACACACCCTGCAGCGGGTCAAGGGTTTTAAGGGGTACCCGGGAAGGAGGTGCGGTCTTTGGGGCCTCACCCTGCATTTGCGTCCGTCCACTGTCTCCTCCTCGAAGCCCTCTCCGACCTTGAAGTTGATCTCCGTGGTGCGCACCGTAGTGGATGTTTTGATGTAGAACTGATCTCCGTCCTGGCGGATCTCCACGTGCGGCTTGGACGCAGCCGCCACTGCCACCTTCCTCAGCATGGCGTTCACACCTGCGCAAGGAAGCACAGGCTCGGATCGCCGGTCCTCACCCACTGGTGTCCCCACCCCCACGCCCCCAGACCTGTTTGGCACTTCCCAAATCTTCTGGCTTTAGACGGGGCTCTTAAATTAGTTTCATTTGTCTCTGTTCTCCCCTGGGTTTTCGAGAAGAGAAACCGAGGCTCAAAGACGGCAAGTGGATTTCCTGAGCTACCCAGGGCTTTCATGGCAAGATCTGGTCTCAGAGAGGCCCTAGTTTAAAGTCCCTACTCCTTATTGTGATCCAGCACGAGATAAAGATGGAACCGTCGAGAAAGGCGTCAAATGTCCAACAAACGTTAGTTTAACCCTTTGGGTCTGGGGCCCGCTCTCCTCTGCGATTCGGATTTGGGGGGACCGCAAAGGAAACAGAGATTCATCACTCCATTGACTTCCTCCTGCCCGAACCTCCCCAGGCCACCCTCTCTGGGACCGGGGCTCCTCGCAGCTGCTTCTAACAGACCGGGGCATACCCTCCGCACCAGCTTACCCAGCGCCTTGAGGAGCTCGTCGAAATTCTCGCTGCTGCGCATCTTCCAGGTACCGGCGAAGTTGGGCATGGTGGCGGTGGTGTTGGCGGTAGCGGCGGCGCGAAGGCAGCGGCAGGCACCCACCTCTGCTGCGGAGCGATCACACACGGCGCTGCAGAGAGAGACTGGCGTTCTGCGCCCAGCCGCAAGCGCCTTGAGTCACTAGGGTAGCCTCCCCCCACCCCCGTGCCCTTCTGGAGCCCCGCCCTCAGGTCCCGCCCCTTGCCTGCGCGCGCGCGGGGCGGGGGGGGGGATAGCCCACGAGGGGTGAGCCCGACTTCCCGCCCTAAGGCTCCCCTCACCATTCCTCATCTTCCCAGCCGCCAGGGATGCAGCTTGGATCCCGCTCTCCCCTGGTGCCTCCTCCACCACGCCGCCCACATCTTGTTTTAAACTGGGTGGTGGGAGAGGGTTTAATGAAACCAGGTGGTCCTGGAAGAGATACATGAAGCTAGCTAGGTAGTGGGGATACAGGGATCACGACATTATTTCTCTACTTTTGCCTATGTTTGAAAATATCTGTGAGTAGTACAGCCATAGGGATGGAAACTACTTTTTTTCCACTCATACTTTCTGGCCGCCACTAGCCGGTTGAGTCCGCTCTGTTCTGGCTTTTGAGTGGCGGGAAAGGCCCAACCCCCACCCTTGCTATCCCTGGCATGTAGGCACCGAGGCAGGAACCAGTGCTGGAAACCAAGTCTCTCACGCAGGTCTTCTGCTTAAGTTAGAAGGGAGCCCAGGTCATCACTGTCCTTTTGTTGTTGCTGAAGGGACTGAACAAGCAAAATGCAGGGACATGCGGCAGCTTGTTTGGCCTAAGATTTCGGGTTGGAGCTCTGCAGTCCTACTGGGGAGGCCTAGCAAGAAAGTCTAGCTCCTGCCTTTGCTTTGACAGATCTGAAAAGCAACACTGGACCCCAGAGACTCCACTAAGGGAGTACACACACGTCATTGGGCCTTTTCAGCTTTCAGATCTCAACATTTCGTGGCAACCTCTTTCCAGTGTTTCACCATTGCTACACCTCAGCCAAACTACCCAATTCAGGATCCTAGAACCTGCAACACATGGCCCCTTATCACCTTTGACCATGATGTGCTTGGTCCCCGAAAGTCACTTTTCCTCTGTGGGTTGAAAAAAAAAAGTTTGCCCACTTGTCATGACACATGTGTTGTAAAATTCTCTTTCCTAACGAGATTACTTTCCTCGGAATTGACAGGATTCCTTTTGGTCCAGTCTTCCCTGTGAAAATTGACCATTTAGAGCTCAGTGATCAGAGCTGATCAATGCACCCTCATTTCCTCAGGCTTAGCCAGGTGGGGCTCAGAAATAAATCGATTCTCAAAAGATGCAAATGTTCCGAAGCCTAGAGGTGGGGTGGAGTGAAGATTCCCCAAGGACCTGGGGGTGATTTGTGTTAAGTGCTAACTGGAAGAGAGGCCCATACTTCTAGAAGGGGCTGTGAATGGTCTTCTGCCCAGGGGCCCTGAGAAGCCATCTAAGATAGCTGAAGACAAGAAAGTGGAGAGGGTCCATCACTGGGTGGGAAAGGGTGTGGTGGGGACAGCTTCATACATGTGCCATCTGTGCCAGTGTAGGGGCCATACGCTTAGAAGAGCTTGGAAACTGAGTTGGAAAATGGAAAGCAGCACTGGTATTGACGTCTTGAAGTAGTTTATTGATTTACTTTTATGCCTTTATGTATTATGTGTGGTATGTGCAGGTGCACATGTGTGGAAAGGTCTCTGCCATTCTTCACCAGACTCTTGGTCTTCTGCTTCTTCACCTCTTTGCTTATGAACCTTTGCCAAGGCCTGTCTGAAACAGGAACTGGGTGTGTCTCCAAGGGTAGAGGATCCAGGGCCTGTTGCTGAGGACTCCCTGTTCCACTGAGGAGACCCTAGAACCTATGCTTACCACGTGGGCTAACAGTGCCTGCTAGCAGGTGCATGGTCCAGCCTGGCTTGGACCTGAAGAGCAGGCTTGAAGGGGATGAGAGTGTAAGTTGTCTCATGGTGTAGATCTGTTTTCCAGTGTGACTGAACTACATAACTGGAAAGGGGTGAAGCCTAAGAAGCAGGCAAAACCCTTCCACCAAGGACAAAGGGCCACAGATGGAACGGGAAGTTCTGTGTCCTCTCCTTTCCCCAAAGGACACGATGGGGAAAGAATGAGGAACAGGTTGGAAGATGGCAAAGCTTCAGAAGGACCCCTTCTGTGAATACCAAAAGTAATTCCATACAGAGAAGTCATGCTGGGTACCAGGCAGGCTGAAGGGGAGCCAGAGATCAGAATTGAGGCTGGCTCCAACTTATTAAAGAATATGCTTATCTCTACCCTCTTTGGGACTCTAACACTTAGGGACAGCATGGCAGATGGCAGCTGAGAATGGTAAGAAGGAGAGTTTGAGGGAGCTGACGAGGTGGCTCAGCTGGTAATGATATCTGTGGCCCAAGCCTGACAACCTGAATTCCATCTCCAGGGCCCACACCGTAGAAGGAAAGAGATGATTATTAGAAGTTGTCCTTTGTCTTCCACAAGTACAACAGCCATATACCAGCACACACCAAATAAATGAATTAATTAAATCTTCAGGTTTTTTCCAAGAAAGGAAGTATTGACTTGAAGGGCCAGGAGGCCTGGTCAGAAGATGGAGAGATGTGGGATTGGGGCAGGGTTTGGGAACTGGGGAGAAAGTCTCGTCATGGCTCATAGATCTGGTGTGCCTTGAGGTTGAAGGCCTCTCTGTTGTGCGAGGTAGGCAGTCAGAACTAGCAATGCAGGGCTCTGTGGTGGCAATGATGAACCACCTGCAGGATACTACTGTACCAACAAATACAGCCACAGAGCAGATGGTATACGCATTCTTTAACTCTCAAGTGCTGCTATCCTGCGGGGCTGAGGTTTCAGAGAACCAGTTCAGTTAACACCACTCAACAACAGTGGAGGCAGAGTGAAGAAAGGTTTAAGGAGAGAGATGATTTAATCAGATTTCAGTTTAATATTTGTGTATGTGTAGGAAGGTGTCCAGGATCATGCATAATAGGGTCAAACTGAGCTTTATTTTATTGTGCACGTGTGTGCATAAGTGTGCAACATTGTAGCTATGGAGAGCGGAAGAAAGTCTTGTTATCCCATTCTGCCTTGCCGGAGGAAGTATCAGAGAACTACCAACAAAGCAAAATTAACCCATAAGAGACTGGCTGGCTATTGAAGGTTCAGGAGTGAGTGAGTACTGGAATTCATGATGGTGTGCAAGATGGGCCACCAACCCAGACAATGGTAGACAGTTTTGTTTAGAGGATACTGAGTTCTCACATTGCATATTATAGGAGGGTGCATTCTGGAAAGCATCTAGAGAAAGGCCAGAGAAAGAAGAAGGGTCTGGTGTAGGAAGAAGTCTGGAATTTTGGTTTCTTTTTAAAAAACACAGAAATATTATAAGAATGTGCTTTCGTTTTAATCCCAGGTGTAATAATATGAGGCCGCTTCCTGTCCTCAGCAGCTGACTATGATTTGCCTCATGTTCTAGCAGAGGCGTGGTTTCGCCAGTTGCAGATAATTTCTGCGATTGTGTGACGTTTGGAATCATGGGGACTTTTCAGAGGGCACATAAATGTGAGGGCCTCGAGAGGTGGAGCTGGGGGTGGTTGTTGGTTGTTGGTTGTTTGAGGAGGTTGGTTGTGGTTTGTTAGTAGCCATGGTCAAAGAAGAAACAAAAAGAAAGAAATTAGATTCAGGGATTTTCCTAATTCCTCTGTCTCCTCTATCCTTGTTTCTCTCCTATGTGGTGTTAGGGGGTGAATCAAGATGGATAAAGGGTAGGAAAAAAAGAACCCTCAAAATAGCAAAGACCAGCTATAGTCTGGTGTGGGATAAAGGGGTGGCGCAGTATGGACCACCATGTTTGGATCTGAGGCTTTAAATTAGACTCTGGGAGGCTCTGGGAGACCTGGTGACAAGGACTTGGCATTCCAAATCAATTCTGGTGACATGATCTGGGAGCTTGGCAATGGTAAAGACAGGATCAGACCTTGGTCCCCAACTGTTCTGTCCTGGAAGATTTGATTGGCACTGTCAGGGGGACAAAGGTCACTTCTTCTCTGAACATAAAGCTGTCCAAGTATCAATTAATTCCGTCTGTGGAATTCTAGAACTTTCCAGGGAACCCTGTGAGTATTGTGGGCTTGCATTAAGGATTCTATTATTGTTTTAGTTAGAAAATCTAATCTTGGAGAAAATCTTCATGGAGATTAAAAAAAAACATTTAGAATACAAGATTCATGAGTAGATTTACCTATTTACCAACCGTTTTTAGAGAGAGTACCATGAGCCAGGCATGGGACTCAGAGGTGAAACTGAGGGTCAGAGGTGAACCTACCTGTGAAAGGTCAGGGAGAAGTAACGTATTACAAGAACTCTCGGGTAGGGCAGACAGCAGTGTCAAGATGAGATTTGGGACAACGTAATAAGGCTGCAAAGGGACTGGGGGCACTGTGGAATTCTGGAATAGTCTTGAATCTGGCAAGCCTGAACTTTCCAGGGAATGTGACATCACACTGAGCCTGGGCTTTGAAGGCAAGCAGCCAAAGAAAGTCTTTCTGGGCATCAGAGGTAAGGGACTGGAGCAGGTGACCATTCCTGAGGACCTAGGATCCCAGTTATTCTCCCCATGCCCCACACAAGGGATCTCCCCAGCACTGGAGTACCTGTGGAGGTGTCATCCTCCTGTGTGGCTCTCAGGTGGGGGGTGGGGCTGGAACTCAAGCCTGCATCCTTTCTCCAAGACCTCTTTGTTCCTTGGCTGGCCCCTTTGCTGACTCCCTTGCCAGCCTCTCCCGGGGGCCACTGACCTGCATCTCTGCAGGGACATTTCTGTTGAGCTTTGCTATTCTTACTTGGAGGCACGCCAGGCCCCCTGCAACCCCCCTCACTTCCCTATCCCCTGCCCTCACTGAACTCCCAACCGCTGTCCTGACCCTCGCCTTCAGGCAGACCCAATTCATGCTGAAAGAATGGGGGTCAGAGTTCAGTCCCGAAAGCTGGGAGCTCTGGAGCAGCCCCAGGAGGAATCTTCAAGGCAGCTCTCCATAGTGGGGGCTGGGACCACTGTGCTCCGCCTGGACAGTCTGAGAATCAGCAAAGAGGACAAAGAGCCAGATTCTGAGAAGAGTAATACTCTGGCTGCACACTCTCCTTGGGTTGGAGGAATGGAAGGAGTGCTGGGGCTAGGAGTCTTGAGGCAGGCAGCATCAGGAAGCAGGCGTCTGGGGACCATGGCATCTGTTGGTAGAATAGTACCCACAGGCAGCACTAATCAAGCTTTGACTTCATGCCTGGCACCACAGCAAACACTTCACCCATACTTACTCTTTTGTCCAAGAAGACTGCAGGCAAGGAAACCAAGGCTCCAACTGTGACATGCTGAGCCCAAGACCCCTCAGCTAAGAGACAAAGCTGGAAGGGGAGCCGGAGGGTGACAGGGCGCTGGCCCCAGATTCATGCTAGGTTATTGCACAGATGGGGTGGTTCTGAAGCCCAGGTTCCTGTTCTCAGGTCACACAGTGGAGCAGTGGCGGCCCTCATCTCTTCTCTGTCACCCATGATCTCAGAATCATGGGAGATTTCTGGCCAGCGGAATGCTAATGAGACCAACTCTACTTGGGTCCAAAAGAGAGTGTGGTACTTCTCTTGCCACTGGGGCCTTGTAATTTGAAGAGTTTCTCAACCATTGGGAGCCTCCATTTCTTCTTCTGAAAGAACAGTAGTACCCAACCACCTGTCATGCTGCTTCTGGAGGTGACTTAATTAATAAATGTGTAGACAGGTGGCTGTCATCAGCCACTGTGATCCACACCACTCTCATTTTTGGCCTGTCCTCCGGTGGAGATGGGAACCATGGATTCTTCTTTGAGTTGTTTCATTGATTCATCAAACGTTTTTCCTCTGATGTATTCTGGTCCATGCCTGCAATCCTCAGGAATTTGATACACCCATTTTATACATCAAGAAACTGAGGATTGAGGGAAATTTACTCACTCGAGATCACAGAGGAATAATAGACAGAGCCAGGGTTTGGATGTACGGTAGTCTCTGTGCAGGGTTCATAGGTGAGGCTGGGTCCAGTATCTACCATGACAGGAATAGAGAGGAAGAAGGAAGGCAGAGCAGCAAGCGACAGACAGATCACAAACCAGTGGGTACAGTGTGGGAGGAGAAGAGCTAGGAGACAACCTGCAGGCCAGTGAGGAGGAGCCTGGGGAAGCCACCACCCCTGCTGGAGGGGCATGGTCACCTCAGGGAGGGCAAGCCACCCAGGTCCAGACACGACATTGCAGGGATACTGCATGATGTCCACACATCACATCACACAGGGTTTCCCTAAAACAGCGTACACTGATGGTGTCAAGATGTTAGATTTCAGGGACTGGTGTACAGCTCACATGTAGAGCGCCTGTCTTTCATGCACAACGTCTTAGGTTCAATGCTCAGCATTGCAAAATAAATCCTATTTCAAGCTGGGCAGTGGTGGCGCATACCTTTAATCCCAGCACTTGGGAGGCAGAGACAGGCGGATTTCTGAGTTCGAGGCCAGCCTGGTCTACAGAGTGAGTTCCAGGACAGCCAGAGCTATACAGAAAAACCCTGTCTTAAAAAAATAAAAAACAAACAAGCAAAAAAAATTCTATTTCAATTCAGACTTCCAACTTCTCTTGGAAACTCAAATGGTCCTTCCTGAAAACCAACCAGTGATCCCAGGAAGATGAGAGGGAGGACCCTGCTCCTGAGCTCAGGTCTTTCTCCCACGCTATGGTTGTTCGGGACTCGAATGTTACTTTCCACATACTTCTACCCACATTTTCCACAGTGGCTTGGAGGGTAGGGGCTAAGGAATTGTAAGAGAAGGACATAAACCCTGAAGTTCTGAGACCCCAGGTTCGAGACTCAGCTCCTCATTAACTAATTATGTGAATCTTTGGCTAGGCATAAAAATCTCTCTGAGTCTGTGAGTTTAGGGTACGCTGATACCCACAGACACATAGATCTGGGCACATGAAAGAGTGTTTGTGTAATTATACCCGGACACATTGCTCATGCTGGAGAAATGTTCCTGCTCCATATACTGGTAAGGGTGGTGCACACATACATTATTGGCCCATGAGTGCATGTATGTACATGGTTTCCCCACTCAAGTCTCTCTGGGCCAGATGTGCCTCAGAAATCTAAATTTTGCAGATTCTCCTAACCAGTATGATACCCCGTATTCAAACTTTAATGTTATAATAGAACACCATGTGCATAGTCTCATAAGATTGGGCACAGAATAAATGGCTCCATGTCAATTATGGTATGATATAATTTTAATTTTGTTCCATTACACTCGGGACTTCAGAATTTTAGAAAAGGGACTGTATGCGTGCCTGTAATCACAGTACTTGGAGAGTCTGAGGCAGGGGGATCACTGTTTAAGGCCAATCTGGACTATACAGCATGACTCTGTCCCAAAACAATAAAAGAATACAGCCATGCACCATCATTCCCGGCCCATATGACTTCATATGTGTTTTGGTACAGAGGTAGAGTGCCCAGCTCTCAGTTTGCCTGGGACTGGGGAAAACTCTGAGGCCGTGGGATTTCAGTGGTAATGTGAGAAAGTCTTAGGTAAACGGGGGCAAGGAGTTGTCCTGTTTGTATGTCAGTGTGACTACCTGGGTGTGTCCCTTGATTCTCTTTATGTGTATACCTCTTCTTTATACCCTGGTGTGCACATCTGTGGGTGTGTGCTGTTCACTGAGTGTGTCTGTGTGTCAGCCTTTGCACCTGTCACATGCCTCTCCTGTGTCATTCTGGGCATCTGGTCTATCTGTGTGTCCCAGGTCCACTGCCCTGATTCTGTATCTCAGGCTCTGCATATTTATGTCTGCATGCTAGAGTGTTCTCTGTGTAAGTGGGTTTCTGTATATCACTGCGCTCTCTCCCTCCCCCTCCCTCTGTGTGTGTGTGTGTAGTGAGGAGACATCTTCTACTTCTGCCTGTGAGCTTGTATCTGGGTAGCAGGAGCTGCCCAGAGCAGACCCAGGGTCTCTCTAGGTAGTTCTGTGCAATTCTGCATGTCCTCGACCCCTTTTCCACCCACAGTTCCCATGTCCGCTCCTTTCTGAACCCTGCTCAGCCCCAGGCCAGATCCATTTTACAGTGCCCTGCCCTTCAGGACCCCACTATCTCCCTTTACATCAGATCTTTGCCTAGCTGGACACCTCAGGCTTGTCCTCAGTCCATACCTTTCCCTCTCAGTACCCTCCATGAGTGCTTGTCAGATCAGATCTGTCTTTCCAGTGTCCTCGTCTTTTCTGGACTCACCTCAATCTCATTTGCTCTGCAAAGTTCCACTCCCAGCCCCAGAATCAAGCATTTCCCTCTCTGGCCTCCTGAAACCGTAGGTGGCTTGTTACCACAGATGGGCAGAGACAGGGAAGAGAGGGCACTAGGCTGTATTATCAAACAGGAGGAGTTCTCAAGACTGCTTTTCGGATGAGGAATTTAAAGCTGAGAGGCTGAGATACCAGCCCAAGGTCTCACAGCTAAGAGGTAATGAAGCTGGTTTCAAATTCTAGACTTTTTCACCAATATATCACTCCCTCTTGCCGGTATCTGCCTGCCTCACGGACACGGACGTGTGGAGCTTTTGCATCCTGAGACTACCTTCCTACCTTCCTAGTGCTCAGTGCTGGCTTGGTACCTAATAGGCACTCCATAAAGGCTTCCCAGATGAATTTTTGCTCTTGAAAACCACCTTAGCTTTCATCAGTGTGATTTACACAAGTTCCGGGAATCTCTAGGCTGCTCGACTGGAGGTGGGGTGGCTATAATTTATCAGAAAACATAGCGGCGGCTCCACTACTCGTTTTTAGTGCAAAAGGCAAAGATAAATTGATGATCAGCAGTCTGCCTCGAGAGGCCTGTGGCAGTGGGCACCCACCCCAGCTAACAGCATAAAGCTCCAACACAGAGACCCTCCAACTGTCTCCCCATGTGGCTCTGACCATGCAGGCCCTTCCACCTGCTGCCTAAGGGTGGCCACAGCAAGGTCAGCTGCCTCTCATCGATTGCACCGCTCAGGTCTCAGGTCGACAAATGGTGCCTTTGAAAGTCCATAAAAAAAGAGACACTCATTCATCCCTGATCAATCCCCTCTTGCCGGCCCCTGTGAGGCACGTGCGGCTGTAGCACAATGCAAGCTTGTCACTGGTGCTTGATCTCCGCAGCAGGATTAATGACTTTTCAGATGTGACTACTGCCCACCTCCTTCCCCTCAGCCTGAGCCAGGCATCTCAAAACAATACTGAGGGACTGAAGAAGCCCCAAGCTCCCTGAGGCCCTCCTTAATCAAGATTGACGGATATGGGACAGAGCATCTATAGACACCCCCAGGCTCCTGTAAAGCCTGAGCATACTCCTCTTGGGGCAGGCAGGGCAGCTGCATCGGCCTTCCCAGATGTCCAGGGGAATCTGTTCTCTTCTGATCACAGATGCAGCTGGCAGAGCCCCTCAGAGGCCTACCTGAAGGGTCTTAGGCTGCACCACACCAAGCTGTGCGATCAAAGAACTCAAAAAGGCTTTGGGGCATGGAGCTAAGGACACTCACTGGCTTGCTGCTCACTCTCTTCCTGGTGACATGCTTGCCCCTTTTCCTTCCCAGGCTGCCTCTGCCTGGGCTGTGAGTGATGAAGGAGGTTTTCTGGGCTATGAAGGTGATTGCATTAGTGCTGATAACTCCAAAATTAATCATCATAATAAGACCTGCCGGGCTATGGATGGAGACTAATGGCTGCTCCACATTCCGGTGGCACTGTGCTTCCCGCTGAGCTGCGAGATCATGTCCTCATCTTCACGACTCCCCAGGGCCCTGCAGGATGTGAATATTTAATTAACATCCCATTCTTGTTCACTGGAGTGTTTGTAAATATGATTCATGGGCTGAACTGTTATCTCATAGAACACTCCAGAAACCTTTCTACCAGCTGGCAGCTCGAGGGCAGAAACAGCTAGCTGCAAGGCAGCTCCCCACCTCCCTGTGATCCACCAGTGACCATCTAGGATTCAGTCCATCTAGGGGTATTGGGTGGGGCACAGCCCATATTCCGTGGGACCCAAAGTAGAAAACAAGAGGCTATCTTGCCTTAACACCATAGGTCAGGCAGTTAGTGAAGGGATATTGAAAATGGCCCAAAGATAGATGGCTGACTCAGAAGGCCTGTAGTTCACAGGGAGTAGAGGATGACCTCAGGGGACATCCTCCTGACTCTCCACCTAGAGACAAGTTCACACAGTCACAGCAATGAGGCATCTTGCCCTCAGTGTGAGCATGCTACATGCAAGGCTCTGAGGGAGAGACTTAGGGGGGGGCAGTCAGAGCCTAGTTCTTGTCCCCACTCTGCTGTTACTGTTCTTGGGTAGGTGAGCTGGCCTCAGCTTTAACCTCTACTTTGTGGATGTGGTGCTATTGCTTCTATTAAGGCCACAGGATACTGGTGCTGCAGGGGAAATGCTGATGGTTTATAGTGCATGCTGAAATATGCGCTGGCCTGAACCTGGGAATAGTTGGAGGGCTGAGCTGAACTCTCTTACTGTACAGGTAAGGAAACTGAGGCCCAAAATGAGAAAGAACCTGCTTAAAAGCCCAGCCTAGGAGATGTTGCACCTAGAGATGTTTCTTCAACAAAAGTTAAAAATGAACAATTATAGACAAGCAAGGTGACTCAGCAGGTAAGGGTGCCATCAAGCTTGACTCCATACGTTTGAGCCCCGTGACCCATAGAAGGAAGGAACTGATTCCTGAAAGCTGTCTGTGTGCACATATGCTCTCTCTCTCTTATGTCCATTTCTCTCTCAATTAATTGATTAATGCGATAAAACATTTCTTAAATGAACTATTAATTGTTTTCTGTTTGCTCAAGCAACTATCACCATAGAGAACCGAAGGAGGGCTTTCCTCCCCTAGATAGAGTGCAAGCTGGAACTATGAGTGGATTCTGCCAGGAGCCAAGAGCTCTGCTGTCGTCCCTTGGTAGCCCAAGCTATTGGGCCATCTGAGCGCCACCCTCAATCCAGGAGCTTTCCGTGGGCGACTATGTCCAGCTGTCCTGCATCTCCCACAGAGCCCAGGCAAACCAGGTCTTGCTGAGTATCCATTTAAAATCCACCACAGGACCTGGGAGGCCTGCAGGAGACTGGCCTTTCTTGGGCCTCCCAGTTTCAACATGGACCTGTATAAGGCTACTTGCAGACTTGACTGTGGCTTCCCTGCCTAGAGCTCTTGTGCAGAAGCCAACACTAGTGTCACATCCTTTCTTTAGCTTCCAAGGCTGTGATGATCTATTTTACCACACCCTGTCATGTCCCATTTCCACTTCAGCTTCCTCCTAAGACCACAGACAGCATATACTGCTTTTGCTTGGCACCTCTCTTCCCTGTGCGCCGGGCAAAGCTCCCTTCCTATGATCCAAATTCCAGCTCACAGATCCCTGACTCTGGAAGCTTCCCTCATCTTCTTGTCGAATCAGCCCACAATGCTCATCTTAGGGGCCAAGTCTTATGTATCTGTGTGTCCAGAGGATGGCACAGGGTGGGCACTGGGATGTCAGCAGCTAGATGGTGAGTGGTGAGTATGTTTTCCAGACAGGCTTGCCAGCTGGCCTCACATATATGCGTGTCCTTCCACACAGCAGCTGGTCTAGGACGGCTGTACTCTTTCCTTCCTCCCCCAGGCCATTGTCTGCACTACTCTGCAGGGCCAGGAGCCTGGGGTCCCTGGCAGATGGAGTAGATGGGAGTGGGAAGAAGGGAGAGGTGGAGGCTGAAGGCAACATACATCTGTAGCCTGTCTAATAAATGGAGCTCCTCAGGAGTCCGATAGAAGGCCCTATGATCTGACCAGCTTAGCAGGCCTTTATCTTCCCCTCTCCTGGGGGTATGGCAGGGGCTTTGTCTGAAGTCTTTGATCAGACTGTGTGTCCTTCCCCTACCATGAAAAAAAGCAAGAATAAGATCCCTGTGAGGAAGCAGCTGGCTTTGGGAGGTGAAGTAGATACTGAAGCTTGCCTGCCTTCACTGGAAGGTTCTTCTGGGCCTAGGTAACTCCATAACTGGCTGAGGAGACCTTTCCTTGTCCCCTGCCCTTTGCCTGCTTTGCCATGCAAATGTCACAATTATTGACTCTGACTCTACCTTACTGGATTCGGAGGTCTCTTCCTATCTGCATAGGCTCCTCAAGATGGGAAGGGTCTGTTTTCCAAAGGAAGTGGGGGTTTCCCTGTCCTGTTCATTTGAGGAGCACAAATGAAAGCTAGCTATGGTTGGGCTACCAGTCTTCAGGGAGGCCAGACTCAGTGGTCATTAGAGCCATCCGCTCCAGCCCACCAGGAGGGATCAGACTCTCTAACTCATTAACAAAGGTCCATCCGTCTTCTCTCTCTATGCTGACACATCCATCGCCCCAGCAGCTGACACGTTACCCTCCATGGAGGGGGGGGTGGCTTAGAGAAAGAAAGATCTGGAAATTTTCCTTATTGTTTCAACCACTTTGAAGCCCAGAATGCTATGCATGGGCTGTGTTTGATGTGAATTGCTTCGTTTCTCTGCTTCAGGACTTTGGGCAAACTATTCTCCTCATGAGGCTTCAGCCTCTGCCTACGTATAATAGGGACACCAATCTTACCACTTGAATGAGTGTTTCTGAGGTTAGGTAAGGCAATGGAAGGGAGCTGTCCACTCTCAAAGACACCAGGATTACACGGGATATACTGTGTGTATATGATGTTATGTGTGTGTCCGTGTTTTTGTGTGTGCATATGTGCATGTGGGTTTTTATACACATGTGTATACATGTGTGCCAAGGTCAGAGGTCTATGCTGGCTAGCTTTCTCTGTCACTGTTGCTTCCTCAGTGGATTTGCAGGCTCACACCTCCATGCCTGGCTTGTTATGTGGATGCTAAGGGTCCAACTCTAGCTAACGAGGCTGATCTAGAATTCACTCTGTAGCCCAGTCTGGCTTCAAACTCTCAGCAATTCTGTCCCTTGACGACCTCTTAAGTGCTGGGATTATAGGTTCGAGACGTCATACTCAGCATAAGCACATATTTTTAAAATGAAAACATGTTGTCAAAAATTAAGCCAAGAAGCAACCCGACTCTTTGCTTGTTTGTATTTCCTTCTGGTTCCTCTTCCATGTCTGTTCCAGATGGTCACATGGCAACATAATTATGAACATTTTTTCCTCAGTTCAATAATGTAAGTAGTTCCCATGCTGCTGTATTCACTCTGCTTTTTAAACAAAATTTCAAAACTCATACATGGAGACTCAATGGGTCAGTCCAAGGTTCTGCTCCCAGCCACAAGGATCACGTGAGCCCGAGAGTTCGAAACAGCTCGGGCAACAGTGGTGAGCTTCATTTAAATAATAACACACCAAGATAATTAAGAAAACTTGGTATTTCGAAACTCTACAGTCTCCTCTAAAACACTCTGTTAACTCAATTCAAAACCAGTCAAAATGCTAATAAGATTTTTCTATTTGGCAGATTGGCACTAAAATTTTTATGGGTGAATAAATGCATAAGGATAGCTGAGGCAGTTATGAAGAGGAGGAACAAAGAGGAGAAAATTGCCTCAAGATGTGGGGAACTGTTAATGTTTAGCCATTTTTGTTTATTTATGTTTGGGGTTTGTTTTGTTCTGTTTTGTTTTTGTGTCAGGAATTCTCTATTATGTAGCTCTGGCTGTCCTGGAACTCTCTATACAGACCAGGCTAGCCCTGGACTCACAGCAATCCACCTGCTCTGTCTCTTGAGTGCTGGGATCAAAGGTCTGTGCCACCATCCCCAGCTGCTTTGGTAGTTTAAAGTCATAGGAGTTGGCACAGAAGGAAACAGGCCAATAGGATAAAGAGTTCAGAGCTGTATTGTGTAAGCATGTGAAAATGAATTGTATGAAAGGTGCTCTTCAAAAATAGTGCATTTAGAGGCTAGAGAGATGGCTCAATAGATAAAGTGATTGCTATGCTATGAGGATTGGGGTTCAGATCCCCAGCACCCACATGAATTCAGGGTGGGCATTATGTTCCACCTGCAACCCCACGTGGAAACAGGATCCCTGGAAAAAGATGGCTAGGTAGACTAGCCAAGTCAGATTCAAGTGAGGGAGTCTGTAGAGAGTGACTGAGGAAGACTCCTGACATCAACCTTTGGCCTCCACGTGTACATGCATACATGTGTACCTGGACTCATATATGCAAACACACATGCATGCATTCAACACCACAAATTCATACAAAACTAATAATGTGTTTATAGAATGGTCCAACATTCTAGAACGACACCAATCTCTCTTCCTCTCTGCCATGACATTATATGGATGGGTACTAACTTAGCACTGTTCCCTGCTATGGTACGTTCAGGTATGATCATTTTATTTATTTATTAGTTGTGCATGTGTGTGTGTGATGGGAGAGTGGGTGTGCACATGCTGTACCATGCATTCAGAGGTCAAAGGATAGCTTCGAAGAGGCAGGGCCAGCCCTCTCCTTCTACTTCTACAGGAAGACTGGGATCAAATCAGGCCCTCCAGCTTCAAGGCAAGCGCTTTGATTTGCTGAGCCATCTCACCAGCCCAATTTGCCTTAAAAACAAAACAACAAAAAACAATTAAAGGTCTTGCAAAGAGCAGTCATGCCTCTAAAGAACTCCCATACCTGCCCAGTTTTAGATGGTTTCCTTAAGAGTGGGATTGCTTGGCCAGAGGGCAAGGCAGTGAAATGGTTCTTAGCAAGTAAACCTGAATGGCTTCCTCAAAAGCAGGGGTGGTCCTCCCTCTCTCCCTCCCTCCCTCCCTCTTTTCCTCCTTGCACCGAGCTCCTGAGCTGGGCTGTAGTTTGGAACTGGGAATCTAGATCAGGAATAGAACATTAAGATTCATCAAAGGAGAGACCAGAAATCCTTAGTGTCAGAAGAGTGTCATAGGAACTGTGCACCTTTTGAATTCCAAGGGCCAGTGACATTTAAATTGGGTTGCCTTCCAGAGATGGGACATGGAAAGGGGGGGGGGGGTGCAGAGGCAAATCCAAGAGAGCCTTGGATGCCAGACCAAGAAACTAGAACTGTGCCCTGTGGCTATGGAGAGCCACTAAAGGTTGATGAGCTGCTGAGTAAATTCTCATCACATCATAGGAAGCCAACTGGGGCCTCTGGAAGCAGCTCCTCTAGATTTAGAACCTGCTTGGCAAGTGTGTACCTACCTGATGGTGTTCCGAAGCAAGACATCCTCCTGCACCCAGAGGCCAGCTTAGCTCCAGGCTCAATTCTGCAAGTCTAGAAAGGATAAGAACCCTGTTTGGCCCTTTCTCACCCCTACCCCCAGGAACCTGTACCTTGTCTTGGAGCCATTGTTGTGGTTAGTTGGGTCTATGCCAACAGAGTAGGGTGTCTAAAGGAGTTCATTGCAGCCATTCTTGCCCTGGCCCTGCTACTAAGTCTGTAGCCGACCTTGGGCGCACCCCAGGTTTCTTGGTTTCCCTACCCTGACTGAGTTTGAGTTAACTAGTTTGATCATCATCAGCCTGCATGTCCATGATGCAAACAGGCCTTCTTTCAAGCATCAGCTTCAGCAGAGAACCACTGCCACAGGCTATGCTGAGGGTCGCCTGACTTGCATGACTTCCTAGGACTGCTCATCCTTACTGCTTCCTCTCAGCTGCTCTAGTTAAGCCTGTTTATTCTGGATCTGTCTGCACAGGTGGGCACAGGCTGCTTTCTTCCCAACACCCTGCCCAAGGTCTGTTCTGGGGCCCACATGTCCCCCAGGCAGCAGAGGCCTGACAACAGGCCTCATTCATCTTCCCCTCTCACCCCAGAGACAAAGGGCCTGATGTGTGTGCAGATGGGCCTACCCCTCCATCATCCCTCACAACTAGTAGCAGATAATGTGCCTTCAATGAGTCCCACGTGGTCACTAACTGACCAAGGGTTGGCCAGGCAACGAGGCATGCAAACTCAGGGACTGGATGACAAAGCAAGTCTCCAGGGGAGGGGAGGTAGAGGGGAAGGGTGATCACTGCCCCATGGCGAATCCCATAACTCATTTCTGACTTGGATACATTAGGCCTCTCAAAGACCACTTGCCCCTGGACACTTAGCTGCCAAGTTAATTGACAAGGTACCCTTGGAAGCAGCTCCTACAGAGCAAGAACCCCAGTCCCCGAGGCCTGGCTCAAGGAGCCCTCATTTCCAGGGAAGACAGAATTGTGCCTTGCTAGGCCAAAGCTCAGTGCCCTCCTATGCTGATTGAAACCATAGTCATTGCAAGGGCCCCATGCACTTGTGATCAAGAAAACTGGACCAAGGGACTGTACTACACTTCAAGCACACAGCACTCAGACATTGACGCTAGGTAGTTTTCACTCTCTGGCGTCCAAGCCGGCCAGGCCTCTTCATCTCTAGCCCATTTCTCCCACAAAGCCAGCAAGGACCTGGTCTTAGTGTAAACATGGGAAGGCCTGTTAAGCTGCAGACTCAGGGAGGATGGGTGGGGAAAACAGTGGCTGTGTTTCCACAGTTGTTAGGATCAGAGCCTGGGCCCTGGTAGCTTTCGCTGGGCCTCCTGTCCTCAGCAGGCCAATTAAAGAGATTAGAGAAACTGGGCAGTGGTGGTGCATGCCTTTCACCCCAGCACCCAGGAGGCAGGGGCAGGGAGATCGCTGTGAGTTCGAGGCCAGCCTGGTCTATAGAGTGAGTTTCAAGACAGCCAGGGCTGCACAGAGAGACCCTGTCTCAAAAATGAGAGAGAGAGAGAGAGAGAGAGAGAGAGAGAGAGAGAGAGAGAGAATATCAGAAAAAGTAGATTTATTCAATATAGCCACATTGAGAGGAGAAACAATTAAAGAGGTACAGAAATTATTCTTATCTCAAGTTTATCTTTGGGGTCCTGACACGAGGGTTAGATTTAAATAGAGGGCAAGAGGTGTGCATAGCTAAGCAGCCCTGGTCACGATGTGGTCCCAGCCATGCTGACCCATCGTTGTCTCTGCTCCAGTCTTTGCTGCAAGTGCTCTGGGGAGTGGTCAGAACTGTATGACACTTCTCCCCAGGAAACAAGATCTTCCTTTGGCTGGCACCAGGGCTCTAGCTTTTTCATTCCCCAGCATAAGATTCTTTGGGAAATTCCAAGTCCTTTGGGTCCATTGTCTCAATATCAGATACTGAAAAAAACAAACAAATGAAAAACCAGAGACACAAGTATCTCTGGAGTATCTTCACTCCTGCCAGCATGGTTGCCGAGGGAATTCTTACAGCCAGGAAATCCTAGATTATAGGTCACTGAAGCGTGGCCCAGGCTGGAGGAGCACGGACCAGGGAAGGAGAGGTGCCAGCTACATTCCTGCCCTGTTGCTGGCAGGATCTTTTGTCGGCCACACCTTCTCTTTAGAACTGGCTTTGCATTTAGCAAAATGACAGATTCAAAACAGGAACCAAAGACTCTGTCACTAAGCTTCTGTTTACGGAGCACTTCTTGTGAATCAAGTGATGAGTGACAAGCTACAGATTCTGGGGACCTGAATCTTTCTAGCACCCAAGGAAAAAAGTGATCTCCATTTTACATGGGGGAAACAGGCTCAAAGAGGAGAAGTCACTTGTAAGAGGCCAGGCTAGACGGCAGCCTTTCTCCTGGCTTAAGGACAAAGGCAAGAAGGGACCAGAGAACAGAGGTCCAGGTCCAGCAGGAGAAGAGTCATAGTGGGTTCCGGAGAGAGGATGCTATGTGATCACCAGGCTGGAAGGGAATACAGTGCAGACAGGAAGCTCATAGCTTCACCAGTACTGGACTGCCAAGCCCACTTCCTGCTGGGACTCCCTCAGCTCCTCCTATAGGCTTTCCCGGGTAGCCTCAGCCTGGTTGCCATGGAAAATATAACAGAGCTAGGCCCAAAGACCAGCCTTTTCTGGCCCTGGTCCACTTTCCCCATGAGTCTTTCTCTAGTTGCATGTCTTGGAGCCACGTCATGAGGCTAGGTTGCCTACCTCAGGGACCTTCTGCACCCAGAACCCTGGCAGGTTATCACTCAAAGGCATGGCAGGGAAGGTTGAGGGCTGGGGTTTCTGAGGATTCCTGACACTTCCTAGCAGAATAACATCCTCAGAAGGAGGGCTGTGCATGATGGGGCTGGATTATGAAGTATGTGAATTCTGAGCCAGAGAGAAGGGCCTCATTCCAGACCATAATCTGTGCTCTGGAATATTGCCCTCTGAACAAACAGACATTACCACCTTCATCAGAGCAGCAAGGACTACTTGCAAGAGATCCATAAGATCAATTGGGCCTGTTGACCTCCCCTCATAGAAGGAGGGTCTGGGGAGGATCACTAGACCCCCGCCCCCCCACAAGGTTCCAGTCCCTCTTTCCTATTCGTCTCTGCAGGCTTATACTGGCTGGTTTTGTGCATCAACTTGACACAAGCTGGAGTTATCACAGAGAAAGGAGCCTCCCTTGAGGAAATGCCTCTTCCATGAGATCCAGCTGTAAGGCATTTTCTCAATTAGTGATCAAGTGGGGGAGGGTCCAGCCCATTGTGAATGGTGCCATCCTTGGGCTGGTGGTCCTGGATTCTATAAGAAAGCAAGCTGAGCAAACCAGGGGAAACAATCCAGTAAGTAGCATCCCTCCATGGCCTCAGCATCAGCTTTTGCCTCTAAGTTCCTGCCCTGTGTGAGTTCCAGTCCTGACTTCCTTTGGTGATGAACAGCAATGTGGAAGTGTAAGCTGAATAAATCCTTTCTTCCTCAACTTGTTTTTTGGTCATGATGTTTGTACAAGAAAAGAAACTTTGACTAAGACAAGGCTGTATGTGATTTGGTCCTACCTGCAAGTCTTGTGGTCTCAGAAGGTACTGGAATATATGAAGTATGAGAGGGTCCCTGAGAGGGGACTCCATCTGTGCAGCTATGGGGAGAGCCTCATCCAGGCTGGAGAGGGACTTCTTAATGATCAGCTGCTTTGGGGTCATGGTCACTCACACTCCTGTATGTAACCCCTCTCCCATGCTGCTCTAAGTAAGTCAAATAAACTCATTGGTTCACCAGGCTTGACTGGGGTGGAGGTGTTATTTTGGTCTGTCCTTGGTGTCTTACTTTAGGGACAGGGGAAAGATGTAAGTCTGTTTTCTGAGGAAGCGTATGTAGTGGTTCTCGAGCTCTAGGGATATCTTGCCTGACTTAACAGCTGTGCACTGCCGGAGGCCCAGGTCTGGTTGCTGAGGGGGAAGGTTATAGGGGAGAGCCTAGTGTGGTTGGGCAATAGTTGGAAGATGGAGTCCAACCTCAGAGCCTGTCTGCTTCTGAGGCTCCTGCTTTCCTTCCTTTGAGCCCTCCTGACAACAGCTCAGCAACAGGAACAATTTGGAAATCATGGCAGGTGGGGGTGGGGGTGGCTGGAAAGCCACCTGTGCTGGTGTCCACCCTCTCCATCCTGTGTTTGACTGCTCAGATGTAGTGTACACATCCCCGGGACAGAAGGACCAGAGAGGCAGCCCCCACCCTGGTAATGCTTTTGTCTATATTCTGGTATGCCGACAACCTTCTGTGGCTGGTCCCTTGGTTGTGCCTCCTTTGGGGTCAGAGCCCATATGCACCATGCCCCTAGAACTGGCATCTCTGCCACTCTGTTGAGGAGACTTAGCACCCACTCAGTCCTCCTTCCTAGGTCCCTGCAGGCAAAGACTATAGGTTCTTTTTTCCCCAGCCATTTCTTGGGGCACAACTGTCCTGCCTCAGTCTTCTGGAACATACATAGACCAGGCCCTTAGATCCCCACTTAGCAGTCTGAGCAGACGCCTGCAAGTGGGGCTTCTTTCCCTTATCCCCCAACCCCTGTAAATTCTGCAGAGGTCTAGAGCGAGATCCATGGAGGACCTAGGTTAGTTCCTTTACCTCCAGCTCTATTGGGGATAATGTCTCTGCAGGGAAGCCAGGGAAAACCAAAGCCAATCTTCCCCACCTCACCTGCTTCCCCGCCCCCCTCAATCCAGTAGAGAAATTCCCACACAAGCATGCTTGGAGCATCTAAAAAACAGTTGATTCCAGACATAACTCAAGTTGACAACCAAGGTTAGCCACCACAGATACCAAGGCTGCCACTGAGCTGAGAGGTAAAGCTGAAGGACAGAGTGATGTACGGAAAGTGGCCTGTGTGGTAGAGTAACTGACCTGGAGGAGGCACAGTCATGGACTGTTCTGGTTTGGTTGGTGTTACTGTGGTAAGACTCTGGTCAAAAAGCTACTTGGGGAGGAAAGGGTTAACTTGGCTCCTTTCAGGTCACAAGTCAGTCACTGAGGGAAGGCAGAAATTCAAGCAGAAACCAAGGAGGAAGTCACTTACTGGTTTGCTCACTGTCTCATGTTCAACTAGCTTTCTTTGTTTGGTTGGGTTTTGGTTTTTTGAGACAGGATTTCGTTGTGTGTAGCCCTGGCTGTCCTGGATCTCACTCTATAGACCAAGCTCTATAGACTCTATAGACTCAGAGATCAGCCCCCCAAGTGCTAGGATTAAAGGCATGCCCCACCACTGCCCGACTCAGCTAACTTTTTTATAGTCAGTGGGCAGGGCTCTCCCTCATCCACATTCATCATCAATTAAGACAATTTCTCATGGATGTGGCCACACATCCATGGTTGATCTGATCTGAGCAATTTCTCAACTGAGGTTCCCTCTTCCAAGATGACTCTAGGCTGTGCCAAGTTGACAAAAAATAAATTAAAGCTGGGCAGTGATGGTGCATGGCTTTAATCAAAGTACTCCGGAGGCAGAGGCAGGTGGATTTCTGTGAAGTTTGAAGCTAGTCTACAGAGCAAGTTCCATGACATCCTAAGGCTACCCCATCTTGAAAAACCCAAAAAATAAATTAATTAATTAATACAATAAATTAATAAAGATAAATAAATTAATTTAAAAACAAACCAGGATAGTACCACCAGTGGAAAGTACATTCCCATATACAGCTCAGGTGACCCAGGTGAAAATGAAAAGGCTCTCAGAGTCAAGAGAAAAAACATGCTAGACAAAGAACTGAAGAGACTGAGACCCAGAGAGGCCTGAGGCAGGGACCCAGGCAGTCTGCTGCCTTTCAAAGCCAAGGAGCGCTCACAGTTAGGGTTCAGAAGTGAAGTGACAGACAATGGTGCTTACAGGAGACTGGCTGCTGTGTCACTGAATAGCAAGATCTCCCAGGATTCCCCTCAGTCCGGCAGCGTCCCTGAAGCAGTGGTGGGAGGGGGGTTTCAGCTGGTGACATCAGCTCACTTACCTCCTCTGAGTTAGGGTGGGGTTGGAGAAAGTTTGTAGTGCAGCTCTTTTAAAGCCACCTTTGATGTCTTAAATCCCCTTTGTCTTTCAGAAGTGCATTCGATATGGCATTGTGGAACTTTCCCAGGCTGGCCGCCCTCCCTGGCAGTAACCTCTGTATAAGTAGAGCAGGAAGGAGGGCCCAGGGAGATGGATTCTCTTCCCTGAGCTCTGCTCAGCATTTCAGACCTGCTGTCCCCACTGTGTCCTTAACTCTCCAACTGTCCCAAACTCCCTTTTTCCAACCTTAGAGTCACCACACCTAGCTCTCCTCAGAAAAAGTAGCAGGCTCCTGAGTGGATGCAGCAGGGTCATGCACTCTGGGTCCACTGGGTCCACTCAGAGGTGTGCAGGAGCCATATTCATTTTTATTTGGTGTGCAGTGGTGATATGATTGCATGTATGCCTGTCTGTGTAAGGATGTCAGATAACCCCTGGAACTGGAGTTACGGACAGTTGTAAGCTGCCATGTGGGTGCTGGGAAATGAACCTGAGCCCTCTTGGAAGAGCAGGTACTGCTCTTAACCATGGAGCTATCTCTCCAGCCCTAGCTGGTAATGAGTTTTAAAGTGGTTATTATTGTTGCTGTCCTCCACCCATGCTAAGACTTATTTAGCATCTGCCAGCCTACCACAGGAACTCTTGCTTCTCTCTCTGAAGCTCTCGGTTTCTTATCACCCAGGTAGATCCCTCTCTACGTCCTTCTTCAGACTTGACTATCAAGGTCTCCTATCTCATCCCTGGCAGAGTTTGGCCCAGGCTCATAGCTCCAATTTGGGGCTGGCAGGCTTGTCACACCAGCCCCCTTGTCCACCTTATGCCCTCAGACTGTTGTGCAGCTTGGTGTTGCTGCTTCCCATGTGTGTAAATAAATGGTGTGGGCTGGGTTACAGCGAAACTTTATACATTGTGGGGACTCCCTCCACCAACCCCAGGCTGGTCCCTCCAGCTCCCTTGGCTCCACCAACCCCAGGCTGGTCCCTCCAGCTCCCTTGGCTTCCAGCAAGGATGAGTCTGATCCTGATTGCTATTCTTTTGTTTGCTGACATTTTGTGTAGGGGCATATTTTGTCTGTTTGTGCACCGCATACCCTCATGGCACCTGCAGAAGTCAGAAGAGGCGTCTGATCCTCTAGATCTGGAGTTGCACATGGTTGTGAGCGTCCATGTGAGCGCTGGGAATCAAATCCTGCCTTTGGAAAAATAGTCAGTGCTCTTACCCACTGAGTCATCTCTGCAGTTCCTGTTGCACAGTTTTGAAGGGTGTCAGTGCAGGCTGTGGAGGAGGGGCATGGATCCTAATCTCCTGTCCTGTCTTGGTGGGCTATGACCTCCTCATGCACAGGAGCAGAAATCCCGGCTGCAAGGATACCTGGGCACCTGGGTGCTTTACCTCCTTCTGTTGTGCTTTGGTTTTACCACACTTTTTCATTTTTATAGAGCAATGAGATATAATTCATGATCCTTTGATATAGGGAGAATCAGGTAAATGAAACTTTTCTGATCAGACAGATGATTTGTGTTGAAGATGGCCTAGAGTCCTGAGGTAGAGTCACTGTGAACTCCTAGGGAACAAAGAAATCTTTGAATATTCCCAGTCAGCCTTGTTTAGGCCTAGTTAGTAAACAGTCATAAAGTATTCATGGACAGTAGGCAACCATGAGCCACTCTGACCAGCAGCTGATGAGTCTAAAGACTATGGGGCTTCCATCTGCCTCCTCCCAGGCTTTGTGGAGATTCCTGCATGTTCCAGAGCTAAGCAAAAATCTCCGGTGGTGCCTGGTTCTCTTCCTCATTTGGTCCAGAGAAATGTGTCTCAAATATTGGTCTGTATCATATGCCTTTCAGAGGGCCCTCCAACACAGATGACTGCAGATCTTGGACAATACGGGAGAGAGTTGTGACTCGGGTGATGTTTATACTTCTGTCTGGGAATTTCACATCGGAAGCCCCAGGGAGCTAAGCCATGGGATAATGATCTTCATTTGAACGTAAGGAAACTGAGGCCTGGGAGGTTCTTGCTCACAGTCCACAATGACTTAGTAGAAGGCTATCATTGTCTCATATGGAAGGAGTCAAAAAGTCAGATCCCTGCCTCTCCACCAGCATTCATTGGCTGTGCACAGGCAGTTACTGCCACCCTCTGGCCAATGTGACAAAACTCCTGCCTGGGTTCCCTAGACTAAGTCCTGCAGTCCAGGAATCCTGGCTGCAGAGAAGGAAGCCAGTCCTAAGGAGGTTCCCTTGAGAAAGAGTCAGTGTGTTCTTATGGGCTTGGATTTGTACCCAGACCCCTGTCCTTAGCCCTAGAACGGACCTGTTCTTATCACTGTCTGCTTTGTTCCTATTTGTGATGTCCAAACTCCCCCTCCCCAACCCTGCAATGAGAAATAAAACGTGCATGAAGACAAGAGATGAAGACAAGAGATGGTAATCCTTTCATTGTGATCCTAGAAATCAGCTGTAGTGTTCCCATGTATCTGTAATCCCAGTGGGCCTGGCAGTGAGTTAGGAGGCAAGCCCAGAGGAGGGAGAGCCCTAGGAGGGGCAGCTGAGACCCCTCTCCACCACATACATCTCTCCTCTCTTACCAACAGAGTATGAATATGCCTGACCTTATTTCCCCACCCCACCCCCTATCTTATGTCACCAAGTCTCATCAGGGACAACAGTACCAGCACATCTCCAGGAACCACCTGCCCACTGACCTAGACCTTGTGTAGAAAAATCTTCTTGGACCATCAAGATGGTTACATAGGCAAAGATGCCTGGCATCTCTGAACTCAACCCCCAGGATCCACAGAGTAAAAGGAGAGACCTAAACTAACTCTTACAAGTTGTCCTATATATCTCTTTTTGACTAGGAAGACTGATAAGATTTCAGGCCATCTCAAGAACCTGATACGGTGCCTGTTCTTCACTCCCCTCATCGAAGAGCCAGGACCTCCTCCAGTCAGTCTTATCTCTCCTCCTTTAACTGCTACAGTTTTCAAATTAAAACTTTTGTCCAAGGGCTGGAGAGATGGCTCAGCGGTTAAGAGCACTGGCTGTTCTTCCAGAAGTCCTGAGTTCAATTCCCACAACCACACGATGGCTCACAACCATCTGTAATGGGATCTGGTGCCCTCTTCTGGTGTGTCTGAAGAAAGCTGCAGTGTAGTCAAACAAATAAAATAAAATAAATCATTTAGAAAAAAAAAAACCCTTTCATCCGAGAGTTTATGCTTTAAACTCAGTTTTTATTTCTGCAACCATGGAGACAAAGTTCTCTTACATGTGCTGTCCTCAGCTATAAGGGAAATAATGGCTGGTATTTTCTATGTTCCTTGTGCCACATACAAGTCTGAGCCTCTCACATACACAGTATCTTAGTCAGGGTTTCTTTTCCTGCACAAACATCATGACCAAGATGCAAGTTGGGGAGGAAAGGGTTTATTCGGCTTACACTTCCAATTGCTGTTCATCACAAAAGGAAGTCAGGACTGGAATTCAAGCAGGTCAGGTAGCAGGAGCTGATGCAGAGGCCATGGAGGGATGTCACTTACTGGCTTGCTTGCTTCTCCTGGCTTGCTCAGCCTGCTTTCTTATAGAACCCAAGACTACCAGCCCAGGGATGGTACCACTCACAAGGGCCCCTCCCCCCTTGATCACTAATTGAGAAAATGCCTTACACCTGGATCTCATGGAGGCATTTTTCTCAACTGAAACTCCTTTCTCTGTGATAACTCCAGCTTGTGTCAAGTTGACACACAAAACTAGCCAGTACACACAGCAACTCTGTTTTAGTTTTGTTGGTGAGAATCGGTCTTTGGTTTTGAGAACAAGATCTTGTATAGCTCAGGCTGTCTTGGAACTTGCTATGTAGACAAGAATGACTCTGACCTTCTAACATTCCTGCGTCCACCTCTAAGGTGCCAGGTGTTACCAGCATGCACTACCACCATGTTGTGGATATTCTTTAAAATTCTTATATCAGCCCTAGTGAGAAAATTCTATTACAATCTCTATTTTAGAGAGGTCACCACAAGGAAATAAAACTTTATCTTAGAATAAACACAGGCATTTTGGTTGTAGAGCTCAAGTCATTATGTGCCTGACTTGGAAATAGAAGGGACCCAAGTTCCATCTATAAGGGTGTGGAGCAGTAAAAGAGGGGCTACCTAGAGGAATTATATCCACAGAAGGCAAGAGGCATCACGGGAAATGCTGCAGTCTACAGAAAATGGTGTGTGTTTGTATGTGTGTGTGTGTGAAAGAGAACAGAATGTCAGCCATGGGGCAAAGGAACAAAATCAGAAAGGTGGGCTGGAATCCCTGTTATGAGGCTTTACAACAAAGGGTTTTAAAGAGGACCACAGACAGAGAACCTTGAGCGCCTCCTACAGGACATATATGACCCCGTTTCCTTCTTTCGCTTGCTAGAAGGAAGAACCTTCACCTTTGCCCTGCTCTTGGACTGCTGATTTAGGTCTTCTCTAGGAAGTCACTTACACATGTCCAACATTTTGACAGAGTAGTGGCAGTCCTTTCTACTAGGGACACGGTGACCTCCCTGTCCTTGGAGGTGTAAGCTGAGCCTGTGAATCTATGGTAAGCCTGTAAGAAGGAGTCAGGTGTGGCATGATCCTGAAATGCTTTCACACACACACACACACACACACACACACACACACACACACACACACACACGACTCTGGGCTGCATGGTGACAGTCCTGGGACACCTTTATCTGGGTTTTCTCTGTCCAGGTTTGTTGGGAAAGTGGTAAGTCGTTCTTTAGGAAGAAGCAGATTCCTGAGGCCTTCCAAAGGAAGGCTGGGTTTGCTTTCAGAGCCTTTCAGGGCAGGCCATACAGCTCTGTCACACTCGCTGTCTTCAGTTTTGCTCAATTTTATTGTGAAATCATTTGTCTTGTGACCTGCAAAATCACAACTCTTCCCTACAGATGTCTCAGTGACACATAGTTACGCTGTCTCCCAGATTTGCTCTATAGTACACATAAAGGAGATCTAGGAACTTTGATAGAAGAATAATTATATTTTTATTTCTCTTAACTTCTAGCAGAAATGTACTGTTTTTCTTGATCACGTATGTGCACAATAAACCAGGAGGCAGTAACAGTGACTAAATCAAACCCCAGTTTTGTTTCTATTTTATTACAACCATTGACGATAATTCACAACATTGTGTATGCTCATTGCTACCTTGAAATCACAGAAGGTTAGATCTGCTGAACTCACATAGGTATATATGCTGTTATTTTACATTTTATGACTATTTTGATGGAATTCTTTCCCTTGAATCCTATGTAGGTATTGATCCATTTATAAATACATTCACTGTACATAAGAGGCCAGTTATTCTTGTTTCACTGTCCCCACGCAGGCCCATGCTAATGACCTCAGTGCTTGGTGCTCTGAAAGTAGTGAGGTGAGAAGTAGGAGTTTAATATACCCTTTGAATAAGCATATCTGGAGTTGACGTCATAGTTATTTGGAGCCTTGCCTCCCAGTCAGTCACTGAAGAGCACATGAATAATTCAATGTACAAACTCTACTGGAATTCCCTGAGTTCTCTGTTTGGCATCTTGAAACAGCACTCTGGGGTATTTTTAGGCTTTGAGTTTGAATGACAGAGCTATTGCCAGGCCTGGTAGTGCAGGCCTGTCACTCTAGAGATACTGGAGACTGAAGCAAAAGAAGCAGGAAATTCAAGAATTGCCTATGCTACAGAGTAAGTGAAAGGCCAGCCTAGGCAGCCTGGCTCAGCAGATAAAAGTGGCTGCCTTCAAGCCCTGATGCCTGGGGTTCCATTCCTGGGCCCCGCATGACAGAAAGAGAGAACTAAGACCCTGGAGTTGTCTTCTGACCTCCATTTCCACACCTCGGCATGCGTGCACACTCCCATTCATGCACACAACGTTAACAAACTTAAAATGTAGCTTTTTTTTTTTTTTAAATTACAGAGCTAGGATGTTTTAGAAAACCTTTATTGCAATGATTTTCAAAGTTTTGGCCATGACTCACAGCAGGAAACAGATTTTTTTCTTTTGTGACCAAATATCTACATA
>CM052706.1:63378304-63389462 GCA_028551405.1 Uromys caudimaculatus
GCGTGCTGTGCGGCTGTACAGTGGTGAGTTGTGCTGGGCAGTTGGGGAATGGTGGTCGTTGGTGCTGCTGCCTACTAGGGCGAGAAGGCGAGTGAACAGAGAGAGTTGGAGGCCGCCACAGCAGGTTTGTTCACGGAGGCTCCAGGAGTCCAACGGTGGCTTTCTTGACTTTATTTACCCTGCCTAGTCCGCGAAGCACGAGTCCCAAGGGCAGACAGAGGGCCTGTAGGTGGACTAATTTTTCTCCCAGATAATGTTTTGTGCATCCCGGAAATGAGGGTTGGCTTCTTTGCAGGGTGGGGTGGGAAGTAGTTTCTCCCTAGATAGAGGACTCTCTTAATACCAGTTCTCCAGTTCTTAGCCACTTTTAGCAAGCTTCACGTCATTGAACACTAAGCAACAGAGAGTGAGTTCCTTTTATTTCAAGTACCATATGGTATGGTGCGTTACTGACGTGCCTGAGAAACTTTCATAGAGGCATAGGTTAGTCTCTGGGAAGCCTGAAGAAGGAACATTAAATCCTACCCTAAAAACTGGAATTTTTCCTAAAGAGAGAGGTGGCATAAAGGCCTCTTGGCGGGGGTGGGGGGTGAGGGGGGGGTCCACTTAGTTCTGAAATTACCGGTCATGAGCTGTGTCTTAGTAGTATGAACTGTGACTTGTATTGACCTATGTATGCTTCCATCAACCGCACTAAGCCTCTCTTTTCTGGCCAGAAGAATGGAGCTAGTAAGAATGCCTACTAAGCGGAGTTAAGGAAGGTTCAATGAGCTAATCTGTCTAATAGTTAAAATAGGACCTGGTGCAGTACATCCTCAAAGGTTCAGCCTGATAGAACTGCACACCCTTTTTTGAGGATAGCTTTTTAAAAGTTGGCTCCCTATAAACCTTTTTGCTTGTAAAATTTTTGTTTTTCTCTATTGCCAAAAGTGAGGTTCAGATGAGCAGAGAGGAGGCTGCATCACTAAGAGGGCTGGTCCTCATGCAGTTTGTGTTTCAATTTGTTTCAGCCAAATTGGCATGAGTGCTTTCTAGTCTGGCCAAGGGCCTGTTCTTGACTCACAAATCAGTAAAAGTCAGTCACAAATCAGCCCACCTGATTAAGATCTCTTAGGCCAGGGCTATTTAGGAATCATGTGTCTCTGAGTTTCTGGTTTTGGTAAACATTTGTGAGTCTTTTTGGTTTGCATATTAGAAGCAGGTAGCATGAGCCTGGATGTCTGAGCTGGATGTTAAGCTGAGGATGCAACTGAGGGCCTGGGAACATGGATTAGAAGACAATTCACACCCTTATATTTGTTCACTTCTAAGTGAAATTTATCATATTCTCCCATTATGAGTTCACATAACAGGTATTAAGTATGACTTTGTTGATGTCTTTAGCAGTCACGGGTATTTTCCTATCAGAACGTTGTGATGGGATTGTTGTTCTTTGTTTTGAGACAGGGTCTTGCCACAAAGCCAGGATTAGTACCTCCAAACTATTAGGATTATAGTATGGCTGGCAGGGTGTTGTTTGTGTCCTGAGGTTGCAGCATCTTTTAGACTTGCTGCTGATTCTTATGTAATGTGATGATAAAGAGCCGTGTGTGTTTGGCTCTCATAAGTTTGGTTTTCATGTTTTGACAAGATTGTTTTCCACATAGAGCCTATGCCTAGATTCTGTTTGTAAATTTTCATCATCGATAATATTTATTTGTAACCTTTAGAAGACATGTGTAGGGCGTTGAGTCTTTTGAGTCACTTGATGCCCAATTCTAAGTCTGCACTCCGCCTTGTTTCTTTCTCTGGGCTTTAGTGCCATGCCTTCTCATTTCTATGTTTTGTTTGCTTGTTTGTTTTTGATAGTGAGCCTGTGGTGAAGGTAACCCTCTGGCATGGTGTGGGAGTAATAGCCCATGTTTTTTTTCCAGTGCAAGAAAGCTGTGATGGGCCTTAGAGAGAAAAACAAATATTTTAGATAAGCGCTGTTTAGGCTGAGTTCAGTATTAGTGAATTACTAATGTATGGTCATTCAAACAGAATCATATACAAAAAAAATTTCATAAAATATGGTTACATATTGAGCAGTTGACAAAAGTGTGTCCCAGAGGCTTTCAGTGGCCTTCCTCTGGGTCTCCAGAGGAATGCTTTGATATTGCCCATTTAATGAGTTTTACCATTAGTGGTGACTTTATAGAACATAATTACCACGGAGTAAGAACATACTAGGTCTTCTTCCTAATACTGTGTATTTTATATATTTGAAAACAACCAGAGAGAAGGTTTATAAGTTTTACAAGTCTGCTAGCTAAGTGGTTTGCAAAGAATATCAAGACCTTGGGCATGTAAAGACACTTACTATCAAGCCTGACAACTGGGAAGAACTGATTTCCACAAATTGTCCCTTGACAATTCATGCAGGTGAATGCACGAATGCATACTTACCCATAAACACAGTGTGTGGGCATATATGTGTGTGTATATGTTTAATAAATGTAAGTTTAATAAAATAAAAAGCTTAATAAAATTAAGAACTTTAATGAAATTAAATCTGTTCATAAAATAAGTTGAGCCTGTGTCTAGCTTAGTCTTTGAAAACCTTGACCAATTTGTCTTCTTGCAGCCTTATTTACATATCTGTAGGTCTTGAAAGGCATTTTTGGTTGAAACCACTGTGTGTTGGTGCATGTAAGAATGTTGCTGTCTTGGACTCCCTTGTTTGCTTTCTAAGACAAAGAAAATTTAAAATGAAGAAGGCCCATAATTCTGTCTCTTAGAAGGAGAAAGGAATACATACTGGTCACCCTCTTCAGATTTGGGGGAAATAATCCATGGATGGAGGCAATGTGTAATACTTGACCCCCTGGGAGAAAGATCACACACCACATAGTAGGACTTATGATGGGACTCACAGGGACTGGTCCATAGAAAGGTATCAAAACCTCATAACAAAGAGTTGCCTTGGTGAAGAGGGACCTCTAACCTCCTGTGCTGATCACATCATCTTACTAATGGAAGCCCTGGTGTTTTCACAGAACTGTCTGGCCTTTAGTTCTTCATCCTTGGTTACGGAAATGGCCAACCAGGTAAGGTCTGCTCTGAGAGGAAAAGCTTCAGTTAGTTACTGGCAAATTCAAGCTTAATAGATTGCCTGGTGAGTGATTAGGGAAAAGATTGTTTAATTCTTGCCCTGTTCCTGGAGACGTAGGTGACTTTGGGTACCTCCTCATCACAGGGTTAGGTGGCGTTTGTAAACGCACCACACTAAGATTGCTTCATGCCGTTACCACAGTTTAGAGGGGGACTGAGGAGGTTTAAAAGAATTTATAGATAAAAGTGAAGTCAATAGGAGGTAGAACAGTCAATAAGCACCTTTAGGATTACAGACAAAGGTACGTGTATGGGCTGTATTGTCTCATACATCTGCAAAAGTTAGGCTTCAAACAGGACTCAGCTTCCTCCTGGATCAGAGGTGAAGAAAGTGTAATTGGTCTTACACTGTTGGGGGTGGGGTACATTGTAGTCAGGTGTGATGCTTCACACCTGTGGTGGCAACGCTTGGGGGGGGGGGGTGAAGTTTAGCGTAAGCCTTGGCTACAGAGTTTGAAGCCAAGTCCAGCTACCTAGAAAGCTCCCCACCTCAAAAACAGAATGAAGAACTGGTTTTTCTCTGGTGTAGCTATACAGGGGTGTCATGAGTAGGAGCCAAGGGCTGTAGGAGGGTCAGGGAAGCGGCATAGGGAATGGCTGCAGCTGTAGTGACTGTCTCACTTGTCCTGCTGGAGGGAGGGGTGCAGGATAACTGAGATCTATCACTGACTGTGACTTCTGTTCTTTTGTAGTACAGTATTCTCTTCAAGCAAGAGCAAGGTAAGCAGCCCACCTCTTCAAGCAAATTCTTTTGTGAAAAAAAAAAAATGTGTCTTCCTGGTTTCTTTAAGATTTTATCACACCAACCTGACTCACAGATCCTAGATTCATTAATTTCACATTGGCCAAGGCAGACAAAAACGATACACTCAGTGAAAAAGTAAATAGCTATTTTGGGTCTGGCGGAGCAAGCCTGTAATACCAGCTGCCTAGGAAGTAAGATAGGATCGTGAGTTCAAGGCCAGTCTAGAAAAGATATCAAGACTTTCTCTTAATATAAAAGGTGAAAAAAAGACTGGAGATAGGGCTTGATGATAAAGCACTTGCCTCACATGCACAGGGCCAATCCCAGTGCTACCATCCATCCATCCATCCATCCATCCATCCATCCATACAAACAAAGAAAAGTAGGAGTCAGATGGCATAATGGAGAACTCTAGGATAAAGAAAACTCTTCCACCTGAGGAAGATGTAATGCTGAGCTTCCTGATACCAGAGTAGGATGCCACATTTTGAGCCTCAGAGCCTCAGAATGCTGTTGATGTCTGTGTGCTATGGAGATGGGTTTAAACCTGGTCCTAACTTAGAATTCACCATGGAGTCTTTACACAGCACCCTCCATTTATAAGTATGGCAACTCTTTTAGAAGACATCTGTCTCTCTATAAAAGCAGAGGGTGAGACCCAGAGAATTCTGTTGAGTGCAAGGCTGTGGCGGAGCAGTGATGGGAATGGCCGCAGGATAGGTCTGAGACCACTGTAAGGACCAGCTCCCTGAGGAGACAGACATGCAAAGGAGCAGCATTTGTGCGTGGACAGGGTAATCCTGTCCAATTTCTTCTCTGTAGTGCAGATGGGCTAGTACAGGCTTGGGAGTTTGTAAGGTACTTAATAAAAGCTCTTCCACTCCAAATAAGTGACACTTAGGTTGTCTGAAAGTTAAGCCCAAAGTATTCTCCCTAGTTAACTAGTAAGCTGTTCAGTGTGCCAGGCAGCAGCTCTGAATGAAGCTAATTCCATTAAGTCCAAGCTTAGCAGGCTTGGGTCTGGTGCTATATAATGAAGCTGTGACACACGCATAGATTGGTGCTTTAGAAAGGTAGCTTTGGAGAATTGTAGCCAGGCATGGATGAAGCTTCTGTGCATACTTATCCTGTTTGATAGATGTGTACTAGCTCTGCAGATTCCACAGTATAACTCACAGAATGTCTAGCTCTCAGACTTAGACTGAATATGGACTTCAGTTAATACCTTGAGTTTGGATTCTACCTCTGTCCTTAGCTTTGCGCCTTTGGGAGAACAACAAGGCATCTCTGAGCTTTCCTTGTATACTGAGAATGGTCTTTTCAGGGGAGGAGGGAAGTCCACCACTGCTGATCATTCCAGGGCCTTGTCCGTTCTAGGCAGGCGCTCCACCTCAGCTCTTGGGTTTTTGAAAAAGGATTTCCCTTGTGACTCAGGCTTGCCCTGACCTTGCTGCCTTAGGCTCTTGATGCTTTCGCTTCTATTTCCTAAGTGGTGCAGTGACACACACAGGCCACCACCCGCAGGTATGATCTTGGTAGGACTTATTTCATAAGGCAGCCATGATTAAGAAAACAGGGAAGGATTAATGTAATGACTGGTCTTAAGCATAATAAAGACATTTATAGTAAAATATACTTCATACATTTTTAGACTAGTACTGTTTATAGAACTGTCTCCTGGTTTCCAAAGGCCTCTGAGGTATTAGCTCCAGTTAGGTTGAGTTCCTTGGGAAGGGGCGATTCCCCACTCATTTAGTCATTTTGGTCAACTGATTGATTGCTGCTGTAGTCTGATTGTCTGATGGGTGGCATATTATTGGATCAGCCACTGTGTTTGGAGTCTGAAGACTTGTCTTGCTCTGATTCTGCTTCCCTTCTTGTAAACTTGTGTGTTAGTGGCTAAAACTAAACAAGAACCTCTAGTTTTCCATGAGTCCAGCGGTACAGTGTCCAGCGGTACAGTGAAGAGATGCACAGCGGTAGCCATTACTTCAGAGTTGTCAGCTTGTATTTCAGCCGTGTTTTATCACATTGATTTTGGGAATTGCGTGCATAGAAACTTTAAACGAAGCACTTTCCATTCTAGCCCATGATGATGCCATATGGTCAGTTGCCTGGGAGACAAACAAAAAGGAAAACATTGAAACAGTGGTCACAGGATCCCTGGATGACCTGGTGAAGGTCTGGAAATGGTGAGCACCTCTCCCCTTTCAAAATCATGGAAATCTGGGGCAAGGATTTTGCTTCTGGCCTCCCAGTTGCTGTAAATCAAGCATTGATTTTTCTGGTCAAGAAAGCAATAGCAGCATAGGAGCTTTAAAACAACAGCTTGTTTTTCTTGTTTGGTTTCCTGATATGTGAGATTAAAGCTCTGTGTGGTAGGGAGCTCTAGAGTTAACCCTGGCTACATTCTGTGTTCAGTTCTCAGGTTTCTGCATTTCTGACCATTTGTTGGTAATGTCCAAGGAAGTTCTGATGGCTGTACAGTATCTTGTGTGTAAAGAATCATTTTTCTGTCCCTGTTGTAGGCGTGATGAGAAGTTGGAGCTCCAGTGGAGCCTGGAGGGACATCAGCTCGGGGTGGTATCTGTGGACATCAGCCACACCCTTCCCATTGCTGCATCCAGCTCTCTAGATGCTCATATTCGCCTCTGGGACTTGGAAAATGGCAAACAGATGAAGTCTATAGATGCAGGACCAGGTAAGAAGTCTACGTTTAAGGGAGATGCTAGAAATCCACAGTCGTCTTTCAGACCTTTAAGGAAAGAGTGTTTCCAGGTCAGAACTGCAGGCACTCCAGTTCAACCCAGATATCACTTTGGTCACACAAGGATGTTAGCCTGAGTGATGAGTGTACACTAAAGCCAGCCTTACATCACTTCAGGCCAGGTTTGCCTGCCAAATGGATTGTAGTGCTGTACTTAGGGAAAGCCAAACCAAACCAGTTTTTTGGATTTGAGAATTGAGAGTTTGGTATTGTGGAGCTGTGCTGGCCATGCCAGTGGGTCTCTACCTGACACATTCTAAGGAGATACATTCACTGCCTTACAGAAGCCTCTGGCATGAATAGTGGTTATCTCTATCAATTGTGGTCAAAGTGCCTGGGTTCTAGTGTGTGGCACGTAGAGAGAAAGAAACAAGTACATGGATCTTTTTTTTTTAAGTACTGTAGAGCAGTGCTCTTGCTCCTCAGCCTCATCAGACATTATCTGAGATGGTAAGGGACAATTTTACTGGACGAGATTGGTGTAGAACAAACAGTATGACATCCCAGGATTCCTTTTAGCCTCCTGTTTACTTAAAATGCCTATGTGGTTCTCACTAGCAAAGCCTGTTCTGCCTCAGTGGGCAGCAGTTTCCAGAGATGTAGAGAGCTTGACATCACTGTGCACACTCCTTTGTGGTGGATTACGGAAGAGCTACTCAGGGGCTTGATGGAGCTCATTCCTCAGTAGACTCCAGTTGTGCTCATAGCTACTGCCAGCCACCCTTATATAGTATAGAAAGAAGGCTGCAGGGCTTGTAAGGAGGCCGAGTAGTCTAGGACTGAGTGCCTCTCTCCTTAGAAACAGTGGTCCTGGGCTTACTACTAGAGTTTTGTTGAGAATATTCATGCCTAGTTCCTGTTTGAATTCTCTGAATCACAGGTTAAGAGTGTGGGGCTGAAAGGTGTATCTGGAAAAAGCCACTGGGATACTTAGTGACTTCCCAGATGGTTGTCTGTTCCTATGTCCCCCTCTGTTTGCATTATTCATGGAGAACAGGGATCTCCAGCCATTCTGCAAAGCCTGTTAGCACCCAAACATAAGGAGCATCCAGAAAGAGGGAAGTGGATCTGTTGCTGTTCTTAAAGAATTTTTTTATTATGTGTTATTTATTTTTGGTGTGTGAGCGCGCGCACACGTGTGTATGTGTGGGTGTGGGTGTGTCTGTTTAAGTCAGGACAACTTGTGTGAGTTGAACCTTCCATGTGGTCCTGGGAGCTCAGGTCATCAGGTTTGGTGGCTGGTGCCTTTGCCTGCTGAGCAATCTCTCTGGTCCTGCTACTACTTTTTCATGTTGGGTACCTGCACCCCTCAGGGACAGTGACAGTGGTTGCTGTGTATTTGTTGTGGCTTTTATATACATCACGAATGAAGAAATGAGTGCTGCTTTGGTCCTAAGTAAAAGGGTTCTACCTTTCCAGCTTGCTTTTTCTTCTGCTGGTTTGTAAAGGTTACTGGGTTGTTTTTAAAATGTTTTAGGAGTTGGGTTTTGGTGTTTTAGTTTTTTGAGACATGGTCTTACAATGTAGCTCATGCTAGCCTCAGACTCAAAGCTGCGGCTTTTGCTTAGCCTCCCAAGTGCCAGAGTTACAGACGACTGTTATGAAAGATATTGCAAAGGATAAAGTGGTTGGTTGTGCTCTGTGGATAGAGGTGGGGATCTATTCAAAACTAGATCAAGTCTTGGTCAGATAGCAGAAGCAAGCCTTACTGCCAACAGCTAACTAGCTGAGCACCTTAGATAACTCTAGTTCAAGGAAGCTAGGGACAGCAGATTTTCCTTGAAAATGTACCACCACAAAAGGAACAGAAAGAGTGGAGAGAGAAAATCCTGATCTTGAAGAAGAAACTAAAATAGAAAAAGCAAAGCTGAAGGAATAAGTTCATTATTGGCACTCCACCAGGCTGTGTCCGGTGACCACAGGCTAGCCGCTGACACAGGAAGCCCAAAGGTGCAGTGTAGAGGTCCCTGCACATCACATCTAAAATGCCTACAAGAAGAGAAAAGCAACCCTCCATAAGGAGGAGGAATTTAGAGTTTAGAATAAACATTTTACTCCGAAAGTATTAAGGTTAAATCTTACAGTGCAGCTTTCACTGAGAGATAAGCATGGTTCCTGTTTTGTGACTGAAGACATCTGGTAGTAAAGGATCTGTCTTGCAAAGTGGTCAATAGGGACATGTCACAGTAATCTGGAAGAATCATTTTATTAAGCTTTGAGAAATAAAAGTTAGGTTTTCTTTTGGCCTTTTCCCCTGTACATATCTAATAGGATTTTTAAAACATACTCCTCTTTGGACCTGACGTAGATAGGGGATGGCAGAAGCTGATGTGTTGGGCTTCTTTAAGGAACAAAACTGATAGAATATACAATACATATAATTACATATATATTAAAGGGTGGAGATTTACTAGATTGGCTTACATGGTTGGTCAGGCGGCCCAGTCATACCTGTCTCATACTGGGGAGCCTGAGAATCCAGTAGTTGCTCAGTCCAGGAGGCTCAGCAGTCCCAGCCTGGGCCTGAAGGCCTGGGGGACTCCTAAAGAGTAGCTGCTCTCAGTCTGCAGCGCATCCTGAAGTAGGTTCTAATTCTGTGAAGGAATGCTGCCAAAGCAAGGTAGATACCACGCAGAGTGAGGGCACGTGGGCAGAAAGCAGAGCTTCCTCCTCCTGTGCGCTTTCATCTGAGCTGCCACCAGAAGGGGCCACCACATTAGAGTGAGTCTTCTGTTTCATATAATCTGATTAAGAAAAATTTTCACAGAAGTGCTCAACCGTTTGTGTTTTAGTTGACTTCAGATACAGTCAAGTTGACTATCAGGATTGACCATTGGAGCTGATGACAACAAAGCCTCTCAGGCCTTCCATGCCTTGGTGATTGTTCCTACAGAGGGGAACAGAAAGAAACCTGCCCTCTGTCATTTAACTCGATAGACATTAGAAAGCCATCGAGGCCTAGGAAATTTAGTTGCTCAGTGAGTAAAAGCAAGCACTGGCACACAGCATTAGGACTTGACTTGAGATCTCCAGAACCCATGGGGAAGCAGGAGAAAGGTGGAGACAGTTGGCTCCCCTGACATGCACAGTGGAGAGCAGGTGACGCTGTCTCAAGGTGCAAGATGAGGGCTGATGCCTGACCTTGTCCTGTCATACATTCTGTGGCATGATCACATGATGCTATGACATCCATACACATACTTACACAAGTGTGTGCACACACCACCAAAAAAAAAAAAAGTTAAAAAAAAGTGAATTTTATCTTTGAAACAAACATTTAGTAAATAAAGTGATCAGGTTTAATGACAGCACTGGGGTGGGGTGTGTATGAAAATGTAGAAGAATTTTATTTTTGAAGTACTAGGGATGGGTGGTAGCTCATCTGTGCTTGGGCTTTTGTCTCCCATGCGTCAAGCTTGTAGGCCTGCCTCTCCTTCACTGTCTCATAAGGTAAGAAGACTGCAGAAGAGCCATGGTCAGCATCATTGAGCCTGCCCTGCCAGTGAGGAAGGTGCCTTAGGAAGGAGCCCCTTTCTTCTTTGTGCTGGTGTGGAGCATCTCCTCTTCAAGACTAGGCTTAGGACAGTGACCAGGCATGCTGTGAGAATAGGCTTCTGACTTGGCTTCTAAAGTGGTGAGGAAGTTAGTTGAGGCATGTCCCTAGGTCACTGAGAAAAGAAGTGCGGAAGCACCATTGGCAGCCCAGATGGAGACCATGTGCATGCGTGTAAGACCTGCACAGTGCAGCCACGGACACTAGTATTTTAGTCCACATGCACTGAATTGAGTCAACCGAGGTTCTTAGCGTCACTTCACAACTGACCTCTTAGTGATTCTTCATTGCCCTTGAGTCTGTAGTGTATGCTCTGTTGAAGTCTTTTAAGACTGTTTTTGGTAATTTTCATTTATACCTTACATGACGTAAAATTTCACCTGTGTAATTACTCTGAAATTTGCCATTTTTTTTTTTTTTGATACTTTATTTACATTTCCAATGTTTCCCCTTTTCTAGGTCTCCTCTTTGGAAACTCCCTATCCCCTCCCTCTCCCCGCCTCTATGAGGGAATTCCACCTCCCACCCACCCACTCCCTTATTCCCACCTTGATATTCCCCTTTAATGGGGTCTCTAACATCCTCAGGCCCAAGGGCTTCTCCTCTCCCTGATGGCCAACGAGGCCATCCTCTGCCACATATGTGGTCTGAACCATGGGTCTCTTGATGTGTATTCTTTGGTTGGTGGTCCACACTCCAGGACGACCGGGAGGGGGGTGTCCAGGCCCATTGACGCTGTTGCTCCCTCCATGGGGCTGCAAACTCCCTCAGCTCCTTCAGTCTTTTCTCCAACTCCTCCATCTGGGACCTCACTCTCAGTCCAGCGGTTACTGTAAAGTGAAACTTGGGCATTCTGAACTTTAGGGCTAATATCTACTTATCAGTGAGTACATGCCATGTTTGTTCTTTTGTGACTGAGTTACCTCGCTCAGGATGATAGTTTCAAGTTCCATCCATTTGC